>JBCNYG010000001.1:67039942-67070240 GCA_039654305.1 Porochilus rendahli | reverse complement strand
AGTGTGAGAGCGTAAGTGAGTGTGAGAGCGTAAGTGAGTGTGAGAGCGTAAGTGAGTGTGAGAGCGTAAGTGAGTGTGAGAGCGTAAGTGAGTGTAAGTGAGTGTGTGATATGTAAGCGTAAGTAAGTGTGTAAGCGTGTGTGAGCGTGTAAGCGTGTGTGAGCGTGTGAGTGAGTGAGTGTGTAATAGAACGTGAGTGTGTGAGCGTGTAAGCGTGTGTGAGCGTGTAAGCGTGTGTGAGCGAGTGAGTGTGTAATAGAATGTGAGTGTGTAAGCGTATGTGTGAGTGTGTAAGCGTATGCGTGAGTGTGTAAGCGTATGCGTGAGTGTGTAAGCGTATGCGTGAGTGTGTAAGCGTATGCGTGTTTACATTTCCGTAGCAGTCCTCATCATCCTCAGACATGGCGGGCAGGTAGGGGGTGAGCTTGGGCGGAGTCTGCAGGTGCAAGTCGTCCCAGCTTATCGACTCAAAGAATGGGTGGGATTTCAGTGGATTGTACCCGCCCATTTCCTCACAGCCAATCCGCTTACAAGGATCCAACAACTGTGCCGCAGTTTACAGAAAACAGATGGTGGAAGAGAGTCAGGATGAAGGAAGTAGAAATATTTAAGCTTTGAGCCTCAGGCATGAGGTTGGCTTATTTTATTTTGTTACAGGGTGCTCGTTGTTTGCGCATTAACCAAATTCGTACTGCAAAAAATTTCTGGACACTCACCAGAAGTTGTTCGACTAGATTCTTGGCTTTGGGGAAGAATTTCTCAGGAAACTCGTACTCTAATTTAATAATCTTCTGGAATATGAGATACTCGTTCCTGAAGGAGATAAGGGGCGATGAGATTACATTCTGGTTTTACCCGTAACCGGCTGGTCAGATTATCATGAATGCAATACGAATCGATCCAGAAAGCATACACTCACCCTGCTCTGAATGGTGGTAACCCGGCAACCAGCTGGTATATAATGCAGCCTAACGCCCAGAGATCTGAACTGAAGAGATAACACGCATTGATAAATAAATAAATAAATAAATAAATCAGTCACGAAACAGTCCAACACTCTGGTTTAATAGAGACACCATGTATGGAAAGACACTGTAGAAGTACATACCTCTTACAGGCAGATTTCTCCGTCAGTAACTCTGGGGAGACGTACTGAGCCGTACCAACAAACGAATTCGCTCGAGCTGTGGAAAAATAACGGGAATAAACAGTGTCATTTCCGACAGTGAGCGGTAACCTGACAAGCAAATGTCTAGTGGTTTCACGGTAACAAAACGAGGACGTACTCTTCTATGGGTATTCCACAAGAGTGAGTGCAACAATAACTGGACGGAAAAATAAATAAATAGACCACAGGGGTCCAGACGTTTCCTAATATACCAATGTTGAACAATAATAGCAAGTTTGACAGCCGCAGCTTCAGCGCGCGGCAACTTAATGCCCCGGAAACCTAATATACAGTTTTGCCTCTGTGACCTTGAAAAGTATGTCAAGATCACTCACACACAAACTCACCCTAGCACTCATAGTAGTGAACAAGCACACCCAGTTTGATACCCAGACATAGCATTTATTTCCGTCCAGCGTCAGGTTCATTTCTCACAGACGAGGGAAAAACTTAACCACTCCATAAAGTCTTCGCCGGCAGAGTTAAGGTCGGGACTCTGGGGTGCCGATACGTGTAAAAATGATCCCTCATGCTCCCTGAACCAGTACTTCATTATTTGAGTCCTCATTTGATATCTGTGCCATCAGGGAAGAAAAAGTTCATGGTCCAGGTCGATATGATAACCTGCTTTTTCAGATCATCAGGTGACTTCCTTTTATCACCACATTCATGTTGCTGAGCCTCGACCGGACCAACAGGAGCAACAGTGCCATTGAGATTACACTCTGTGCTCAAGGATAAACGCTCTTCATGAACGTGTGTAGAGTTAGAGTGTTAATGAGTCATTTTATTTTATTGGCTCCAGCCCTCCGGGAGCTATAGGGATGGGTCGCACTTTCGTCTCCGGACATTTATTTGCCGCGCGCTGTAGCTGGGGCTTTCAAACGTGGTATGCTGGTTTACTACTATGAGTGCTAGGAAGAGTTTGTGTATGAGTGACCTTGACCTCCTTTTCAAGGTCACAGAGGCAAAACTGTATATAAGGTGTCCGGACATTTACTTACTGCACCCTGAAGCTGGGGCTTTCAGACTTGCTGTGCTTGTTCTATATCTGCATTTTAAGAAACGGTCCTGTTGGCGGGAGCGCCTGGACCCCTGTGGTCTATTTTTTACAGCAACGCCTCATCATTATTTTTAAATTTGTCCCGGTTCCTGCCACACTCAAGCACATGATGCTAACTGGCTATTCCAAGTCGCCCCGGGTGTGACTGTGAGTGTGGTGCAGGTGAGCTGTTCAGGATGTACTCCGCCCTTCGCCCAGGGTCTGCTGAGATAGGCACCGGCCTCCCCGCCACCGCAGTAGGATTAAGCGGTTCAGTGAATGAATGAGTGAAATGTAACCCGAGGACGTAAACCAGGAACAATTACACTGCATGCAAACCAAGCTAGTTAGAATGAACCTTAAACACGAGTAACTGCTTATTTGCATGGGGTTTTATTGACTACTAACCTCTGTGTGTGTGTGTGCGCCTTACCCTGCCTACTGTCAGACGAAAGCTGTTTGGCTGTGCCGAAGTCTGTGATCTGAATGTGCATGTCTTCGCTGAGCAAAATGTTCTCTGGTTTCAGATCTCTGAAAAAACACACACACACACACACACACACACACACACACACACAGATCAACATCGATCACCAAGGTGATTTACACGATCACGTCTTCATTCTCTAATCATTTCATGGTGCTGGTGTGTCTTTTCGTTTGGAACATGCTTTCCGGATCCCAACCTGTGGATGATGCCTTTCTGGTGCAGGTACTCGAGCGCACTGACGGTCTCGGCCGAGTAGAACCGCGTGCAGGTCTCGTCGAACGACCCGATCTTGCGGATGTACTTTAGCAACTCGCCGTTCTTGGCGTAGCTCAGCCCGAAATCTGATTGCGGCTCAGGAAATGGTTCGAACATTCTCCCAACAATCGAGAGTACACTTTTACTTCAGTGAAACTAAATCAAGACCTGACCAATCAGAGCACACAAAGCAAAAGTACTGAGCTTAACCTGTGTGTGTGTGTGTGTGTGTGTGTGTGTGTGTGTGTGGTGGGGGGATGTTAAGGATACAGAGCTTCTCCTCATCCTGGAAAGTGAAGTACAGTTTGACGAAGAACGGGTGATCCAGGTTGGACATCACGTCCCTCTCCCTCTTCACATACTGCGCCTTGTTCTCCTTCATGATGTGGCGCTTCTCCAGGATCTTAACTGCACACACACACACACACACACACACACACCATCTTTAACCTCCACCCTCGGTCTGTACTACATGTCACATTTCCAAGGGGTGCAAACACAGGCCTTCGTCTTTATATTATATATAATAGTAATCTGTTACTGAAGAAAGGGTGGGAGCTGGATTGATCCAGGATGTTTGACGTCCTCTTGTCCAAACCCTAACGGAGCCAAGGTCGGTCCTGGGGGTGGAGCTAAAGGAGTACCAATCTTATCTAAAGGAATAACAGTGCACCAAACTCCACACGACTAATATTTCTGACTGGATTGGTGGCGGGAATGAAAAATGTCCCAATCGTTCGTGCACTCATGCTGTTTATTTGGCTGACGGCTCGCCGGTTGCTCTTTCATTCTGCTAGCTAAGTGTAAGCGAACATAACATTGTGAACACGGGAGAATTCCTTACTTGCATACTCCTTCCCCGTCGCATGTTCTTTCGCCAGGACAACCTAGAACAGATTAAGGTGACAGACAGAAAATTTCAATCCCATTATCCAGACTATCCGCCCTCCCTCATACATCAAGTGTGTTTCACATACCGTAGAGAAGGAGCCCTCTCCCAGGATTTTGCCGAATTTGAAATCCTCAGGTCTTTTCTTACGTGGCTGAGTCGGCTGAGGGGGCGGGGCCTGGCCCTCCATGCTGTTGCCGTGGCGATGGGGTGCCTCCTGCTGACCTCTTACCATGGATGGGCACGGGCAGAGACCAGAGGAGTGGAGGGGCACGACATCATACTTCACAAACAGATGAAGAGGAAGAGTGTCAGAGAGCCCTTGGAGGCGGGGCCAGAGACTACTTCAGCCAATCAAGGCATATTGAATTATTGTTAGCACCAGAAAGCTCCTTTTTTATTATATCAGTAAGTACTTTATATCACTTTCACCATAAAAAAACAATGACAGATATTTCTTTATTAAATAACAATGTTATGATGGCTGGAAAACTCAGCCTTTTGGCCGATCAGGTCTGTTAGGGCTCTTCATATTTCTTTCTTTTACAAGTAAGTGCTAAGAGGACACCAGTGGAGACGAGGCTAGCTACGACTTATTAGCGATTTGCATGAAAGCTGAGTGATGACTGTGGACCTGTAATGAATACAAACCCGGTACTGTGTCGGTCAAAACTGAGCTGATCTACGGTTTCGGTCTGTGGTACCAAGCGCTAAGCAAATCCACAGAACTCTTCAGGAACAATCTGGGATTGTTCATTTCAAAATCTCATTTATTTAACTGGATTCTCTTTATCCACTTTAAGGACTTGTGTGAAAATCTGATGATGTTTTTGAATGCATTGATGCAAAAATGTAAAAAATTCTTAAGGGTTCACAAACTTTCAAGCACCGCTGTACATTGCATTCCATGAATGAAGGCCTTTAAAAACCCACAGAACTCAAAAATCCCACAAAACATCCAAGCATTGCTAATCTTTGAGCTGTTTTCTAGCCCTACACCATCTTAAAAAAAGAACCACACTTTTCTGATTTATGATATGAAAAGCATTACCTTTGCCCAAAGTGGGTAAATCTATATTAAACAATAATAGAAGGAAAACAGACGCTAACATTTTCATAGTTCATGAGTTCTGAAATAGTTAATATACCTATGATATGTTTGGGTTTTTTTCAGAATTTCTATGAATAAACGACTATAAACAGTGGATAAAAAAATGTACAAATAAACAAATATGGACAAATATGTAGCAACACAGTGGAACTTAGCAACGGCTGCCATATTGGATTCCTGAAAGGCTGGAACTGTTCTCAAGTCAGTAATGTTGGCAAAGAAACACAAAATTTATCTCAATAGTATTTGCACTTTGGCTATTTATACAACACCATGTGGACATTTTTCATGATAAGCATCATATGGGGCCATCTTGGAATTTCAAGCAGCTAGCATTTTTTTCTTAAAGTTTACCCAACAGTGATTATGAATAAAGATACTTCTGCCAAATTTCATGCTTGTACCATCAGATGAATGATTGTTTGGCTTATCTGCTTCACTAATACTGGTTACGGCACAGTAAGTATATGCTAACAAACTGACAATCTCTTCATTAATAAACCTAGATCTGAAAATAAAGCTTAAAAAGTCAACCATTTTGACAATTATAACTTCACTCTTTTATCCCCCCAAAGAAACACACCGAGCATGCAAAATAAAAAGAAAACACACCTGTCTCTGGTACACGTACTAGGAGCAACACTGCGGTTTTCAGTGCGGAGACATTATTATTATTACCTTTTAATGGAAGGAGCCTGCAGTCTTAGTGCTTTGTAACAAGTGTTAGCGTGTCTCCGGACGCTTTTCCAACCTGAAAAGTTAACTCTAGTGTTGTGTTTTTATCTTATTAACATCAAAACAGATACTGGGAAAAGATCAGACATTCCACAACAGTTGTGTATCCAATATGTAATGTAATCGACGGAATGTTGCAAACTGCTGAACAAAAACACACCCAGATATCTAATCGGCCATCTGCATCACATCACATTTTCATCAATACACTGTCACATCTGATATGATCCTGCATCACGCCCTGACACGGTGCATTTACTGTAACTGGATCGTAAAGAGTAGAGGTGTAAAATATCTTCCTGTAATGAAGGCCGGAGTGAAACACAGCCCGGTGAGCCCGATTTAGGGTTCCTTGGGACCCCGGTGGATAGGGTGGGGCGTTCACCGTCGCTGTTCCCAAACATCTCCTTACAATTCCTCCTCAGAAGGTCAAACACTCTCGTCCTCTTATCTCTCTATCCATCTATCCTTTTTTATGAAAAGATATGATCAGGACAACAACAGAACACATGACATGGAAAATGTTCTACATTCCAGTACATCACAGAGACACTGACACTCACACACACGGAGTGAAACATGACATGATGTGTACTTCAAGTCAAAAGTCCACTCAGAGGCCTCGCTAACCCCAACACAACCTCTCCAACTACACTAACCAGCTTTACTGACCAACTCAAACAGCCCGAGTCCCTTTTTACTACTTTTTTGTTTCTTTAGAAGAGTGAAATGACCAAGTCTGAAGTTTAATCAGCTTGTGTGTGTGTTGGGTTATGTCAATTAGACTTAGCTAGCTACTCTAGCTAGCAGAGCCGGGGTTAAGGCGTTGACTCTGTTGATTGACTATGACTGAAAATAAACGTTAGTTAAACAATACTGAAGACACAGTATGCTTTAAGACTTATTATCAGTTCAACATATTTGAGCACCACCCATATTATTGTCAGGAAAAACGAAATTAGCATAGCTAGCTAGCTACTTGCCGCAATTAGCGACCTAACTAGCAAGACGTCCCAAACACACAACACTGGAAAAATTATTATAAACGGCTTGACATCTTGGAACTTACCATGTTAACTGGTATTTATATCATTAATAAAAGGTGTAAATAATTTCTGGTCACAAGGAAAGAGTCAACGGTGCCCCTAATAACAACACGGCTAACGCTAATGCTAACTATTATGCTAAAGATGTTAGCTTGGATTTTACGACACTTTTCATTAACACCCGTATTTCGCTAAACCACGCCTCCTGCTTTAAGGGTTCGTCCGCACGAGCTGCTTGCTAATTGGCTGACACGCAAGCAAAGCAAACCGGAACAATCCAAAAACGGGTGCGGAAAAAAACTCCAACCAGGACAAGGTTAGCCAAGAGTAAGCTAGCTGCCTGGTTGCCTAGCCGCCGCCGCCACGGTGGTTAAACTGAAGGCCCCGCAGGAGAAATGCTGCGTTAACGGGAGCGACCGCGTATCGCGCAGACCGGCGGCTTCGAGCCAGCTCCGGGAACACAGCCCTGATACTCACCATCTGACTAGTGGCTCTTGCCATGGACGTTTTCCACCAGTATTTAATCCGGATTAAATAATCACAGAGTCCGTAGTCATGGCCGCCGCTGCGCCTGCATTTCACCACTGTGACGTCATTCCACAACAACGTTACCGCAGTCACGGAGGTGCGGACGCGGTGGGCTCGCGAGCGCCCCCTAACAGAAGTAAAAAAAACAAAACAAAACAAAAAAAAACAGCGCAGTCGGATTCTCAATTCTGATTGGTCCCGAGGAGTTGATTACATTTCCCACCTAGTTTAGCCTAAATGGTTTCAGTATTTATTACCGACAGAAACTCAGGAAACTGAAACACTAAAAGGAGGATTTTGAGATTTTACATTTTTAATTTCAGGCATTATGAGGTTTATAAGACAGAATAAGCAGTCATAGAACGAGACGAAGAATGATATGTGGAATTATTTAGATGGGGTGGGTGTGTTGGCCCGGCAGGGCTGGGGTCAGTTACAACTTTCAATTACAGTTATAGGATCGATCACGAAATATCAATTTCATTACAATCACAAACACAAAATACTTGTAATTTTCAATTATAATTAAATTACAATGATCTTTTCCAAATTTCTAAATTTCCAATCAATTTGAATTACAATTGCAACACATTACGTGGCTCACAACAAACTGATTTTTGTGACTTTTATTGACATGTTAATATAAATATACATCATCAGACACACTGCATATCACACAATGCATATATCAAGAGTTAAATGACATAATTATATTTATACTTGGCCACCGATAGTATCTCTGGCCATATATAAATACAACAATGTAAATTCTGTCATATACCACTAAATACAGTGCATATCATAACAAAGCCCCAGGAATCGACTCATCACAGTGTGCATTTCACCTTAGGAACACCAGTTCTTCGAACCTATCATCCAAGAGCAGACACCTATTTGGCCTGAATACTTTTCCAGCGATGCAAACGTAATGATTAAAATTCATCAAAGCAAATGACACAAAAAGATGTTATTGAAATGTAATTGGAAAAGAATCTAACCCCCATTGCAATTACATAATCACTTACCAGAACTCAATGACAACTCATTTACAGTTGCTTTAAATACAAACACCATAAGTGCACTGTAACTGTAATCATCAGTTACATTACAATAGACCCCAACCCTGCAACCGGGGCAGATAACACCCTAAGATTTTAGTAAGCCTCCACATTATACAAAAGCAGAATTCTATATTTTTATACATTATTCACTCAAAATGACTACACGTCTGTTACCATGCTAGCAGCATCCACTGCATGACCAAACGAGGGCGTCTCTCCGTGTTTCCATACGGGAAATACAAGAACACGGTTGCAGAGCGCAGTTTACTTGCATTTGCGTGTATCATGTACTAAACTCTGAATGAGTAGGCTGTAAACAGCCAGGGAGCTACACAACATTTAGCTCAGCATGGAACAGAGCTCACCTAACCTGCCTCTGTCATGGTTCACGAGCAGTATACACAAAAAGAACTACGCCTTTCAGGCTCATTAGAGCACTGAATTAAACAGCTCATTTCATGTATGTCACGTTCCACGCAGGCCTGTTGAATTGCGCTGTAAGGACTTTGCTATCCACCGATCAACCCCTTAAACGTTTGAACACATCACAACAAAAAAATAAATAAAGAATGCTGTGAGGACTGAGGAACGATCACCCACCACGGCCACTGTAAGGAATTCAGTATGGTTTTGGATTGGCGCCGATGATCTGTGAATGATCCACAGATGAGTCCATATGGGGACGGTATCTGACGATCACGGCGCCGAGACGCTACAACGATGCATCCTAGAGCGTCATGGAAAGCACGCCCTCATTATCACGCATTCTTGGACATGATCACGTGTGTGTGTGTGTGTGTATATGTGTGGTAGAGAGAGAGAATATATTCCAGTTCATCTCTGTTGCTTTCCCCTTAGACTTTATTGACCATTTTCTAGAATGTTCCAGAGTCACCCCAGCAGCTAAAACATATTCACGCATCAGTGATGTCATGATTTCTACACACACTTGAACCAGCGATAAGGTCCCGCCCCCCCGACCTCGATAAAAATCCATCTAAAAATGTTTCTTAAAGTATTTCCAGACGCGCCTGCAGGTGTGTTTGGATTTCTTTCACGACTGCTCGGCAATGTTCTTCTTCTCTTTTATCTCATCTTCATCATCCTCCTCATCATCCTCTTCAGAAGTCTCTGCTTCACTTTCCGTTTCGTCATCTTCCACTCTGTATGCATGAAAAAAGTTTGTATGATGAGCATAGCGTATAAAAATGACATTTTTTAGACAGTGTCACATAAGTAATGGCATCCTATGTATATTTATTCATTCATTCATTCCTAAGACATTTAATAATAATTAGGGTCGCGGGGAGGCTTGCGCCCATTTCAGCCAACTCTGGCCGAGGGCGGGGTATGTGTGCATGTGTACAGTGAAGTGTTTCTTCCTACCGCAGTGGTCTGTTGAGGTTCATACATTCTCTCCCAGAATTCACATCAAAAGGATCTGAGCAAAAAAACAAACAAAAACAAAAACAAATAAAACCCCAAACAAAACTATATTACCCACAATGCAATCCAGTTGGACTTTTAAAATTGTATAGACAAATGAATAAATACATGTGGTAAGTATTATATAATGATATGATGTTAATGATTAACTTAAATGAATTAAAGGGGTTAAAAGGCTGCACCGAAATCTTCCTCCTCTGAGGGGGCGGAGTTAAGGTACTCTTTCTCCACCGTGAGTAGCTCCTCCTCCGAAGTGCAGGCGGCATAGTGCTGGAAAAGGGTTTTATTCAGCTCGAGGAATCCCAAACCCCATTTAAACTTCCTTAACAAGAGCACAGCCAGGTCACGAAAACCTAACACACACACACACACACACACACACACTAGCCTAAACCTCATCCTTCATCAGCTTTACTTTGTATCCCTTTGATTGACAGCTGAGACAGTGAGTATGTGTAGCTCAGCTAGAGTGAAATGATGCAACTAATAGTGCTTGCGTACCTACGATGCAGAACGTCGCCGCGTACGCCTCGACGCAGCTCAGCTTGCACGGTTTGCCGTAATTCACAGGATTCGCCGCCACCAAATAAGGCAGCAACCTCGGGTGCGAGCCGACCATCTTGCTGAAGGGCGTGTCCTCCAGCCTCGCCCACGAGCAGTCGATCACTGCAACTCCGCCTTGCATTACAATCTCCCTGATGAGCACAGATCAGTCTGGTAAACGTCACACGTTTGTGATTTCGGCGATTTGCAATTCGTGTGAAGGTAGGAGGCGCTTGTAGTTACACTACACCTCACCTGTCAGCAGGTGTAACGTATTTGGTGCCCATCGGGCTTAGGATGAGGCCGTTAAAACGCTGGTTGAGGCGGAGGCAGCGGACCAGGCCCTTCCGTGCTAGTTTTCGTCCGGTACAGCGCTTCGGGTCGCAGTGACCCAGTTCCCACATGGCGAGAGGGCACGGTAACTTCACGCATGCCGCCGCCGCCACCTCCTCAGACTCGCCACTTGTACTCGCTGCAACACACGCATATGCTGTTTTACAACGTTTTAATTCAAGAGTCCTGATTGTACCCGGCAATCATCCTACTGAAAACGTACCGTGAAAATTGATACCGCGATATCGATCAATATGCAATATATCGCTCATGTCTCACCGCTTCATCTAAACACCCACCTTCCAAAACCTCCTGCATTTCCTCTGTAAAAGTCTCCAAAGACTTTCCTTTCATTCTGTGTCGCTTCTCTTTTCCTCTGTTGGTGTGCCTCTCGCTCTGGAACTGTTTCTTGCGCCCCATTTCCTAAACTCAGAATCAATACAGTACAGTTGCCTCATAAACCTTTTCTTTTCCACTTTTAACGACGGCTAATTACACACTAACTATAATAATAAGTAACTTTTATTTAACACCTGATATCCACCATATCGTGGTGTTTTTCTTTTACACGCTAAGAAATGATAGATAACTTAATAACTTGCGAAATATATCACACAACATGCTAACATGCTATCCTCCAAGACGCTTGCAGTCAGGGTACCCGGATATGAACCAGTATTCTAATTGGTCTTCAAATCCTGTCAGCAACTGATGCTTACTTCACGTGTTCAGTAATTTATCGTGAACACGTGTTTTCGCGTGGAGCACTAAACGCTTCTTTGGTTATTTATTAAACCTGGAAACCGTTTTATGACTCGAGCTTTCTAACGTCTTGATAACCTCTTCTCATTCATTATCTTTTTTTATTGTAATAGAAACGATTAGCTTATTAGTCGATATAAAGAAACGTTTTGTTTTTTAGACATGCAAATTGCTTTTCGTTGGTAATTATATCATGCAAATTAATTACGAAGGGGACAAACTAATGCAGTTAATACAGTTAAACTTTCCTGAGTAAGAACTGCGGATAACAAGACATCAAGTCAGCTTCGAGTTAACTCCACAGCACTTTGTAACATTTCTTTGCAAGAGCAGTGAATGCACCTTCGGATCACGTGATCAACAAAGAAACCAATATGGCGCCGGTCGCAGAAGTAAATAAGGAAGTCCAATAAATCCGTTTAAAATCTTCTCAGCACTAAATTACATTCCAGCAGGTATGATTAATGCATTTGTTGGACAGCATTGGCCGTTGTTGGCATGTCTGGGTAAGTCTGTAGACTTTACAGTTGTCATATTCCTTTGTTAGAACGTTGTGTATCAGGTCTTGTAAACAACAACAATGTGTTCCAGTGGCGTTTGGAATGTGTGGGAAGATGAAAATTGTGGAGGAACCAAATACATTTGGGTGAGTTGATTTAGTGTAAACAAGATCCTGGGTTCTGGCGTTTCGGTGCGGATGTTCTGTGTTTGCAAGGGTTTCCTCTGGGTACTCCGGTTTCCTCCCACAGTCTAATGCAAACTAAATGTTTTAAATTGCCATTAGGTGTGACATGGCTGTGAGTGTGAAAAGCTGTTGGTCTGGTGAGCTGTTCGGGGTACACTGTGCCTTCACCCAGTGTTGGCTGAGATAGGCTCCAGCCCCCTCACGATTTAATGCTTTGGCAAATGAGTGAGTGATTCGGTGTAAATAAGCATTTTTATTCATATAGTATATAAGAATAGATGTTATTCGAGGTTATTCATGTAAATCTAGAATAAGATTTAATGGACGACTTATATAATAACCATCTTTCGCTTGATTCTCAGATTGAATAATCACCTGCTGTCACAGGGCAGCCAGCTGCAGGCCAGAGTGGCTCCTTCGCCCGTCTCCGGTCCTCCTCATCTTTTTCGACTGGCAGGAAAATGCTTCAGCTACACAGAGTCCATGTCAGTAATGCTTTATGTTTAAAGGGGAAGAAGGAAAAACAAAAACACTTTGGCGGTGTGTAGTTATGTGCTTTCTTTTGAACTCTAGGTACAGGTACGACTTCTGTCCGTTTCATAACGTCACGCAGCACGAGCAGAGCTTCAGGTGGAACGCTTACAGTGGAATATTGGGGTTCGTACACACACACATTGAACAGTCCAGTTAGCAAAAGTGAAATGTTTCAGATTTTAAAAGAATAAAGAGAGTGTGTGTGTGTGTGTGTGTAGGATCTGGCAGGAATGGGAGATTGAGAATAACACCTTCACAGCAATGTGGATGAGGGAAGGAGAGTCCTGTGGGAGCAAGAACAGACAGAGCAAGGTGGGTGTGTGATCCTATAGCGGCTCCTACCCCATCCCATCATCAAAACACGAACACAGTGTTCTAAACGTAATCCCTAATGTTCGATTTCAGGTCTTTTTCACATGTGGGAACAGCAGTCAGTTAGCACAGGTGTCTGAGCCGCAGACATGCGTGTACTTTCTGACGTTCGAGACGCCGCTCGTCTGTCACGCACACTCTCTTCTGGGTAAGAAGGAGTTGGTGGGGTATTTAGTCCCTGTTATGTAGAGTACTGATGACTATTCCAAAAGCATTAAGAGTTAGTGGGCCTGGAGACTCCTTCCATAAAACTGGAATAAACCCTGTATTAAAAGTATTTGTATAATGTTGTATGCGATGTTGTTGTATCCATACACACACACAATATATATGTGTATATAAGTATATATGTGTGTATAGAATGGATATGTGTGTGTGTGTGTAGTGTACCCTGTTCTGAGTGAGAAACTGCAGAAAAAATGGGATGAGATCGCACAGGCTCGATATGAGGAGCTGATCACCGAACAGGTGAAAACACACACACACCCAAAATACATCAAAGGTCAAAGACGTCGTCTCCCTAATATTCCTGCTTTTCTTGTCGGTGTGCGGTTGATGTTTAGGGCTACAACAAGATGCTGAGGGACGTCTTCCGAGACGCCGGGTTTCTCAAACGAGCTCAACAGCCTCTTAAACAGGACCCACACACACCGAGCCCTAAACATCACGATCTGGAGCAGTGCACACAGGTGTGTGTGTGTGTGTGTGTGTGGAGCGCTCACTCACAGAAAACATGTGTGAGAGTGTCATAATGATGTGTGTGTGTGCTAACAGGAACTTGAGCAGCAGCGTGTTGAAATCGAACGACTGCGCTCTCTCCTCAGCCAGCACAACATCTCACATGAAATGGAGACTGGTGAGAAACACACACACACACACATGTGTATATCACGTCATACCTCTGGATAAATCCTGCAGATTTACTGATGTATGTGTTGTGATTATTGAGGCATCGTATTTCTACATCAGTTACATTTTATCGCTTGGAGCTACGTTTGAAAACTTCCTGTTGCGGACAAATGAAACACTGTAACCAAGCTGAGGTAGTGTCAGGGTTAGCATTGTAACGGAACACGAAATTATTCGCAGCGAAAAAGCACCAGATGAAGCAGGGGTTACACCCTGAACAGCTCACCAGACCAATCGCTTCCCTGGTCGTCCCCATCAGCCACGTAATTGCGCCTCGTATTGAACTGTACTGCCATCTGCTGGACTGTAAGATGTTTGGCAAATGCAGTGTCTGGCTTTAAGGTACTGGAAGTAAAAGTGGAATCATTAGTAGATGGATTCACCCCAAACTTCTCTGGGTTGTTCTTTGACCTACGCTTCACCTTTCCGCCAAAATCTATGGGAATATTTTATGTGATTCTGCTTAAAAACAAACAAACAAACAAACCGCACCGAGACCCAGGAGTGTATCATTAAAAGCAGCAGGTCATTACTTCTTATTTTTAATATCGGGGATACCCAAAAGGACTTTAATTTATTCATTTATTTATTCGTTTTATCCTAGTTTTGTGTGTGTGTGTGTGTGTGTGTGTGTGTGTGTGATTGGAGCCAATCTCAGCCAACACTGCCAGTTCATTGCAGGGCAACACGTACACAAACCACTCACATTCACACCCGGGGGCAATTTGCGACAGTTTTCCCAATTTACTTGTCTTTGGCCGGTGGGAGGAAACCAGAGTACCCAGAGGAAACCCACGCAAGCACAGGAAGAACATGCAAACTTCACCCAGAAATGCCCGAGCCCGGGAATCGACCCAGCCCGGGGCCTTCTTGCTGTGAGGCGGACAATACCGCGCTATGGTACAAAGCCACGCCCACTTTCCCTTCTCTTGTCTTTTTCAGGAAGACCGACGATCCCGTTGAAGACTCTGCCGGACGAGCGTCTCAGGGGTGATACAGGGATCCTCGACGATGTTTAGTACCTACAGAGTGCAGCGTCTTGATTTAACGTTTTTAACCTGAAAATGTGTTTGTGATGTCATTCTAATCAAATCAGTCATTTGTACAAAAATAAATGAATAAAGTGGAACAATATTGAATAAAATGTCATTTATTACAAAACAGATGGAATGTCCTGATGACGCTCAGACAACAATCGATCTCACGTGTGTACAGTTCCTCGATGATTAGCCATGTATCATCTGACGGTGGAACTTTAGCTAGGTGCGTTAGCCTGCAGGCTAGTGGACATGCATTGGAAGCAGTGCTGGTACGTGGGATTCATAGACCACACCCACCAATTTTGGTAGCTGTTGCGCAGTTGTGGAGACGTAGCTAGCAAACGAATTCCAGGATAACGATTGGCACCAGAAAGTCTACAGGCTGTTCACCATGTGTTGTTCACCTGTTTCAACATGCATGTGTACTTCGCTCACCTCCTCCTGTTCTTCTTCTTCTTCTTCTTCTTCTTCTGTCTCTCGCTCCTCTATGATCACACCGAGGATGTCATAATCTGAATCTGTTCAACTCAAATTGTTCACTTCTCTGGCAACGCTTAGCTTTTCTGCGTCCGTGTCCTCGTGCTCAGTGTTATTGTTTATCTCTGGGCTACTCTTAACGACTCTTGAAGCGACCTCTTCCTCGATTGGACTATTGGTTTGGTTTTTCAGGGTCTTCGTGGCAACACTACTCTCCACTTTGTCTACGCCAGTGGAATCCTGAGTGGCGTCCTCGTCGGCTATGATCTGTCTTTGCGCGTCCAAAGTGCTCTGCAGGTTGGCGGCTATATTCTGAAAGTACGCCTGAACGTCAGGGAGGATGATTTGCAGGATATTTGTTTCGGCTTCAAGCCGAGACATGGCGCTGTATTTCTCCCTGATCTCCTCCATCTCATGCTGGTGCTTCTCCTCAATTCCTCTCCGCTTTTCCTCAATGTCTTCGGTCAGGATTTGTATCTGTTCCTCACCCTGCCTCTGCATTTCCAAAGCTTCCTTCAACTGCATCTCGAGTCCCTCCCGTTCCTCGTCCGTCTCCACCACCTCGAGCTTCTTCTCAAGCACCGCCCTTATCTTTGCCCAGGCCACGATCTTCTCGTGTTTTTTCCCGATCAGCTCTTTCACCGCCGAGACGTAATCCAGGAACTCGTTTTCAAGCACTTCCGTCCTTTCCTGCTCTTCACACAGCCTCCTCTCCTCTCTCTTTTTGTAAATCCAGCTCTCGATGTCTTTCACTTGCTCCTTCGGGTTTTGGCATATTCTGCTCAGGGTGTCGTGGCTCTTCTCCAGGAGTTCGTAAACAAGTGGTGCATGAGCAACACCCGCCGTTTTATTCACTGCTAGCAATCATGCAGAAGAACATAGTGAGGAAAACACATTCCAGTCAACCAAGGCAAACCAAAATGGCCTGAAGCTATCTGTAACTGACATACACTAGTGATTCTGGAGTATTTTTATGAAGCTAATTAAACTACACACCTCAAGGTTAGAGCAGATAGTCAAGTGGTTTCACCTGTGACCGCGCTTTCATGTTCTCCTTGGCGGTTCTTTTCCTCTTGCAGTTCACGCTCCTTGTCATGCAGGATGACTTGGAGGTCCTTGACCTGTGCGCTCTTCTCCTGCAGCTTCCGTCCCAGCGTCTCCAGTTCCCTAAAGCACAGTTCCATCTCATCAGCTACGCCCTTCAGGTATTCGTCGCGCTCTTTTGCTAAATTCTCCACGTCCACGCCTCTTTCCTGTAGCAGCTTTGCCATCCTCGTCAACTCTTCGCTTGTGCTCTCCAACTGCTTTGTTCTGTCTTCCAGCTCCTTTTCCCTTTTCTGCAGTAGGTTCCTCAACTCTTCAAAGGGCAGAAAATTCAATTATGTATCAATTAATTATTACAGGGTATAGATAACCGTTTTCAGTTTAAAGCTCACCAAGCAAGTGGACCGATTCCTTGGTGTCTACGGTGTCTTGTGCCATGTTCTTCAGTCCATCTGAGAATTTGCAAACAGAAAAAAAGATCTGAATCTTCAGCCAAACACAAGACACGTGCAATACGAGATGCTTTGTAATGTATTTCATTGGCATTCTATGGATCCTAGACCATAGGATCCTAGGTTACACAACCCTACCAAGCCTGGTTCAAATCACCAGTTGGCCCTTAATAAAGGTACGAAGTGATGTACCAACGATGCAGTAAATCATGGTAAGGCAAGTCTGCTGAGCTTTTATACATGATCCTACTGACTGATCAGGCCAGAGTTGGACTAGGAGTTTAACTCTCCCAGTATTTTTACTGGTACCCATTAATACTGCTGGGTGAACAAAGACACACTTGTGGTTAAGACCTTGCCCAGGAGTCTAGCACAGTGGGGGGGGGTCGAACAGGGATTTGAACCACGACACCCCTAACCACTACACATTTACATAATTTGGCAGACACCCTTATCCTGAGTAACTTACATTTATCAGTTTTTAATACAACTGAACAATTGGGAGATAAGGGCCTTGCTTAAGGACCCAACAGGTGGGGCTGGGGCTTGATCCACCAACCTTCGGATCAGTATTTCAGAGACTTAACCACTGCCCACCATCCCCACATAAATCATGCCTGTCCTACAATAATCTTTTCCTGGAACTGTCTTGTCAATGTCCCACCAAATTGGCACTAGTTCTGAAACTCTCTGGTAGCTATCAGGGATTTGAGATACCACTGTTTACTGTAAATAGCATCGATTTTACCTCTTCTACCCACAAGGAATCGTTTGGGTAACCTGTATCACCTGTATCACCACCTGGTGGACTGGCACATTGAGGTAAGGGCTGGGTGTTTAGCAGGCCAAGGCGCTGACCTCCATTAACTATGAGGCCAGTCACTACTAAGTCAAGAGATCCACTTGAGTTTCTTCAAATGGCCACCATTTGGTCCAAATAGCATTTGAGGGAACTTTCCAGAATTGATCAAGATGTTAATGTGCACATTGGATACATTGGATAGTGTGGTCTGACCTCAGAAAGGTCAACCACAAGGTCAAGGGGAAGACTCTTAGGGAACCATGCCCCGCAGAGAGATACCAACAATGGCACCAATTGTAGATTGAAGGTCTAATTGTTTTGGGAATGAGGCAGCTTGTATAGAGTCTGAACAAGTCCAAGCGTAGTGCATGGTGTGGTATGGTTTGGTAACCACACTGATAGCAATACCAGCCATTCTGCTTGATAATCCGTTGACTTGATGTGGTGAAGACAGGAAAAAGAAACTCTGACCCGGCAAACTGGTTCCGATCCATCCCCAGTTATAATACTACAGTAACACATTATCAAACCATTCTTATCCTGACTTTCGGGCCTGACTCGTGTAACTGCCTGCACTTTAAAAGCCTTGGTGAGTCGTGTCAGGTGTGTTTAAAAGAACACGTTTCGACACGCTTGGATAAAACAGTGTCAAGAAATGCAGGCGCAGCGATAGTGAGAATCCGGGGACTATTTTCTGCCCCAATTAGTAGTGCTACTGCAAATTATTATCGTAATATCTTTAAGTAGTTTATTGCATTTTAATGATATTTGTAATGGATATTTTTAGTATGACTCCTGTCAATAATGCCTTAAGAGACCCCAAGGCCTCTGGCTAGCAACAATATCCTCGAAATCTTTATTCTACATGATTATACACTCGAAAAAATGAAAATGGCCTCATCTTGGAGGTTGCCTTCACCTGCGATCTGCTGTGGTTGATGCTCCTCTTTCTGCGTAATGACTCGTAGTTCTTCGGCCTGTGTATCGTTCCCCTTTTCCTGGAGTTTCTCTCCCAGTGTCTCCAGTTGCCTTTTGCACATTTCCAGCTCACTCACAACGTTCTTCAGCTCTTCCTCTTTCTGATTTGCCAGTTTGCTTATATTCTCCAGGTCCAGGTCTCTATAGAGCAGGAGACTCGACTTTGTCCTCAGCATTTCGGTTGTGGTTTCCAATTCTTTGGTTTTGTCGACCAGCTCTTTCTCCCGTTGCTGCAATAATTTCTTCAACTCTAAGGGTAAAAAAAATAAAAAATAAATAGATGGCTTCCATGTTTCCAAGCAGTAGAAAAAAAGGCAGCATTTTTGGTTGAATACTTACCAAGTATGAGGACGGATTCCTCCCTGTCCATGCTGTCGTGCTCCATGAGCTGAGGTCCTGCTGAGGATCCACAAACAACAGTGTTGATTGCCATTTGTTTCCACTACTGTGTTCATCAACCCAACCTCACGTCATCATCACCACCATCATCATCATCATCCATCAAGCATGTACAAGAAAAATACAAAAACTTATAGGTAGATTTGTTGAACTGGATTCCTTTACCATATAGTGCTGGGGGTATGGTTATAGGACAGTTGTGCGCTCATCCTAACGTAGGGACCAGCTACGTAAACAGACTGGCCATGTTTTAGAAAGGAGGAACCAGGGAGGGGTTCTGTGACATGTGATGCTTCCACCCGCTTCTCTACAAAAGTGCTGTGCATGTGTATTTTGGGGTGACCTAACACACTGATTGGCTGGTGATCACTGTGAGTGACAGGGAAGTGAGAGTATGCCATCCGTCCCTCCCCTGAGAGCTCGGCCAATTAGCTCCCATGGACGCCTGGTCACGAATGGCTGTGGCATCAACCTGGCTTCGAATTCCTATAAATATATATTATTATTTTATTTTAAAAAAGTAACTTTTTGTAGTTATTTGCATTTCTAAAAAGAGTTTTATTCCTTTTTAACTGCCGCAGGCTTCAGACCTCGACAGTGCCTGATCTCACTAATGCTGTTGTCGCTGAATGAGTAGATTCCTCCAGGCATGCTCCAAAATCGAAAAACAGAGGGATTAAAATCTTAAAAAGGGGATTAAATCTGGAATGGCAGATTCACCATAGACATTATGAGGGCTAGACAGTCAGGTGTCCACATACTTATGGTGTATGCATGCTGTTGAAAAGGTTTGCATTTCTGTAGGTCTCGTAAACATGAAAACGACTTCCTGTTAATTTTATAGAATTAAACTCTTGCCAGAATATGTTCAGACTCCAGTGCAACTCACTTGTATTAGGTGAAAGTGGTTCCATTCCTTAAACAAAACAAAACAAAAAAACGTTACATTTAGTCACAGTCTCCAATAGTGCGCCTGAATTGTCAAATCTGATTGGCTACATTTGTGGCGTACACCATCCCACGACTCACCTGACATATATAAATGTATTGACTTCTCCACTTTGTTGTGGCCAGTGAGCACCTGACAGGTGTATATCCCCGTATCCGTGGGTGCGATGGATTTCAGGTTTAGAGACACGTTTCCTCTCTTGAGCTCCGGGGTTTGCAGACTCGCCCGGCCTTCGTAGCCCCTCCCTATGCTCACCTGCCCGTTCTTATACAGATAAATGCATTCTAGCCCCCGAAACCACCGGACCTCCATGGCCACGGCGCTGGTTTCAGGTGACAGGTGAGAGGACAGCATGATGTCATCGCCAGGGTAGGCGAACACACGGTTGTAGCGGCAGATTAGTATGAACATGACTGTGGATGAAGGAAATGCTTAGCTACACATGTTCGCCTAAAATATGATATTATTATGATTTGATATTGACAATTATAATTATAACAATATCAGTATAAGATCTATACTTTTCTAGTATTATTGTTTTTAAATATATTTATTTCTGCTCATAGCTTGTGGGTAAAACATTAATTCTACACTGTGCATGTTCAGCTCAGTATTACAGATTTGTTCCTCCACCTTGCTGGGAAACAACATGGTCCACTAAGTGGGTGTGGTTAAGGGTCAAAGTATAGTCTGTTCCTTTAAAGCTGCACGTTATGTATTTGTAAAAACTGTGGATATTTTTCAAAAGCATATGGCAAAAATGTTAAAACCTTAAACAAAAGTATAAAAAGAACAAGATTTTGATATCTCGTGCATATTATTTGCACTTGAATTCATTTGCAGAGCTTGAATTTGGTACTAACACCACAACAACGACCTCGCCTAGACATAGTCTCTACTTTCAAACCTGTAAATAAATAAATACCATTTTATATAAGCATTCTAGAGAAAAAAAAAAACAAGCTTGCATGCTTTAAAACGTTTTTCTTACTTCTTTTAATTACATGCATTATGGCTTTAGGAATTTTCAGCAAGTCCAAACCATGAGATTCTTTCTAACTTTATAAATGTTTGGTAAGAAGTAAAAAGGGAAAGAAAGGAGGCATTCCGTCCTTACCTTGTCTTCCTGCTCAGGAGAGCAGCGTGTGAACTCGCACATATATACACACACACACTCACACTGTCATGCAGACACACCCATTTCTGTCAGATCTGATCAAACACTCCGAGTGCTCACTTCAGCTCATTCAATCTGCTGCAGGCTACAGCCCAGGAATGTCTTCTACCAGCACTGGGCCCTATTATTACACACTGTGGATATACACACGGTATACATAAATGTTCATAACTTAATAAGTGGAACGTAAAGGCCTACTTAAAATTTTGTTGTTGCCAAAAATCTAAAGGTAAACCAATTAAATGTTTTGGCATTCGGGTGGAGCTCTTTCAGCCCAAAACCCATTGATGAAGCATGTTTTTTTTTTTTACTTCACTGACTATTCCGGCTCTCTGCCATGGGAATGTTTGCTCTGGCGTTTCCCAAACCACACCCCTCGCTTAAATTCAGATGCTGTGATTGGCTGTGAGGCCAGACTTTTAATTTGTAATTGATCAATATGTGGTATGTACATCTATTAAAAAAACAAACACACACACAGGAAATTAAATAAAAAGTTGCAACATTACTAGAGAGAGATTGTTTAATTCTTCTGATACGGCAATAACAATTTGTTAGCGGTTAGCTAAAAACATCTGCTTTATAAAATGATAGCTACCATACTACAGTGAACAAATTCTCAATTCTGATTGGTCAGGGGTTGACAGTAGTTTCTGGTCATCCGTTCATCTGGTCATTCATTCATTCGCTGAACCGCTTAATCCTGCTTAATCCCCCTAGTAGGATTAAGCGATTGAATGAATGAACCTAGGGGCAATTTGGAACTGCTAGTTAGCTGAATGTGCATGTCTTTAGACTGGGAGGAAACCGGACTACCTGGAGGAAACCCACGCAAGCATGGGGAGAACATGCAAACTTCACACGGAAACCTTTTATGTAAACTAGGATTATACAGTACATATTAATCCACTAGTCGTGGGATGCTACAGTGTCCCACTAGAGTGTCACTTTACAAATACATTCTGCGTCATCATCTCCTACTGATCGACCTCCTCACTCTGTGACGGTGACACAGAGAGTGGTGATGGGGTAGTGAACATGGAGTCGGCCCTGGGTAAAAAGCATCAGTGGTAACACCTCTTTGTGTGACATCACCTACTGATTGACTTGCACACCCTGTGATGATGTCACAGAGATTGATGCTACCACCCTGGTTTATACAGGGATATATGTATGTCAAGAAAAACTTAACTGGAGTAACTTCAAGGAGTCTCCGTCAGTGCCTCATAACAGAGTTAGTCAGAGGTAACCAAGCTGTCCAGGCTCATTTTTTGTGTTATTATCTTAAAGAGTGGGGAAATGTTGGCTGGTGAAGGAAAGCCGTTTATAGCTGTTGTATTGTGAGTGACAGCAACAGGAACTAACTTTTTTTTGTAAATGGAAAAAAGGGGTGTGAATTTCTTTCTTTCTTTATTTTTGCTTATCACATCCACTTCGCAACAAGATGGTCCTGGGTTCGATTCCCGGGCTCGAATGAATGTAGTGTGGAGTTTGCATGTTCTCCAAAGTGCTTGCGTGGGTTTCCCTCTGGGTACTCTGGTTTCCTCCCACAGTCCAAAGACATGCACATTAGGATAATTGGCTGCTCCAAATTGACAGAGAATGGTTGCATGTGTTTTGTCCTGCGATGGCGTGGCGAGCTGTTCAGGATGTACACCACGTTCACCCAGTGCTGGCTGAGAAAGGCTCCAGCCTCCACCGCGAACCTAGCAGGATTAAGCGGCTCAGCAAATAAGCGAATGAGTGTTATAAGGGTAATTTGGTTCATAAAAAATGTCCCATCTTTGACAAAAAAAAGGTGAAATGACCCTCAAACTTTATAATCTCTTGTTATTGCTGTATTGCTGATTAGTTTCCTACTACAGCTCTCCTCCAAGAGGATTACCACATACTCCCTTATTTATAAAGACAAAATGGGCTAATTATTATGCACATATGGATAGATTGAATAGATCAGACCACACAAATACTATCCAAGAGATGTGTGTTGCACAACAGACAGCATTTTCTCTTGAATGTTTTGTAAACATTAAGTATTGAGCTATTAGAAAATGGTATGGTCCGTTCTGGGGGTGCTTGGTACCCGGATATCATTAATTCTGACCAGACTGCGACAAAACATCTAAGAACATTGTGTTTCTACGTGATGTCAATATTAACGATTCGTATTCTGTCAACAAAGTGGGCATCTTATGGTAAATATGCTTAAATAAGAGAAACACCTCGTGCAGCCCCCCCCCCTTACAGACTGTGGGGAAACCCTGTCGCATTGTTACCTAGCAACCGTTACAAACGACCTGGCGTTCATTTTGTTGAGAGGAAGGTATGTTCAACGGAACTAATGTATTATTCAGTGTTGTTTTTTTGTGTGTGTGTTTAGTGTTGAGTTGTGTTTTAGTGTATTATAAACTTTACACAAGGGGTCATTAAGGCTTTAATATTGAGAGGGGGGAAAACGTGTGGTAAATGCTGGATCATTCTTCAGTTCTTAACGCATAAATAATAATAATACTTTTGCAAATACGAGCGCGTGCACAATAATGCAGCGTTCAAGTACAACCTTGATTTTATTTCATAGTGTTTATTTTATATAAGAATATTCAGTAATAAATCTTTCTGTGTAAAAGTTTATAGATGATCAATTAACAGAGACTCTTATATGAACAAAAATATTCTGGTTTTGCTCAGAAATTAAAAAAAAATGCTGAGTAGGTCTTAAATTTACTGTGTATATAAGGAACAGAACAGTTATGGGACTTTTATTTTATTAGTTAAAGAACAATATGAGATTATTTTTGAGGTGGCACCTGTATTTATTATAAATATTTAGGCCTAAATGTGGAACTCTGAAATAGTTTGCCTGTGTAAGTTTCCAGAAACATGTATACGAAAAGTAAGAGAATAAGATGTGAATGTGCAAGCGCACTCAGGGCCGATGACGGCAGTGGTGGTGTGCACACACCATATCTTTTCTACTATTCACTTTGTGTTTTAATGTTTGGAAAGCACTATGGTCTAACATGCTACCTACATCCAATGTCATTCTATGCAGGTTTAACGAATTCAAATAACGTGGGAAGGACACGGAATCACTTTTTATTAATTTTTTGTCTCTGATCCAGAATTGAGAATGTGTGCCGGACGGACTCTAGAGGGCACCGGGTGCGTCACCTGGTGGGGTTTTGGACCAGCGAGAGATCTGCTTAATACAGGTGAGACTGGATTCTACATTAAAGTGTTTATTTGGCTTAAATCATGGAAAAGCTGAATATTGTTTTTTAAAATGTGGTCGAAGAAAACCATGTTTCCATGCTGTCATGGCTCCAGGTTTGGCGAGGAAACAAGGGGAGCGGAATGTGTTGCTGGTGGGCAGCAGTGACCCCAGACACATCCTTAAGACCATCTCAGGGCTCAAAGACAACGAGTCCGTCCACGTGAGTCTCTGAAACACACGTTTCGTTGGCCAGTCCATCATTACGAGATGAGAATAACGAGATTCGTTCATGTTAACTTGTTCGCATTCTTTAGTGGCACGGTGATGATTGAGTGAGAACCTGTATGAGCAAGCTTAGCTGTAATGTTTTTCGTCAAAAAGGCTCTGGGGTCAGGAGCGCGCCCAACATGAAATGTGGCGACGGTGATGATGGCATTATTCAAAGTGACTTGTACGAAGCGAGGCAGAAACCTAAAGCAGGTGTAAGGCGGTTAAACAAGTTGCTACACGTCGCGCACGACTTTGTATATGTTCAAAAATCGCAGCCTGATGCATTCTGACACGGGCGCCACTCAAGACTGAAGCCCGTCACGCAATCCGAGTGTGGGATCGATGTGCTGATGGCTTCCGGAATGGTGCAAGCTCACCGAAATACAATACAGCTCTCCCAAAACAAGTGAACAAGGAGTGCTGTTATACCACAGAGGAATAATTAGCAATGTGGAAGCAGTGAAGTGGAGGGACTGCTCCCACCCTAAAGTTCATTATTTTCCAGTAACAGCATGTCCCAGGTGTTTACAGGGTTGTTTGTTGACAGTTTGTGAAATGCCTCCTCAGCTTTGGGTGATTGAGAACAGTATGGACGTGGTTGCAAGACAAATGCTGCTTCTCTACGTATCTCTGAGCGATCCGAAGAACGTGAGCATGCAGGGTGGGTGTGGCCTTCCCAGGAACTAGAATTGATCCATTTCTTACTGTACACTTCAAGGAGTTTTTTCCCCCAAAACACAGAGCTGTTCCTTTATCTCACCCCCCACTCCCCCGTACAGAAAAAACGGAGGTCTTCCTTGAGCTGTTCGGGAACAGCGAGATCCGCTCTCAAACTGACTCCAGGTTGAAAGACATTGCCGCTCAGCTCTCCCTCTCGGTCACTGACTCTCTGGACACGGACACGCCCACACACCCCTGCCTGGACACTAGCCTTCTCAAGGTGTGTGGATAAATATCATTCATGTCCAATGATGGTTAGGATGCAACTCTTCTGCAGAGGTTCCTGTTGGTAAACATGTGATCTTGGGTGCAGTTTAGGGAGCGAGACGCACTGGTGCAGGTTTTCACGCAGTGGCGGCGCCATCCTTCCGCACCACTCAGCATGTCGAAAGCATGGGACGCCCGTGTCAGACAGCACCTCGGGACGCGCTACGATGCTCGCAGGGGCTGCTTCGACTGGGACCTCACCATGAAGCTACACGACAGAGGGGTGAGTGAAGTACACGACGCCGTTACAGTGCTGTCGAATTCTCACTCCTGATTGGTTGGTCGATTTTCCATTATGGCAGCATTTCCTTCCTTTTCGCGTTCACAGTGCGGCGTCGTACACAAACAGCAGTACAGCAGATGGAGGGAGAGCGGCGTGGCCTTCGAGCTGAGGGAGGGGCTTTACTGCATCGCCAACCAGACCCTGCTCTCCACACGCGTGTTCAATCGTGTAAGTCTCTTCGGAGTGTAAAACATGGAGGGCAACTCTCTGGCTGGCTCCGCCCACTCATCTGGGATTTTGTGCGGCAGTTTTTCATGATTACTAAAATAACTGTATCATAAAGGTGTGTGTGTGTGTGTGTGTGTGTGTGTGTGTGCTAGAGAGGAGACAAGGTGGGAGTGCGGGGATACTGGGGAGACATCGTCTCAAGTCCTTACTTGTCCTTTGGCATTGAGACGGAAAACAAAGAGCTCCTGAAGACGCAAAACAACCAGCATCTAAAGGTAGGAAAAACCAGTGGTGACTGTGTGTGTCAGCCTGAATGTATTAGTGTTAATTTAGTTTAGGGGTCCGAGTGTCAGCTTTGAACCCCTATTGTCATTGCTGTGGTTATTATTATTACTGTGACGGCATTTTTCCCCTTATATGTCAAAAAGCCACTTCACTTCTCTTCCACATCATCACTGTTATCTCTCCCCTTGGGCAGGGAACACTATTTGACAGGAAGCGTCCGGAGTCCATCATTTTTACATCACTGTTCAACACCTTGTCTTGTCTATATCTCAGACCGCTCAGGACGTCTCCCTAGTGAACGTGCAGACGCTCCTCGAGGCCCTGTCCAGTAGAGGAGGACACACACATGGCTCTCACCTCGGCGATGACACGGGGGCAACGAGATGGTGCGGCGAAACCCAGGTCGAGGAGCGGAAGCAGCTCGGCCAGCAACCAGGTAACAGCTGAGTTCGGTTTAAAGTTATCATCTGTGATGGTCTGTTTAAATGGACACTGATGCATCTATTTGTGTGTGTGTGTGTGTTTCAGGAGAACCACAGGGCGGTGTGGCGCAGGGTTCGAGCAGGGAAACAGAGAGTCAGCTGATCTGTCTAAAGGGAGTGAATGTGTCGTTCCTGTCTCTGGACTCTCTGCCCGAGCTGTCCAAGAAAAGCAGATACCACCGTCTGTTCAACACCATCTACTGTTCAGCCAGGTGGACACACACACACACACACACACACACATTTATATATATATTGTATATACATATAGGGGTAAGGGTCTTTATCTCAGCAAAGTGGGCGGTACCAGTCAAAAAGAATAGCAAAGTGGGTGGGGCACAGTAACTTTCTTTCTTGTTGCATACCCCCCCCCAACACACACACACAAACACACCCTTTTTGAAAATAAGCAATTCACGACTCCTCAAAATATTACCAAAGCTGTGTAGTCAAGTCAGGAGACTGATGACAGCTTGAGGAGTCGCTGACTGCGAAACCCGCCGAACTGGAAAGCCAAAGGTTTAGAGAGAGAACGCCTGCCAGTGAAATGAAGTTTAGTGAACTCATGTCTGAAAGCAGACTCGAGTTGAGTTGTGATCTGGCCAGGCCTTGATCAGGCTCGTGTAGACGACTGGAGGACCACTAGGTGGCGCAACACCGCTGTTGTATTCGTATAGTGCGTTTACAGGAGGGCGGTATGACACACAACCTTTAGTGCAGTAGAAGGGTCTCTCACGCAACAAAAACACGCCCGAAACGCTGTACACTGTCGGGTACGCACAGACATCCTTAGATTTAGATAGGTGATACCAGGGAAACCATGGCAACAGGCCAAACTAGGGTCGTTTAATAATTCTTCAAAACCCAGCAGTTTGTTTGTACTGACTGTATTTCGCGTGTTCCAGCATGGTGCACCACTTGGACTCCTCCCTGACGCAGACAGCTGCACCTGACTGCGTCCTGATGGTCGAGCTCGCCAAGTAAGTCTAATGTTTCACATTCTGTTCGGATTTCTTACTAGGGAGGGGTTAGAGCATGCATATTTTGTATGGGTTCGATATCCACGTCTTTGTGTGTGTGTGTGTGTGTGTGTGTGTGGGTGGGTAAGGTACCTGTTGGACTTGTCTAAGGAGCAGGAGGCGGCTTTTGCTACAAGAGTCAGCGAAATTGCTAAAGAAATGGGATTTGAGCCGGATCACACCCAGGAAGGCACGTACGCGACGTTCAGACTGCACCCCTAATACAGAAAACACACACAGGGCCGTGCAGAGACCTCTCAAGGGGCAGGTGCTCAAATCTAAAGAGGACACATGGATCGAGTGCCATGCGATGGACTGGCGAGCTGTTCGAGGTGTACCAGTCCAGCCCCCCTCCCCTGCTGTCTCACCTTAACCTCTCCATCCCTCCACTGGTACATCATCTGAGACAAGCACAAATAAAGCTGTACATTTCGAAGCAGGAAGAGGTTTTATTACATTAACAAGCAAAAGCTGTTTGATACTTTATACGCCTTTGTGTTTATTGAAATCGTTGTTTCTGTCAAGTGTAAAACAACGTGGAACTAAAAAAAGGTGTTTGCCGTTGCAAAAACAACACTGAGAACACATTTTATCACCCACGCTGTTCGCACGCTGTTCAAACCGCCAAATCAATTCGAATTTATTTCGAATTAGAACAGAGTGATGGTACCAGACCCGGGTGCTTGTCATGATGAATAATCATCATATTAAAAGAATCAGACACCGTCAAGATCTTCAAATGACAAATAATAAAAATGTGTAAGTGCTACTGAAAAGTCTTGAGGCCCAAGACACTTGTAATCCATTTTTAATACTATAACGTAATGCTAATGTAAGCTATTTTAGAGGGCGGCTCATTCATCAAATGGTAAGAAAACAGTGTGTTATCAACCCTATGGTGAGAAATCTGAGCCACCTGTAGGTTTGAAATCTAACGGGAAGCAATAATCTGTTAATCTGGTGATGTTTCCACCCATCTTACTTAGATTTGTGATACCTCTGTACTGGAGCTGACTTTTCTACATGACTGGCAATTTTCTAGATGTTCAGTAACAACAGTGGTGGCAGAGCGATATGATATTGAATTCTTAATTCATCTCAAATATCATTATTCTCTCCATGTTTCTGCTAATAACCGTTTCCACGTGTTCAGGCCTTGGGAAGCGCGTCATGGTGTTCTAGCTGTGTCTTGTACAGGATCTGTGTGGTGTATGGTGGATGGTGACCATTGTAAGAAATATAAGTTGATGCTGAAGCAGACATTACTAGCTATGAGTCTTAATGGTACTGTAGAAGGAACTTTTGTGCAGCCAGTTGTTTTGTGGATAGTTTCCTTGCATGACTGAGCTTACCTATGTGTACCAAGAGGGTCGGAAATTTCTTACTACAGCTTGCAAATTATGATTATGAGCCCTAAAACCTGGTCTTTGACCCTCAAACAGCCCTTTGAAGAAGTGAGGACCAGCCAAAATGTCCTCACTACCCAAAAGGGTCCTCACTTTTTTAATTAAATCGTATTGTGGTCCATATTACGAATCAAGTGTATACACACACATACAAAGCACTCACTTTTACACTGTTTATTATTACTAACACACAGCAGTAGGTTTGAACATGCTGGAAAAAAGAGTATAATAAAAATAATAATAATAATAATAATAATAATAATGTCAGTTCTGAATAGCATTTTAAATAACACAATATACAGTACTGTAAACTCCACATGCACTACATAATAAACATTGTTGGGACTTTTTTTTGTGGGTCACGTCTTCACTTCCAGCGCCCTCCCACTTTGCCCTTGCTGCATCCCGTCCCCTTCTTACTGCCAACCGAAAACAAACAAAAAAAAAAAAACCCAAAAAAGAATATTATATTACACACATATACAGTGTGGGTGTATTTAAAATTTTGTATGAACATAAGAAATAGCTTACAATTTTTGCGCGTGGGAGATGCGATTGAGGAGCACGACCATCTAGAAAGATAGCAACAGAAACAATGGACCAATCAGATTCAAACATTTCTTGTGGAACACTGCAGGCTTATTCATTCATTCATTTTCTAAGCCGACTCTGGGCGAGAGAGCGGGGTACATTGCTGTGAGGCGGACGTGCTAACCACTGCGCCACCGTGCCACCCCGGCTATTATTATTATTATTATTATTATTATTATTATTATTATTATTATTAGGACAAATATAAGTTACCTCGTATTTCTGTCTCCTCATCTTCTCAATGAGATCAAACTTCTCAGACTCCAGCTGGTAGATCCACTCCCACATCTCTCTAGCCCGTGCTCTACACACACACACACACACACACACACACACACACACACACACACACACACCATACTTAAA
>JBCNYG010000001.1:66995935-67006855 GCA_039654305.1 Porochilus rendahli | reverse complement strand
ATGCTGGAGCGGTTCACATATAGTAATATATGAGTATCATATAGTATATATGAGAAAGAGTCCACTACCGAATGCAGGGAAGACGCTGCTGGCAAAGTGTACTGCCACATCTCCTGTGTACTATGAAGTAATCAGGACTATGTGGTTAAACATGGACTAAATTACCAACCCTAAACTTGAGCTTTTACTTATTAGTTATAACTTTTTATTGAAACTAAAATACTATCACCAATATTGCATAGCTTTCCCATCAAAAGTTAAATTTGAGAGTGACATTATATATGCCGGTTGGTGCCACATGAAAGCTTGTATTCACTCCACCCGTCATTCATTCTGTACGTATCCTCCTCATGCTGACTAATAACTGTTCCTCCCATCCACAACTGTCTTCCTGTATACTTTTAGGCAATCTTAATTCTTTTATTGTTTAGACATGTAGATGTTTTCTATCATTTTTTGCTGTCTCCACCACTGTGATGTAAGAATTTATTTCAGAGGATTAATATTATCATCTATCTAGATTCAAATGAGATAATTACCTTTAACCTTGAGTGTCATTCAAAGGTCAAACCTCAGCAATCTCATAAAAAGCCTTCAAACAAGAGTCACGTCCCCTCCATGGGTAAATAAATCTGTGCGTATACAAGATCTCTCTGCGACATTATCCATGCTGTTTGGTGGAGCTTTTTCAGATAAGAGTAACACAAAGGGAGGTTCAACAACTTCTCAAGAATGTCCACGTCTCTACATTTAGAAACACCATAATTTGCAAAACAAATTAAATGGAAAAAAGGAAGATACACGTTGCCATCTTCACCCCTTATATACATTAAAACCCTTTCGTTGGTTTGATAGTTTTAAAGCCCACAGTGGTAAAGCACTCTTCAGAGGATGACACCCATACAGGTCGGACCCTAGCCCCGCCCCCTTTCTCCACAAAGCTGACCGGTTCAGTGGGTTCCTCTGACGTCACATCAGACGCCTGTCAATAATCAACCGGAAGCAAGAATCCCAACCATCCTGTGTTTTTATGATATTACATTATATTACACAAACCATAATCATCACGCTAGCCAACTACTCATTTATATACATTAACGGAATCATTTAAATGGTCGAGACACTCATAAATATTCACAACACGATACACGGACAACAGCTAGCGCCCTTGTTGGTCAGTAGAACAAGCGTTTAGCATGTCGCTAGCACAACAGCAACTCCGGCTGAAACTAATCTTCTGAAGATAAACATGAAGCCGACATAAAAAAGGATAAAGATATGACTCGGGAAATAAAGCAAATTTAAGTAAAAAAAAAAAAACAATAAACATATCGAAGGATGCTCTGTGCATATTAATCCTACCCGTATTCTTACAAACCCCGCTACGATTGGTTAATAGTGTCACGCTCTTAATAGTCCATTCAATCATGCCCCGGCGTATAACACGTACCAGCCAATCAAAAAGCAGGAAAGAGTAGGCGGGATTTCCAGAAAACGTGTATGAAAAGAACGATGCCGCGAGCTGATGGATTAAAGCAGCTAGCACACCGGCTAACCAGATTTACTGCACATCCCCAATTCAGTTTTTTAAATGAATGAATACACTTATTTATTTTATATACGCACAGCATTTAAAAGTAAACCTTTCATCCATTCTTACCTGATATTCAAGAATTTACTTAGACACACGCGCACCGACTGGCCCTCTCCGACGAATAAATGCTTCTCTACTGTAGTATTATATCTTCGTCAGCGTGCACGCATCTGATTGGTCCGGTGCTTGAGCATCCCTGGCAGCCTGACCAATCAGAGCATGGAAGTCACAAAACGCGGAAATAGTCTTTATTTTCTATGTTGTTTTCACACGTTTGTTGATTATGAAGTTCTGAACCGTAATATATGTTTTGTGTCATTACATTTAAATAAAGTGTGGTTGGCTGAATTACTCATACGTCCAGTGCAAAAAAAATCAATAAAAATATGGCACCCCTTTAGTTCACGTGATGAATGAAATGAGAGTTTATATCACTGATAAGCCCCCCTTGCTCTTCTTCTTCCTTCTTCTTCCCTTTCAGGTTGTATCCATGTTTTGTTTTTGTTTTTTTTACCTAAGAAATGCTGCTGCAACCATAAAAATGTCATATGCTCCTAATTCAGAATAGAACATTCAACCCATATAATACTGATTGGTTTTATATGCGGGGTGGGGTGGGGGGTGGTGGTTGATGTAGATGACCCTACAATTTTTTTTTCAGTGATTGGCCAGTGCCTCACTCAACTGCCAGCCAGGCTCTCTAGATGGAATAAAGGCGCTAGCTAGCGGTGGATTCTGGGAACAGATTAGCTCAAGTGACGTCATCACACCTGTTGTTATTGGTGTTCCGGGGCGCTCGCGAGGGATGAAGCACAACAGAACGAGCAGTTATTTTTAATCAACTTTTCCGCCTGTTTCGTTTATATTTCCACGCCACTTTATGAATTGTATCAGAATACTGAACGTGGAGCTGTGTACAGTTAGAGAATGTGTTTTGTTGTTGTGTTTAGCTCATGTGAACTGGAGCTCAGAGGAAGTTTTCCGATGCTAGCAGTTAGCATGCCGGCTAGCTGTCTCTAGAGCTGCATCCCCTGGATAAACACAGCAGGGATTAAGTGCTGATTGTATTAGAAAGTGATTTCTAGTAAAATTAAACTGTTTGTGTGATTATTGTTTTATTCAGTGGGGTGTTGAAGGTTTAAGCTATGTACTGTATATTCACTATTGCATAGTTTTGGGTAAAAGAGTGAAAGTATTGTGGTGCAAATTCATGTAAAAACACACAAACACCTTTTAGAAACTCTTCCTAAGAGCTGCTACACCAAGCAAAGCCCAGCATATTAATTGTGTGTTTTGCGCAGGGACTTATGGGAAATGATGATGCTGGAGGAAACTTCTAAACCCCAATGATTACAAACAGTGTACACACAGAACCATGTGGTCGATTTATTAGGTGTTTCCCTTAACCTGACCAACTGACCTGGCAAAGTTGTGTGATCAATGGATTAAGTGAGTTAAACAAACACGGTTTGGACTGGAAAGCACCCAGCGTTCACGGCGTTATTTGTGGAAACCATTTTACTGAAGATTGCTACCGGTGTTAACACCGCAATGTTCAGAAGCTGCCAGCAAGCCTGAAGAGAAAATGTAAAACTGCTCTAAAAATCACTGTTAAATTTGCTCAGTTTGCTTTAATATGATGAAAAGTCAGTCTGTTATAACACTCAGTCTGAATGATTGAGGTTGACTAGCATAACGTATATGCTAATTTCTGAAAGGAACTTTTAGATTGTGTCCATATTTTATACTTTTGTTTATAGTGGCTAACAGTGGTGCCAAATTCTTCGTGTCTTGGAGTAAAATACATTGCCAGACAATTTGTGCTATTCCTTATGCATTATTTTTTTGCCTGTGAAAACGCATATACATTTACAGACCAGTTGTAATTTGTATTGACTAGTAGTGAGTCAGGGCAAAGTCGTAGTTGTACTGGTCCGTACCGACCTGTAGCAATTTTCATGAGTTTGCCACTCAGGCTTAGGGCCAGTGACACCACATCTTCAGCCACAACCTTGTTGAAATATCAGCATTACAGACAAAATGGCTCTGATAAAGTGTCTGTGTTGAGTGTCTGTGTGAATGGTAACCTTTTGGTGATTTTAAAGCTTTCAGAATCGTTTTTATCCACTATCAAAGCCTCAAATTGTGGGCGATGCCTGTAAATTTGTGGAGCTAAGCATTATCAAATGTTAAATATTCTAAAAAGACTGGAAGTGTTGTTGCATACGATCATGCTGTATTTATTAGAGATTTGTAGAAATGTCACAGTATCAAAAGAAGTTATAGCCCCTCTTCATGACAGTTTTTCTGCCTTAACTGATCATTTCTTTTGTTTTTCTACTTATAGTAATATTCAGGAGTTGACATCTGAAAGGACATACAGTAAGAGGACCATGGGTGGACGTGAACTTTGTGCTTGCTGACAAACATAGCTGGAATGGACAGATTGATATCTGTAGAAGGTTGTTGTACCCTGTTGTACCTTTAGTGTTTAAGTGCTGGTAGTTATTGTACCTGCTTGGATTCTCTGGTAAGAAAACCATAAAAAAATTGCTGTAGCATTTTGTTATTACATAAACATCCCTCTACATGCTGTTCAAAGTAAAGGCACTGTACAGAAAAAAATGTATAACCAAAATAATTTTTAAACTTTAATCAGGAGATTCAGGGGGGGCTTCCTAACCCTAAAGTGACCTCTGGTGGTCAGGTTGCATTAGGTAAAACTTTGGGATGGATGACAGAAAATAAGGTTATTGTTTTTTTTCCCCTTTCTCACCTTTGATGTACTGTATCTCCTTTCATTGTCACCTTCCAATAGTTTATGCAAAGTCTAATAACCTCAATTCTACTACTAAAATCATACATATTCTATTTATTTTAAAGCATCTCTTTGTATATATACACAGTAAAGCATACATTAATTCACAGATATAGAATAAATAATAAATATATCTCATTTAAAGAGTTGCAGTTAAATGCATGGTGTTCTTTACACATTCTCCCTAAAAAGTGCTACAAGCTCCTTTAATCACTAAAACCTTTACCAAACTTTTCTGCTAGTATCTGGTCACAACCACACAGTAATCATGCGTAGAATTCTGTGAATCATGATGCTCACACCACCATGCTTCATAGTTGGCATGAGGTTTTAGTAGTATATTTGGTAAGTACTACACAGGGCGGCACAATAGTGCAGTGATTAGTACTTCCTAAGCACATCCTGGGTTTGAACCTGGCAGTCCGCCACACATGAACCACAGTCCAAACACATGCCAATTAGGTTAGCTCGTTACTGATAATCGTCTATAGGTGTGTGAGAAATAGGTATGTTGGTCCCTGTGTTAGCCCCCTCCATGGATTGGTAACCTGTCCAGGTTGTACCCTCTCTCTAGGTTAATGGTTCGTTCCCTTTCGTTAGACTTGAAGTTAAACAAGTGTTTTAACAGATGTGCCTAAAGAGAGATCAGTGTAAAAGTGGTGATACAGTGATACAGCATAACCCATAAACTTGCAAAATACTTCTATGACTGTCTCTTTAAGGCAAATCTGTTTATACCGCCTTTCCACATCAGTCTCATGATTTAGCATTTAGCCCCACGAACCTGAGGCTGCGGAATAAAATGTTTGTTCAGCTGCAAGTGCGGGGGGGTTGTGGGGTAGTGCTGTTTGTCTGCAAAGCCACCATGGGCCAAAAAATTCCCCAGAAAATAAGAACGATGACTTTTGCATGGCCCTGTAAGAAAAAGTCAAATAAAGGTCTCTTATCAGGGAGCAAAACCTAAGGGGGGAAAATGGGTCAAGTCCTGCTGCAACTTTGGGGATTGGTGAAGTAGTTTAATTACATTCCTGCTTCAGTGAGCGAAAGTGAACTCATTTGTTTAATTATTTATTTCTAAAAACAAAATATTTCACTCATGGGTCTCCAAAACCCTACAACTGAATCAGCTAGCCGGCTAGCTGTCAATGTACGTTCAAGAGAAAATGAGCTAACGCTAAAGGTAGAAAGAATCAAAATAAGGGCACATACTTCCACGGAAAGCTAGGCAACACCACTAAAGTCAGGAAACCGTGCTAGCTAGCCAAAAACAAGCTAACCCTGTATATGTATAACACGCTAAGCTGATATTGGAAGCTAATTTTACCGTACGACTTGCTAAACATTGGAAGCGAATTCTTCTGTACAACTAGCTAATACTTAAAGCTGATGCATTTATACAATATGCTGATATTGGAAGCTAGTCAGTCAGTATAACTAGCTTTCTGTCTGTTTACCTCAAGGGAAAAAATGGAGTCAGTGCTCGCTGATAGGAAAACGGAACTGAGTTTGTTTATTGTAATTACTCTTCTATGAAATGAAGAAGCGTGTACCGTATAGGTGGATAGCTGTCCCCGTCTAGTGTGCAGTGATAAATAACAGTATAACAAGCATAGAGTCTTTGGGAAACACTCCAACAACATGGTCCTTTTTGTGAGGTCCTGCTGTCGTACCCTTGGCCTATATCATTTTGTGTACAGCCTTTTGTCTTCACATAATCACCGTATGCCCAGATGTGGTCAAAGGAGTGAAAAGCCTCACTAACAGAGTGCCTGATTCTTTCTATCTTGCTTCTTTTTCCTTTTTAAGGTCCCCTTAATCAGACAGAGGTGGACTGTTTGATGCTGTGGAAGCTGAGGCGCGAGGGCGAGGTGGGAAGGGACATTGCTCTCGCAACTCGGGCGCGGATGGAATGGTGGTCCTGCCAGCGGTGCCAGTGTTTCCGGACTGCCGAGCGGACCTGTCCACAAACACACAAGCACACACTCATGGCATGGCAGCACTGGTGACTGGTATTAGTCCCCCCGGCACTTTTCGATTTGTGCTGTTGCTAATGAGAAAATCCTACCAGCAGTGAGAGAAAAGGAATACTTTTCCCCAATAAATTCCCGAGTATACGGAACTCAGTTGACTTCTGTGCTTACCTCACTGTTTAGAAAACAGTAGAACACTGACACAAAGAAGCCCTGAAAAAGTGTAAAGAAAAAATGTTAAGTTAGCATGAGAAAGAAAGAACAGCAGAAAACGTTACCACACAATCACTGAAACCAAATCGTGTTTCAGTTCTACGCTGTAAAGCATTCCATTATTATCAACAGGTCAAGTGGTGATCACGTTCTCACAGCTCTGAAAGTAGTCCTGGCTAGAAGGCAAATCACAACTTCATATCAATGCACTCATTCATAGACACGTATGGTATCGTTTCTGTAGTAACGCACGCTCAGGGACTTGTACGCCATATAATGTCAATAAACAGACTTAGGCACTGCCTAAAACTGGAGCTCCCCATGAGATTCCTGTGGGTTTGTTTCTTTTTCATTAATAAATAATAAATTATTCTGTTGATGTTTTAAACTTTAAGCCATGTTCTGTAGCCTCCCAGTGGCCCTGCTAGAATTAAAGGGCACTGGACCGGTCATCCTAACAGCATGATTTGTGCGTATTGTAATATGTTTAAACGATACAGAACTTATTTTAATGTAAATGACAATAAAAAGCAAAAAACGGGGCAATTTCATCCTGTGGATTACTGCTGGGGGCTGAATCAATGCGGAACTACCATTTCTTCCTGTATACTCTGCATCCCACCATTTTCCTGGTGACACAGCTCAGCACTGGCCACTACTGCGTTATCTTAGACTGGTGTCCGTGTCCAGTCCATCACCACCCATCCAGTAGGACAAAGCCACGAATCAGTGTCACTACCAGGGCTGGAACGGCCAAAGAAGAAGGCAACATGTTGCTGGACTTGCCTAGTAGTAATAGTAGTGTAGCAGCACTTGCACATACTTGACAAGCATTGCCTAACGGAACTGCTGATGTCATATTATTAGCATTAGAATTAGTGTTACTAACTATTTAAAACGATACGGCATAACATCAGCAGTTCCTTCCATCAACATCAGTCAATTTAAAGAGCGTGCGAGTGTTAAAACTCTAGGCATGCTCAAAGACATGTTGCCTTTCTTATTGGCTGTTCCGGCTTGGTAGTGATGCGAACTCATTGGATTGGCTGGGCTGAGTCACTGACCCCGTGCATAATAACACAGTATCGGCCGGCGCTGAGCCAGAAATCACGGAAAACTTTTCTTTTTGTTCCTAAATTGATGACAGGAAAGACGAGTTGGCAAAGCGTTAGCTGCGCATACCATTTTGGATTCACCGTCACGCTCTTCTCTGGCAGCATTCTCGTCCTCAGTGTCACTAGAATGTGACATCTTACTGTCTCCACAAGACTCCTCCCTCTCTGGTTCCAATAGGTCACCATTTACACCCATTTCCTCCAAATTGTTAGCCATAGTATCTTCTTGAGTGTGTTTTTATCATCTAAAATGTCGCTCTGCTTTTTTTTACTTGCGCTGGACAACCCTGCCTAAGGTGCTGACATCACTTCCGGAGAAAAACGCCTGCTAACCAAAGCTCTAGCCTGCGAGTAATCCACAGGATAAAATCACCCAGTTTTGTGCTTTTTATAGCCTTTTATGTTAAAATAAACCCTGTATCACTTAAACATATTACATTATACACAAATTACGCTGTTAAGGATGACCAATACTGCAACTCTTTAAGTATGGTGCTCTGCCAAAGGCCGACAGGAGTTTTTAATGGACGATGTGAGGCAGACTGTTAATTATTCAACCAAAAACGATTTCCTGATGAATTAATGAAGCACTAATTCACGAACGAATCAACACCTTGTTATTTGAACTCAGGTTAGCTACCTGAAGTCTTACCTGAAAGGACTGCAGGAAGGAATTGAAGTAGATGAAGACGATCTGCGAGATCTCGTCCTCTCCCGGGTGTACGAAGAACAGCATGTACGTGATCCCGAGCAGAGGCAGTAACACGAGCGTGGCCTTCACCGCCTTCCTATGGATTTACAAGCGATTTTCACACACTCATAAGCAAAGTGGTCGTGGTGGTGATGGTCTTTGGCTCAAATAATAATAACACATTAAAGTATAACTAACATATTAAAGTGTCATAATTCTGCGTAATGGTAATAATGATTTGTGGATTTAACTGAAGGGAGCGGGACCGATGTAAGAAAGCTGCCACTTCCAGGCTGTGTGCGCTGTGTACCTGTACTGGATGGTTTCAGAGGTGGTGGAAGCTCTGAGTTTGGTCATGAGGATCCGTACTATGTTGAAAAGGAAGACGAAATTGACCTGGCGGGGAAAAAAACCGCCAACACATCAGCAAAAAACCCCGCTAACAATTGTAATCAATATAACGGTCATGTCTTCTCACCACGAGTACTAGAATCATAGGACCCTGGTAGATATAGTCCGTATATACGCCTGCTCTCTTCCCAAACCAACACCTGATGTTCACACACAAAATCATCAAAGGATAGCCAATATATTTTAAATCAAACTGTATATTCAGGTCTTGGGTGTAAAGAGAAAACACTAGGGTTATTTCAATGCAGTAGTGCTATAAAACATACCTGTTTTCTGGCATTTTATTTTAACGCCCACTTACTTCTCGTTGTCGTAGTACAGCTTTCCGATGGCCCAGGTGACAATGATAGGGAAAGGAATACCTAAACAAACAGACAGGTCCTATTAACATCGTGTGAATGAGTAATCACTCTTGCTCTCACTCTCATCTGTCGAACCACTTAATCCTACCAGGGTCTCCGAAACACTATCTCAGAGGACACGGGGTGAAGGCACTGTGCTCATACACGCCCTCACACCTAAGGGAACAACCAATTAGCCTAACGTGCACTGCTTTGGACCGTGGAAGGAAACCGGAGTGCACAGAGGAAACCCATCAAGTATGGTGAGAACATGCAAACCCCGTTTCACACAGAAACCCAAGCCCGGGAATCGAACCCAGGACTTTCTTGCCGTGAGGCAGACGGGCGAAGCACTATCCTGCAGTGCTGCCCTTTACCCGTAGTTTGATCTCCTTTTGTTTGCGGAGGTTATTTCATTTCTGTTATTGAATTTGCTGAGATTTACTTTTAGCGGCTCTCCACACTTAAGAGAAATCGTTATAGCATCGATCGGATTTTCTGTGGCGCGAACATTTCTCAGACGTCTCATTTGACGATGTAAATAATGTCGTCAAGTCACGTGACTTTATCAAAACACTCTTCTTACCCCCAGGACAACTTTCTACACGTTTGGTTGTTGTATGACTTTTCCTTCCAGAGATAAGATTTTTCTTTTTTTTTTTTTTCATAATAAAAACATTCGCGCCATCCGTACGTGTGGACGCGGGAACCCTGTAGTGATATCGGGATATTAAAGAAATCTTATCTCAACAGCGTAACACTTTCAGATGTCAAAACTTTGGGGAGAGGAGGCACCTAAAGTTTATAATAGTCTCAGATTTTGTTACCTATACTATTCCTGCTCTAAGCGAAAGGACCTTTCCTTCCATAAATATTGGACCTAAGCTGCTGCAGTGATGGGTCAGTTGGGAATATGGATATAAAAGTGATATGATATAGAAGATGAAAGATTATCGATGAGTAAGAATTTGCTTGAACTTCGACACTTACACCATCCGATGCAGATGAACATCCATTTCTTGAGCTTGTCAGTGGAGTAGGTGAGCACGATGGCTGTGTGAAGATAACAGCCCTCGCCGAACATCCAGAAAAAATTCGCCATGTGAAAGTAGTTATATGCCGTCGTCACCAAACGGCACCACGGCTTAAATGGTGAGAGAGGCAGAGAAATATGGAAAGTTTTCTTCTATAACATATAAATGTGCTTCATCAGCTTAGTCGGCAAAGTGTTATTTTCTTCAGCTTGTCTAGCTGATATTAATATACACGTTCTTAACGCCGTTCGTCCTATAAATCCTGCCAGACAAAGCGTCTGCTGACCCGAACATGCCGTGATCAGCAGGCGATAAATAATAAATAAGTATAAAATATAAATAGCTTTTCCATCAGCTAACGCCAGCAGTGCACCGGGTTCACGTACAGTGACCACACCGCACGTAGTTCTAAGAATTTGACAGCACATCAACATTTTGTTGTTGTTGTTGTTTATTTGCATCTTACCACGTTGCTTTCATGTACATCGGGGTTCATGGTAAGCTGAACGATGAACCATGTTGCGTTTCTCAAGATGAATGCAGAGATTAGATTCCAGTGGATGATGTTCCTTAGACAGCGAATACTCCTGGCATGTGAGCGAGAGAGAGAGAGAGACAAACATAGCTTGTTTCATAAAACCATTCTACAGTTCATTTCATTTTCATTTTCTGAACCGCTTATTCCTAATTAGGGTCGCGGGGAGGCTGGCGCCCATCTCAGCCGACTCTGGGC
>JBCNYG010000001.1:66978084-66988883 GCA_039654305.1 Porochilus rendahli | reverse complement strand
GAGAGAGAAAAACACACACACACACACACACACACACACACACACACACACACACACACACACACACACACACACATTACACACATGCTGTGCTATTGTGGACTCTGCTATTGTTATTTGTGAGATGCTGGACTAAAGCATGTCCTAGTTTAAAGTTTTCTAGACCAAAAAGTAGCAGGGAGGCAACGGAGAGAGAAGAAAACATCATCATATGTCATGAAGCATGTGAATACATTCATTCCTCCAGTATATTCTTACCATAGGAGGACAGTGTAAATAACTTTTAATTAAGCTGCTTATAATCACTTTCATTATAGGAGTTATAAATCAGTTATTCCCTCACTTTGTTGAAAAGAAAAAAAGCAATTAAAAAAATTTAACTGCTACCACTGGAGGCTCCTTCTATGAATAGTAAATAACCAAAAAAAATCGCAATTTCACAAAAGTCACACATAGCATGTTGATATGTAAGAGCCATGGCTGAGGCTACTGAAGCCATTTCAGATTTTGGAGGTTATCTGTCGCAAATATGGGTGAAAAATGTGCAATTGAACATTTCAGTTCAAAAAAACAGCAGTTAAAAACAGCAGTTAAAAAAAATCTGAGGTTGAGTTAATTCACTTGATGCAATTTTTAACACTGAATGGAAGCCACACCCCCTAATTCTCAAGGTAAAGCAAAAAAAAAAAAAAAAGAAAATTATTAACAAATTAAAATAAAATTGTCTACCCCATCTACTTTAAACTAGTTTCAGCTATGTTGGAATTTTGCTTTCCTTCTTTCTTTCTTTCTTTCTTTCTTTCTTTCTTTCTTTCTTTCTTTCTTTCTTTCTATTTATTTATTTATTTATTTATTTAAAAACCGAATTTTACTGTGATGAAAGTTTAGATTTACTATGTAAATTATTATTATAGAGACGAAGCACATTAATATAAGCTTATTATTATGGTTTGATTTGCAGCTGAACATACGGTCAGATCTGCTGCTGTTCTTCTGTTCAAGAATTCAACAGTGTCATGGTATTTAAATATTTATTTAGAAAACGATCACTGGATTTCCTAACGGTCTTACCTGAGTCGTAAGAAGATTATGAAGGCAATGATGAGAGTGAGCAGTGACAAGCAGTGACCTAGGTAGTTAATGATGACTGCTATTCGATAATGCAGCCTGCTCTTCCTCTGCAACACAAACAAACCAAATGAAATCAGTGCAAAATTTTTAAATATCTATCTTTTACACCTCTAGATTTCAACATGGACGTTTTGTCATTGTGTATACATTTTAAGAACATGGGTGTGATTGTAACTGTATGTGAATACTAAAGTACTTCAAAGAGGGAATTATGCGAATGAATTCTGAATGAATGAACACCTCGGGACTGTGTTGAGGTACTGAGTGTAATCTCCCCTGCTCCTTTACCCGACATGTAACCACATATCATACGGTACTCACAAGTGGAGGAATATAATCGTCCTCTTCAGGCAATCATCTTCATTTTCAATCAATAAGAAATTCCAGCATCATCTCCTTGGCCAGTGCAGAGTCATGAACATTGAACATCCTTTTCAGCCAGTTATCACCACACTGTTTGTTTTTTATTTGTAGGTCTTAGTGCTAGTTTCTTTTGGCTTTTCTATGTGTTAATTTCTGTGTTCATTTGACATTTTCCTTGGTCTAGCCATATGTACCCCCTATATAAATGTTTATCTTTATACACTGCTATATAATGAATGCTAACATCTACTGCTAAACTCCTTGTTGGATTTCTTTCCTTAATGTATTTTATAATTTTATGTATTAACTCTTTGGTCCATTGATCATTCTAGTAGAAAGAATTCCTGTAGCATCTGATTAAATTCTGTTGACTTCATAATTAAAGACCATAATTGTTAGTCATTCATTTTCTGAACTGTTTATTTCTCTTTTTTATATTATATTATGTATGCGCTAATAGCAATTTCAGCAGAAAAGCAGCTATGACTATCTTATTTGAGTTTTTAAAATTAATTTTTGCTAATTCAAATGCTACTGAAGTGTCACTCAGGCACAGTAAAATTGCACTGACTAAAAGTCCACCATCAGCAAACGGAAATAATTACATACTTATATTTGTATATGTACCCCTTTCACTAGAGTTTTGTGCATCACCATCATGTACAGTGTTAACAGTGCTAACAACAAAGGAAGCGTTGGAAAAAATTAACAACATAAACACTTGTGAACATCGGTGATCAAGATTTTCAACATATCAAGACCACCGATGCAAACAGCATTAACAATAAACTTAACATTGTACCCTAAAACATAGCCCCACCCTCTTGTTTCTTACTGGCTCATGAATTCACAAGTCAACATTCACCAAGATAAAGTCGTGAAAGTAGCAGCAAGCACAAGCATAACTTTTCGTTTTTCGTTTTTCGGTTTTCCCTTCAGTGTATTCCTCTTTCTGCTTTTTCTTTCCATGTTTGGTCTAAAGCAGAAATATTTAGTATTCACACATACCAAGGGGTTAAAAATTGCAAGTACAACAACTAAACCGCTGCATAAACTATACAGTATTTTTATTATTATTTTTGCCCAACAACTTTTTGCCTGAAACTGTACAGGAAACTATACTTTATACTCAATAATATAAATTTGAGTGCTTCCACCACCACTGGGAATATTTCTTCTAATCTCCCCAGCACCAGATGTTAGGTCAGTTGGGAACCCTGCTTTTATTACTATGTCTGGCTAGATTCACTCTTGCTTGTTTATCTAGATGTCCCTCAGGAGCTTATCTTTGTTTATATTTATGTTGTCCTTATTATTGGACATCTAACCATTGTATTATACTAAAATTCATGTGCTTCCTGATTTGTACTTGGTTTGTTGTTCCTGCCTTGCCCTGTGTTGTGTGTTTTGTGCATTTGTATATTTGTGCACATCACTCATTTACCTGTACACTGAGAATAGCTTTGCACTGAGAGTAGTTGCTTTTGGAGGCCCAGGTCCCATTTGCCAGACACTTCCGGAAGATTTTATCTACAGAAAATAACCAAAGGCCAAATATGTTATGTATTATCCAGTGTCAAATAATATCTTAAAATGTAATGAAAGAAAAGCCTTTCAAACTGTCCCAGTAGATAAGAACATATGTATGTTTTCATTATCAGGTGGTTTTTACTTACATTTTCAGAATTCATTGGATAAAATCCAACTGATAATTTGCATTAGCCAATAGTTTGAAATCGTGAGACTAGGACGAGAATTTGTCAGTTCATACAAGGCAAGATAATGGCAAAAATAACATTATACAGGTATTGAACTTACAAGTAAGGTATGAACTAGTGGGGATCAGCCCCATGTTCCCCTCTCCCTATGTTTCCCAGTCCCTATGTTTTCCAGACCCGATGTTCCCCAGTCTCTATGTTCCCAAGAACCTATGTTCTCCAGTACCTATGTTTCCCGGTCCTTAATACATTAAAGGATCTTCAAAGTAACAATTTATGGAATGTTCGTGATTTCACATTTTCAATGTTATAGGGTTAGGGTTAGGGAGCATAGCTACTCGGGAACATAGGCACTGGGGAACACAGGTACTGGGGAACACGACATGGAGACATGGACCCAACTAGTGAACGTCTGAATAAAATAAAACTAGGTACAAATACAAAAAAATACAAGCTTATGTTCACATACATCAGACAGACATTGGCACATTTATAGGAACAAATGATATAACCTGCTGTTCATTCATATGCAATTGAATTCCATATTTATCGTCACATACACATTATGTCAACGTGTGACTTTTCAGAGTACAATGTCACCCCTCTGCTCTGAAATAAATTTTTACAGGCTACTTGCTTTAGTAAAGTAGGTTTTACTATCATCAATAGAACTACCCTATTAATTCGAACCGTCTAGCATGCTAAAAATGCTTGCGTATTTTTATTTCTCAGTATATTGTTGCCAAACGCATTTAGCATGAGTCAGATGCTAGCAATAAAATTACATGCACTGAAATACAACAAAACTTCATAAATCCTGAATTATTGCTCTTCCTTTAGCTTCATATTGAACTCATTTCATCATTTGCAAAACAGCTTACTCCTACTAGGGCCGCAGGGAGGCTGGAATCTATCTCATCCAACACTGTGCGAAGGTGGGGTACACCCTGAACAGCTCGCCAACTCTCACTGAGCCCAGGACTTCATCCCCGGGTCCTCTTGCTGTGAGCCGTATGTGTTAACCACCACACCTTCATATGGGACTTGACTGTTCTAATATTAACAAATTCTAATAGCATTCAGTAGTAGTTTTGCGGAACAGTTTTGCCGCTGTATAAAGGTATAAGTTTCACACTGAAGACAGATTTGGGACTTTGGATGTTTCTTTGTGCCTGAATTTTTTTTTCTTTATTAATAAGGTGGCTTTGTTTATCTGCTATTATCATGATTCACATCTCACATTGTGAACCATGGACAAGTTCCTAGCTGCTTTATCACTAATATCTCTATTGCAGATCTAGACACTATTCTGAACAAATTCCAGATTGGCATCACTCTTCTGCCAGAAATGCCAAGAGACTTGAAGCATTTCCAGAAAATTAGACATGCTGTTTTATAGGTGACCCTTTAACCTGCAAGCAAAAGAATGCAGGTCAGCTGCGTTCCCATCGACTTTGGGTGGGGATGTTTGAGGCAAGACACAAGTTTCTTAGTGAGTTTCGACAAACTCCAGGGAGGACACGGGGAAATGGGGATTGCTCACCTCTTATACTATCTATACCGCTTATCTGTCAGTGTCGCGGTTGGAGCTGGAACTAATCCTTGCTGGCTTTATCTGACAGCTGAACAAGTTGCCTGTTTATTACAGGATTAAGACAAACACAAATTTCTATTCACGTTCACACCGATGGGCAATTTAGAGTATGATTTAGAATGCAGGAGGAAACTGGAGAACCCAGAGGAACACAGGGAGAACATGCACACTACGCACAGATATGCCCATGCTGAGCGCAGGGCTTGAACCCAGGACCTTCTTACTGTGAGATGGGCGTGCAAAGCTTACACCAATGTGACGCCTCCGAAGAGATTCTGTTCTATTTAAATTCTTTATATCTAAGTGTGCATAATGTGAAATTGTGTGTGTGTGTGTGTTCTCTGAATGATTACCATGTGAGATTGATGGCTAGTAAAACTATATAAAGAGGTGAAGAATACCTTTGTGCTTCATCATTCACCCCAACACACACACTTACTCTAATGGGTACGTGCACCACACAGTCTAGCTATGTACTGAATGTTGACTTGATTAAAGCACTCGAGTAAAAATAAACCACAATCCACGTTGTGCTTGCTATTCCTGTAATCCCCTCTTACATTATATCTCATATCCCACTGGAACTCATTCCGATACAGATTCCCTACCTATCAGAACAATCTCCTGTGGTCTATTACCTTGATGCGATGATTCAGGGCTTATTTACTTTCTTGCACGCTCTTTCTTTTTTTTTTTTAGGAACGTTTGCAGAATTCAGAGTCGCCTTACGCTCATTAAATGGAACACTCCAGGATATCACTCAGAATCGGAGGTGTCTGAGTCGTTTCAATAAACATTACTCCATGTACGCAACACTCACACAACTTCTGAACAGTCTGTGTAATTACATCTGAGCCCTGAGCACCAATCCCGTCTAAGCAGATCTGATGCGGTGCTGGGGTCAAAGGTCATAAGGGTGATGAGAGATTCAGATGTCAAGATAAACAGTCAAAGTGAAACGGTCCTGCAAAAAAAACCCCAAGAAGATGAAGGTTATTTAACCTAATAACAAGACATAAATATTGTTGAATAGTTTGTACAGCCACCCTTGGCCTTTCAGACTGACTTCAAGTTCTTTCCCAGCCACCGAGCAGCTCTGAGTACACATGGCAGCAACCAAAATTATGAACTGATCCTGTTCATGACGTCTAGTCATTAAAAAAAAAACATATCTGACCTTGAATTTCCAAAGGGTTTAATACTCAGTAATGCATGTGAGCTCAGGCTTTGATTAGAAATCGACATTTGTAAGATCTGACAATTCATTTATTTTCATTTATTCACCATGGTGCAGCTCTCAGCAAGAAGGTCCCGGGTTTGAGTCCCGGGCTTAGCGAGGGTGTTTATGTGTGGAGTTCCCCCTGTGCTTGCGTGGCTTTCCTTTGGGTACTCTGGTTTTCTCCCACAGTCCAAAGGCATGCACATTAAGGTAAGTGCCTGTTCCAATAATTAGGGTAATTCCAATAATTAGGGTAATTGCCACTAGGTGTGAGTGTGAATGATTGTGTGTGAGTTAGCCCTGCAATGGCCTTCACCCAGTGTTGGCTTAGGTAGGGTCCCGCATCTCTACGGCCCTAGTACCTAGTAGTTTTTCCATTCTTTTAATATTCCTCATGGAAATGTTGGTGCTGTCTAAATAATGGTGAACCGCCGAGCTCGTCTATCGATGCAAATCTTCTGCATGAATCACCCCCAACAGCTAATTTCCCAATTTTCCATGCAGGAAAAGAGAGTTAGCACAGGAGCATTGCTTTCACAATGCAGTGGCTTATATGTTGGCAATAAACAAAGAACTGGATTCTGGGACGTTTGAGCTAGCCCTTTTCACTAACATGACAATGAGTAGGAAAAAGACGTCCATATGTCTCTGTCCAAAAACGGATGGGAAGATGGAACAAAAGGGGTCAGAGAGGGCTCAGGGTATGGAATGTGAATTTGGACACTGTATATATGTATGCATGCGAGAACAAAGAAGAAAATCGTGAGAGTATAAGAAAAAGAGAGAGAGAGAGAGAGAGAGAGAGAGAGAGAGAGAGAGAGAGATTAGCCAATGATTAGTGCCTTAGACACCAGTTAGAGTATAGTGTTCAGTGATGTGATGAGGGAAAGAGTGCAAGGGGGATGGGGTTATCTTAAATAAAGCATTATGTATATATTTTATTGCTAATGAACAAACTGCTGATTTTTTTTGGTTGTTGTTGTTGATAGCAGTTAGTGTCAATAGTCCTTGACATTGTAATGGTATTTTAAAATCCCTCCTCACTTGTTTTGTTGTATCGGACTCCGTACAGGAGCTCTGGACACGGACGCGACACCATCTCCCCGGCCACGCTGCGCGGCCAGCAGGTACCGATGCCATCGATTGCCATTCTGCAAAACACACCTACACACAAAGTGCTGGATTACCAGTCTGTCATCAGCGAAGGACGTGGATGGCGCAACAGAGGACAGCGATAACCATGACACATACCCGAGTTATTAGCATCAGAGCGATTAGCAGCATCTAGATGGTACACTGATTAAAGAGAGACAAAACAAAAAAGAAAGTCACGCACACTCAGATAACACGCCAGTAGTGTACTTGCTGACACACCATCTATAGTTTGTAAGTGGTTTTAAAAATAGAAATAAATTTTAAAAAAACCTGTAGTTCAGATATTATGGCTTTAAAGATAGCTTAGCATGCGGTAACAAGCTAGTTAGCTGTTAGTCATCTTTATTTTTAACACAAACGCAGTTTATCAATTATTTGTTCTCTTGCAATAACACAATTTGAACAGAAAGCTAATTTGGTAAGCTATCATTACATGGCCTGACAGAATACATATGGAACTTGTAAGCTAGCATTCAGCTTCTTATATTAGCCAGCATGCATTTTCAATACCCAAAAAATACATAAATAAATAAAATTTTAAAAATGAATGTGGTGATTATTATTATCCACTTTTATTTAGCTAGTTTTCAAACATGATCTTACAGACAATTTATGTAACACGATATGTACAATTGTTTAGATAGTTAGCCATCAGTAAATACTTTTAATACAAACGTTTACAAGTATTTTTAAAGCTTCTCTCTTTGTTGCTAAATGTAATTCATATTCATTGCTAGAAGATTGGATAATTATCATGCCATGAACATACAGAATGCTTAAGAAAATTTCCAGCTAGTTTGATGTTTAGCTAGCTAGTTATGCTTGCTTACTTTCTGATAGACTAGGTGTACTTTTTGGGGGCTCTTTTTGTGTTTGTAACTTACTATTCGTAATTATTTATGTTAAATCCTGACATGACCTAATAGACAGTTAATAAAGTATTTTTCTAACTCTGATAAGCTATTAGTTAGTTAGCTATGCCATTCGGATGTTTTATACAAGAGCTTAGCATATTAAAAACACTGAGTGATTGTAAGCACGTACATTTCACATTTAGGGCTACAAGAGGCTAAAGATGTTATTTTAGGCTTTGGGTGTCATGGTAATATTCTAATACAATATAAAGTTAGCTCATTAACATAATATGTATGACTATTCACACACACACACACACACACACACACACACACACACACTTGCACGCACATGTGTGGTTTCCAGAAGCCAGCATTAGCAAGGCATCACAAGTGAGGTCAGCTGACACCTTCACAACCACAAAAGACATGACCTGAGGATAAAAAAAGAGGTTGAGACATGGTTGGGGGGGGGGGGGTTGCTTAGGAGTTAAGAAAGAATAGAATAACTGTCATTCTTTTTGCTATTTTGTTGATCCCAGATCTGTTTTTTTTACATGATTATTCAAGAGCCAAAGTCAAAACTGACAGTTCAGCTACTTCTGTGTCTACGTGTAATAACTAGCCTGATATAAACACAGTGTTCATCACATTGGTATGCATGAGGATGCAATCCACTTTCAAATGATGAGCTTTGCATTTCATCAAATCTATCTATAATTTGGAGTCAGACAATTACAGGAAAATACTGTAAGCTAAACAGATCGATGCTACTGTAGCTGCCTCGAAGCTAATTATTTCCTTAGAGCAACATTTTAAGGGTTTTAATCCTAAAATATACAGCAGCATTGAGAAAATGACAGCAGCTTATGTTTACACATCATTTTCTACAAAATCCTTTAGTGTGAGTTTAAGAGGAATAAAAGATTTCAGGTGATGCCAGTAATGACCCTTTGTGTCTCGTCACATCACACATCCTCTTCTTTATTTAGTTTTCTACAGCACAATGCTCTGTAGTTTATAGAATAAGCAGTGCAAATAAAAATGTTGCTGGAGGGAAATGAGAAATAAACCAATAAATAAATGCTATGAGTGAAATGTATTTATTATTAATTTAGGCCTATTTTATTCATTCATTCATTCATTTTCTAAGCAGCTTAATCCTAATTAGGGTCGCAAGGAGGTTGGCGCCCTTCTCAGCTTGTATTATTGTAGCTAATAATAATTAGTAACAATAATAATATCAATAATAATAAACAGTAATAAAAATAACAATAACAAAAAGAAATATTTAATTAAAAAATAATTATAATAATAATTATTATTATATAAATAATAATAATAATAATAATAATAACAATAGTAATAATAAATATTTCATGCAGCCTACTATAATTTGCATTTTTACATTTACATAGCACATTAAAAAAAAAAAAAAACACTCAGCTGAGTCTTCCAGTGTGTTATGGGTTTCTGTCCTCACACACCCATGACCAAAGCCTCAAAGGCTTTAAAGTGCATCGACTCAGGTGGACTTGGACCAGGAAAAGTGAAAATGTGCAGACACTTAAAGAAGGTCTGGGAGAAACAGTGCATTAGTCTCACCTTTAACATCAGACAGATCCACATTTTCCCTTCCAAGTGGATCAGATGACAGGCTTAACAATCAGTTCAGCCTCTCAAACAACATCCTGTTTGACTCGAGTGAGTAAAGCAGTCTCCATTTCTATATTGTTGCTATATTTATAGCTGTCATATTTCAAGAGATCACGGAAAAGAGATTTTTAACCCATGTGTGAATGTGGAGCTGTCACACTGGGTAAACAATGCTGTAATATCCTGTCGAGGATGCAGGTCACTCAGAAAAAATAACAACGAAAAAATTCTTATGTGTAAAGGACAGACAAATTTCTCAGGTCATGAGATATGAAGTGAAATATCCAGTGCACGCAAAGTCCATAATGATTTAGATTAAAAAAACTTTCTTCTTTATGTCCTTCTTTTTCTTCTTTGCATTGCTGTCTCCTTTTACTTATTTGTTTTGCCCTTGTAATCGATTTCCTGTGAATCCTCTGATCTTCTCCGCCTGCTCTTTAAGTTCAGCACGCAAACACGCGCCGTCCGGGCGCGCGCTCAGACCCGCAGCCTGACGCTCAGAGGCACGCTTTGATTGGCAGGCCAGTGGGCGTGGCTGACCGTTAACGACCCCCGCAGCTGCTCATTAACTGGCGGAAAGAGTCTCTTCATCTGTCTGCAGTGTCTGCCCTCATATTCATTTTCCTGAAAAAAATGTCCAAAAAATACATGCCGAGCCAATACACAGACACGCACACGCTGCGCCTCGGACTTGCAGGTGTCACGGTTACGGCTCGCGCGCTCACGTGGGCGATTACAGCGACAGGAGCTCGGGCGGAGCTTCTGGAAAAAATCACATCCTAAAGGATAACAGTACTACCAGCACTACCACAACTACTACCACTATTACTATTACAGCTAATATTACTACTACCAGCACTACTACTACTATTAATATTACTTACACAACTACCACCACTATTACTAATACCAGCAACTACTACAACTTCCACAACTACTACTATTACTACCACAACTACATCCACTATTACTACTATCAGCACTACCACACTACTACTAATATTACTACCACAACTACTACCACTATTACCTCCACAACTACTACTAATATTACTACTATCAGTACTACCACAACTACTACTAATATTACCACCACAACTACTACTAAT
>JBCNYG010000001.1:66834164-66858119 GCA_039654305.1 Porochilus rendahli | reverse complement strand
GTGTGTGTGTGTGTGTGTGTGTGTGTGTGTGTGTGTGTGTGTGTGTGTGTGTGTGTGTGTGTGTGTGTGCGTGTGGGAGGGAGTTCAGGTGTCGTGTGGTGATGACAGAATGTAGCTATTGTATGGGTAGAGATCACTAAGCCAACTTCTGCATTATTTAGGAGCCCTACACACGCACGCACGCACGCACGCGCACGCGCACACACACACACACACACACACACACACACACACACACACACACACACACTGCACACACACCATTACGGAACCCCCTCACAGCTGATACTGATGTTGTAACTGGTATTTTTTTCCCTTCTTTTGCACACTCTCTCGATTTTGTCATTCCAAGTCACTCCTCTCTCTCTCCCTCTCTTCCAAACCGCTTACTCCTACTCGGGTCGCGGCGAGCCATTCACAGCCGACAGTGGGCGAAGGCGGGGTACACCCTGAACAGCTCGTTGGGCAACGCGCACTACCATTTTCTGATTCAGTGTCTAGTATAGTGTGGGTTACACTGCCCCCATGTGTGTATATATGGTAGTGTAATAAAACACGATTGAAGACCTTGATGTTTGTTTTTCTCTGCTGGTAACGTAATAAATGTATGAATCAAGTCGGTGTCACGCTTGGTGGAGGTGGTAATGTATTCTCCGGCATCTGTTTGTTGTTTTTTTGTCAAGCATAAAAATCAAAGCATGATTACGCAAAAACTACTGAACCAATTTTCCCCAAACTTGGTGGAGGGAAGGGATGTGGGCCTGGCAAGAACCCGTGACATTCTGGAGCAAATCCCGAAGCAGAACAAATCTGGATACAGAAATCTATTAAATGATTTTTAACTAGCATTTTTTCCAGGTTGTAGGATTATTTAAAAAGTACCGATCTGATTTTTTATTTATTTATTTTTTGGTGGTGGGGTGCGGCCTGGGGTGGGAAACAGCCGATTAAAATATGGAGGCGTTCCATGAATGGGATCATGTTAAAAAAAATCCTGAAAAATCCCTAGCTTTAATTTGGGGCCATATGTTCAATTGATGCCCACTAGGGGGAGACATTTCTTAATAACTGTGCCAAGTAGTATTAATCTATTTGTGTCTGGTGGAGGTGCCTTGTGGTCTGAGTTCTTTAAAGTATTATAATTAAACTGTTATTTTAATTAAAATAATAATTTAAAATAAAAAATATACTGTGTTAATTGTATATCTACGACTGTTCTTCTTACTTCTAACTTCTTGTTAGTTTAATGTGTGTGTGTGTGTGTGTGTGTGTGTGTGTGTTTAGGTGTGTGGGGAGAAGACCCGTTTTGAAAAGCTAATGGCCTACTTTCGTAACCAGGATGCTAACATCGACTTAATGGTAAGATCTAGATTTCAAATCCTTGGACTCGCCTCCAATTCTTCCCCAAAGCCACGCCCACACCTGTGTATAGGATGAGATGTGTAAGATAGGTGGCTGCATATAATATCAAAAAGTTAAGGGTGCCTTTACTGCCCTTGTCGTTTTAATCGGAATCAGTCATCATGAGGTTTTTAACTACAACGTAGCGAAGTCACTGTGTAACAAAACCGTACATGTAAATATTTCTTTACTTGCAAAAAGTAATCAATAAAAGGCACGTCTGCCGATTTTGTTTAAATTCACTATAAATTTAATTCACCATGTTGGGATTTCGGGAGGTGAAGATGAAACGTTTATTATCGTATGTCCCCACTAGGTGGCGTGCATGCAGTTCATTAACATTGTGGTGCATTCTGTTGAAAACATGAACTTCAGAGTTCATCTGCAGTACGAGTTCACACAGCTGGGACTTGAGAATTACCTGGAGGTGAGAACACACACACACACACACGCACACACACACACACACACACACACACACACACACACACACACACGTGATCCAGAAACCCTGGATTAAATCACATAGATTTAACAATGATGAAATCTTGATTCTGATTGGTCAGATAAAACGGGAAATATTCGCCAGTTATTGTAATGATTGGGGCATCACAGTGGCTTTATGGTTTGCACGTCCACCTCACAGCAGGAAGTTCCTGGGTTCAAGTCCCATACTCAGTTTGAGTGGGTTTCCTCTGGGTACTTGAGTTTCCTCCCACAGTACAAGGGCATGCACATTAGGCTAACTGGCTGTTCCAAATTATCCCTCAGTGTGATTAGAGTGTGAATGGATGTGTGTGTATGTGTGTGTTGGCCCAGCGACGGTCAGCCAAGCAGTTCAGGGAGTATCCTGCCTTTGCCCAGTGTTGGCTGAGATAGACTTCAGAATTCCTGCAACTGTAATAATTGGGGCATATTCTCTGGTGTGTGTGTGTGTGTGTGTGTGTGTTAAGACATTAAAAGTGTGCGAGAGTGATCGATTGCAGGTCCAGGTCCAGGCCTATCTGGATAACTTGTTCGATGTTGGAGCTCTGCTGGAGGATGCGGAGACCAAAAATGGCTTACTGGAGCACCTAGAGGAAGTGCAGCAGAACAACACCGAGGTACACACACACACACACACACGTCATCTCAGAGCATTTTCCCTTCTTGCTTGCTCAATAGGGATTTAATCCTATACAACATTTCCAGTAAAAAGGTTAATGAATAGGTTGACTGCACTGGCCTCATGTGTGTGTCTGTGTTTTGCAGTTGAGCGGCAGGTTGCAAGAGTGTGAGAATCAAGCAATGAAGAAAGTGTCGGACCTGGAGAAACAGCTCCTACACAGTGCTAAGGAAGTGGAACGTCTAAAGGTATGAGCATGTTAAGGATTAAATAACTTGGAAAACATTCCCTATTCCACTCCAGCATCCCCACACCACTACACAACCCCCACCAGCCTGAACCAATAAGTTGTTGACTATAACAGAAAGCAAGAACATGTGTGCTTATGTGTGTGTGTGTGTGTGTGTGTGTGTGTGTGTGTGTGTGTGTGTGTGTGTGTGCGCAGGAGAGCCTGCAGGAATCGTGCACGCAGATCTCCACCCTGCAGCAGCGAGAGGCTGAACGAGAGCTGGCCAGAGAGTTGGAGAGGGAGCGAGAGAGAGACCGAGAGCGCTTCTCAAGAGCGCTCGAGCAGAAGGTCCAGTCACTCGTGGAGCAGGGGCTCATCCGAATGGAGCGCTCCGAGTCTGGATCCGTCCACCTGAACGTCCTACATGAGGAAGGAAGCACGCCGTTACCTCTCGCAGGTGAAAACGCATCTTCGTTATTATGTTCACTGAAAGTTTCTCCACATTTATTTCTTTATTATTATTGTTGGGTTTTTTTACTCACAGATGACGTTACTGACGCGAACATTCCTAGAAGTGATTCCGAGACCCAGTCACAACCTTCACCTCCAGCTCCTCCTCCGCTGCCGGGCCCCACCCCTCCCCCACCACCTCCTCCACCTTTGACTACTTTGCAGACAGGTGAGATTCTAATCTACTGCACTGATGAATCATAATCCTGACACACTCATGTGTGTGTTCATAAGTGTGTGTGTGTGTGTGTGTGTTTGAGGTACGAGGGATAAGAAAGCCATCCAGACGAAGTATCGCATGCCGCTTTTTAACTGGCAGACGTTAAAGGATGAGCAGGTCACTGGAACCGTTTTCACCGAGCTGGACGATGAAAACGTGTTAGCGGTAAGATTAGTTTTCCTTGCGTATCACACGGATGCATTTCCTGTACACTGTTATATACCGTTACCACGCTGCGCTCCAGGACTTGGACATGGACGCTTTCGAGGAGCTCTTCAAGACTAAAGCTCAGTCTCCGCCCCCCAGCTTCGGCACCCTGAAGATGAAAGTAGGGCACAAGTCTTCCAGTAAAATCTCTCTGCTGGAGCCGAACCGAGCAAAAAACCTGGCGATCACTCTGCGCAAAGGAGGCATGGACGCCAACCAGATCTGCACTGCCATCGAGACGTACGTCTCTCACACGTTCCACGTGGCTCCTTAATCAAGATTGTTGTTTGTACTGCTGGGAAAGAAACGCTGTTTTTTAAATATATATATATATATTACATACACCACTTGAAAAAAACTCCCTCTTTTCCTCTCTCTCTCTCTCTCTCTCTCTCTCTCTCTCTCTCTGACTCTCTGTCTATTTGTCTCTGTCTGTCTCTCCTCTCTCTTTCTCTCTATCTCTGTCTGCCTCTCTGTTTTTTTCTCTGTCCCTCTCTCTCTCTATTTCTTTCCCTCTGTCTCTCTCTCTATCACTGTCTCTTTCTCTCTATCTCTCTCTCTGTCTCTATCTCTCTTTCTCTCTATCTCTGTCTCTATCTCTCTTTCTCTGTCTCTATCTCTCTGTCTCTATCACTCTTTCTCTGTCTCTCTTTCTCTGTCTATCTCTTTCTCTCTATCTATTTCTCTCTCTGTCTCTATCCTTCTTTCTCTATGTCTCTTTCTCTCTGTCTCTCTCTCTGTCTCTATCTCTCTGTCTCTATCTCTCTGTCTCTATCTCTCTTTCTCTGTCTCTCTTTCCCTGTCTCTATCTCTCGTCTCTCTCTTTCTCTCTATCTTTTTCTCTCTCTGTCTCTCTATCTTTCTTTCTCTCTGTCTCTTTCTCTCTGTCTCTATCTTTCTCTCTCTCTCTTTCTCTCTCTCTCTCTCTCAGGTATAATCTGAAGGCGTTACCTCTGGATTTTCTGGAGCAGTTGGAGCGCTTTGTTCCATCGGATCACGAGCTGAAGTTGGTGCAGGATTACGAGCGTGATGGCCGCTCCTTGCTGGAGCTCTCTGAAGAAGACCGCTTCATGGCCCAGTTTGGAAAAATCCCGCGACTCTGTCAGAGAATCGGCACTCTCACATTCATGGGGAACTTCGGCGAGAGCATCCGACTCCTGCAGCCAGTGAGTACGACCTCGGAGGAGATCGACAGGTTTCACGAATAAATTTAAACATTTTAAATAAAACGAAATTACGATGAACAGAAAATCTAAAAAAAATTCTATTATATAAAAAACATAAAATATTCATCTGAAAAAATTACGTTACTTCTTTTCTTTTTTAAAAAATAATTTTTTAAGATATATATATATATATATATATCTTCAAATCAACCGCAGGTCCAAATCCATGATGATGGCACAGCCCTTGGCCAGGCTCTCACAGGAAGGAAGGATGGCGTAGGCTGACCTCCTGCCTCTCACAGGATCAATTTCCAGGCGAAAGAGACAGATATCACTTTCCCTCTGAGCGTTTTAGGCTGAACCCCTCCGGTCGGCAGCGTCAGCTCCAGACGGCCGGGAGCAAAAAAAAAAAATTGGACAAAAATCCCCCTCCCAAAAAAAATTAAGTTAAAAATAAAAAAATGTATTAATTTGAGAAAATTTTAAATAAAATTATTAAATAAAATAAAGTCTTATTGGGTTCTAATGGGATGTGGTTTCGTTAGTGTTAAAAACTGAGTCGATCTTTCTATAATTTAAATTTACTTAAACGCCGCCCCTTAAAACCCCCTCGTGAAGAATTAAGCGACGCATTCATCAGAAATCCTGAAGTGATGCAGATAATCCTTAATCACAGCGCTATAAAACCTGATATTATCCCCGAGAAGAAAATGCAGATCATTCCGATGAACAGCAGATTAGCATCAATTAGCATGGATGATATAACTGGATAATTTTTCCGCTTTTCCTTTTTAATGCCGCTCTTTTATTGTTCTTTGTTCCCTTTTTTTAATTTATTGTAATCTCGCAGCAGTTGAACGCCATCATCGCTGCGTCCATGTCGATTAAATCCTCCAGCAAACTGAAGAAGATCCTGGAGGTACGGAGCCTGGGTTTGCATCTTCCACATACTTTCGGAGACGTTATTTATCAGCGTTACCGTTTTTTATTCCTGTTTGTTCAGATCATTCTTGCCTTTGGGAACTACATGAACAGCGGGAAGCGGGGTGCGGTGTACGGCTTCCGTCTCCAGAGTCTCGATCAGGTGAGATGAGATGTCTGAATTAAGGATTAATATGCAGAGGGTGCGGGGTGCACATCCGCCTCAGGGTAGGAGGAGTTTGAGACCCAGGCTTGGAGAGGACGTCTCTGTTGTTGTGGAGTTTACGTGTTCTCCCCGTGTTTGCGTGGGTTTCCTCCAGGTACCCCGGTTTCCATATACAGTTTAAAGTACATGCGCAGTGGGGAACTTGGCTGTGTGAGTGTGTTGGTCCTGTGATGGACTGGTGAGCTCTTCAGGATGTACCACGCCCTTTCCCAGGGTCAGCTGAGATGGGTGCCAGCGTCCCCCTACCCAAGCGGGCAGCAGCCTAAGCAGTGAGGTCCAGACGACCCAGCCACTTCCACTTCTGGGTCGACCCGGGGTCTTTTCCCGGTTGGACATGCCCGAAACACCACACCAGGGAGGCCCAGGGACACCAGGGAGGCATTTGGGAGGCATTCTAATCAGCCACCTTAACTAGCTCCTCTCAACACGTAGGAGCAACGGTTGTACTCCGAGCTCCTCCCTGGTGACCGAACTCCCTATCTCTAAGAGAGAGCCCTGCGAAGGAAGCTCATTTTAGCTACTTGTTTTCGCGATCTTGTTCTTTCGGTCACTACCCTAAGCTCGTGACCATAGGTGAGGGTTCGAGCTTTGCTTTCCGGCTCAGCTCCTTCTTCAACACGACGGACCGGTAGCACGACGGTCCGCTTTACAGCAAAGGCTGCACCGATCCGCCTGTCGGTCTCCCGTTCCATCCTTCCCTCACTCGTGGACATGACTCCGAGATACTTGAACTCCTCCACATGGGCAGGACTTCATTCCAGACGCGGGGGGTGCATTCCACCCTTTTCCGGCTGAGAACCATGGCCTCGGACTCGGAGGTACCAAAACTCTTCTGCAATTTATTTATTCATTTATTTTCAGCTTCTGGACACGAAGTCGACCGATCGCAGACAGACGCTGCTGCACTTCCTGGTCAGCGTCATCCAGGAGAAATTCCCACATCTGCACAACTTTCACACTGAGCTGCACTTTTTGGAGAATGCGGCGACCGGTGATTCCCGTTCCTTTCACCTTTAATCACCTACCGAGAGGCGAAACATCCTCCAGTCCGACTGATCTTTCCATTGTTTTTCTCTCAGTGTCTCTGGATAGCATTTTAATAGACGTGCGTGCACTGCAGAGAGGAATGCACGTGACCCAGATGGAGTTTGAGGAACAGGAGGACAATCTGATCCTCAGGGACTTCCTGTCCGACAATAGCAGTCTGATGGACACCGTGACTCGGGATGCGAAAACCGCCCAGGTATGAACGACTGCTATGTTTTTAAGAACCGTGTAATGAAACTGACGCACGTACGCGTGAGCCTAAGGACGTCGTCCATCTCTCTGTCTCTGTAGGAGGTGTATGAATCAGTGGTGGAGTACTTCGGAGAGAATCCTAAAACCACTCCGCCGTCTGTGTTCTTCCTCATGTTCATTCGCTTCGTTAAAGCTTATAAGGTAACTTTTATAGTCCTCAAGTTTCCGCCTCATTCTAACCATAATGCACTCCCTAAAAGCGGAGCCCTGAAAAAAGGATGACATGACATGACATCATGTAGCATAAAATTGCTTTGCACAACAAACATGCACGCTAACACCGTAGCGTCGAATTTATACCTGCTAACAAACCTTACGATCAAACCGCTATGTCTAGACGGCCGAACAGGAGAACGAGCAAAGGAAGAGAAACAGTCTCGTCGAAGGAAACGAGAACAAAGAGACGGCCGTGTTGGACGCAGGCAAAATGGGAAGCAAGGTACATCAGAGAAGCAGAATAAAACCTCTGTTCAGAGAAACACTTATGAAACATTGATTTCTCGTTGTTGCGCAGGTGCCCATGACGCCACCGCAATCAGCGCAGATGGACCTCATAGCGGAGCTGAAAAGAAGACAGGTGTCCCCTGTGATGCGCGAGGGCAAGGATGGCACCATCGAGGACATCATCACAGGTCAGAGGTCAAACCTCAATAAAGCTGAAGATCATCAGTTTCCAAATCTGCCTTGTTCTGTCTTTAGGAGATTTCCTTTTTCCCGTTTCTTCCTCTGAATCCTCATACATGCTTCCTCTCTTCCTCACCGTCTGGTTTCTCTCCACCTCTCAGCTCTGAAAGCTGAACCTTTCACGGCTCGCTCAGGGAAGCGCTCATCCCGCCTGCTTGCTGACTCCGCCTTCAGTGACTTGAGTCCTTCGTAGAATTGTTTCCCCTTTTTCCCATTTTGTGGTAGTGAATTCACCTTTTTATGCCTGTTTAGTAGACAGTGTTTCAATTTTGCCGTGATGTGTGTGTGTGTGTGTGTGTGTGTGTGTGTGTGTGTGTGTGTGTGTGTGTGTGTGTGTGTGTGTGTGTGTGTGTGTATGCGCTCAGGTCTGAGAAATCAGCCGTACATCAGAGCCGACGGAGGGAGACGCAGCTTCAAATGGAAACCGGCACAGAAGCTACAAGTGTCTTCAGATATCTCTCTCTAACAGCCAAACACACACACACACACACACACACATACACACACACATAGAGAAATGTACTTAATTGCTGTTCTTACTTTTGCATGAACTGAGTTACTTCACATTAATATTTTAAAAAATTGCCCTGATTCTGATGGACACTGATGCCTCGGTATATTTTCATTTTGCTTCTGTCCTGCTTGGAACAAATACCTGTTTTGTACTGGGTGTCATCGCTGTACGTACATGTAACCTGAATAAATACCATCTTTATATGGCAACAACAGGATACGCAATCTAACTGGTCACAGCAAGAAGGTCCTGGGTTCGATTACCGGCCTTGGACGTTTTCCGTGTGGAGTTTGCATCAATTTCCTTCTACAGTCCAAAGACATGCACATAAAGTGTCCAAATGTCTCGAGGTGTGAATGTGAGGGTGAATGGTTGTGGGACTAAACATAATATACAATATGTGTATATATATATATATGGTATGTGGGAAAAAGTAAACGGACTACAGTTTTATCCCGACAAGCCTGTTCCGTGGGTGCACATCAGGGGATTCGTCTTATTTTATTAATAAATCCCCTGATGAGTCGGCAACAACAAAACAGGCTTGTCAGGATAAAACTCTGGTCCGTATATTTTTTCCCCACATACCATCTATTTAGCTCTTCGACGTATCGAGCACTGTTGTACGGAGATACCACCAAGGGTACGTACATATATACACACACATATGTTTTGTTTATGAAAGCTCGGAACCTGTCCAGATCTCATCTCAGTGTGCTTCTCTCTAAAGATTCTGTATTTAACACAACAGTGCTGATTAAAATGTTGAATTTACCCTAAACCGGTGTTGTTTAGAGGATAAGGTGATTATTTAATCAGACAAAGAATAAATCTGCATATCCCCTGGTTCGAACCTGGGCCTCTGGGACTGAAAATAAAAGCACCAGCCCTAGAACACTACACCACTGAGCTTGCTCTGTGCTAGTGGAAATAGTTTAGTATGTCTAATGTTAATGCTAATTACCTAATAAGAGATCATTATGGGAAAATTTGAGCCTGGGGGGAGTGTGGAGTGTGTGGTCTGGTTGGGTAAAGTGGAGCTGTCTTTACGGGGGGACCAGGGTTCGAGATCCCTCTCTGATTGAGTTTTCTTTATCTTTGTGTAGAAAGTAAAAGGTAAAGGTGTTAAAGCCAAGTGTGAGTCTCTGTACTGAACCACCCTGTGGGTTTCCGGTCATCTGGGGACCCGCTGAAGGAACCGGAACCCGGTGGGCCACGAAATCTCTCACTGAGAGGAAGAGAGTGAAAGCCTGGATGATTCTCCTGGGACTCTTACACAGATGAGAACAGGGATTGTGCAACAAGAATATAATTATGATAATAATAATAAAGGACTCTCACAGTAACATGTTTAACTCTTATTATAATAAACTCTGATTCATCTCATACGTGCTCCACGTTACCCCAGTACCGGTGTGGTCACACAAATTCACTCCTCACTCCCTACACAAGTGCACTATCGAGGGTACAAAGTGAACTGCTCTTGTACACTAACTAGTGCACTACTCTATTACAGAGACGGGATTTGCATCGTCGCTGATCTTTCAGATTTTTTTGGTTCATTTCAATTATTTCTTTAAAAAAAATAAATATCATCATTTTATTGATTTTTGACCCATTTCTACATGTTCACAGTGTGTAAAACTTGATATTAAACGTGATTTTAGAATTCAGAATTCTTATAGAAATGTTTCATTTATGCAAGTCCTGAAAAACCTCAGAAAAACAGCGACGATGCAAATCCCGTCTCTGTAATAGAGTAGTGCACTAAATAGTGTACAAGAGCAGTTCACTCTGCACCCTAGATAGCGCCCGGTGTAGGGAGTGAAGAGTGATTTGGCATGTATATTGAATGGGCTAACAGTGTGATCTCGCGAGATTTGGATCATTCGTGTTTGTCCGGGATATTTCGGGAAAGGGTTGGGGATTCACTATAGCCCATTCAATATACATACCAAATCTCTTCTCTCTCCCTATACAAAAGCACTACATAGTGTACAAAATGAACTTCTCTTGTACACTAACTAGTGCACTACTCTACTATAGAGACGGGATTTGCATCGTCGCTGTTTTTTCAGAGATTTTTGGTTCATTTAAAAAATTATTTCTATTAAAAATGAAATATAATTTTATTAATTTTTGACCGATTTCTACATGTTTACAGTGTATAAACCTGATATTAAACGTGATTTCCTTTAATTTTTTATAGAAAATAGTGTTTATTTAATGTTTCACTTTTGCAAAACTTCAGAAAAACCTCCGAAAAAACAGCGACGATGCAAATACCGTCTCTGTAGTAGAGTAGTGCACTAGATAGTGTACAAGAACAGTTCACTCTGTACCCTAGGTAGCGCATAGTGTAGGGAGTGACGAGTGATTTGGCATGTATAGTGAATGGGCTATACAGTGTGTTCTCGTGAGATTTGCATCCGTCGTGTTTGTCCGGGATTTTTCGGGAATGGGGCGGGATTCATTGTATAGCCCATTCAATATACATACGAAATACAGGTATAACTGTTTACTGATCACCTGCTCTCATGCACCTGGGTTTTTTATTACTATGTATTTATTTATTTAACATTTTTTTTACTTGTTTATTTTGTATGTATAAGAATAAACATCATAAAGTAGGCCTATATGATTTAAATACCTCATTACAATATGTATAGTTCTGAAGCTTTACTTCCCTCTATTAATGTAAATTCACATATTTAGTGGTATATATGTATGTATGTATGTATCTGAAGTAGTAATGGCATGAACACTTTCTCTTCCACAAATTTAAAAAGGTGATACAAAAAGAAAGGTTCTGTAGTGGCCGCCTCACAGCAAGAAGGTCCTCGGTTCATGTCCCGGGCTCGAGTGGGTTCTCTTCAGGTCCTCCAGATTCCTTTCACAGTCCAAACACATGCACATTAGGCCGACTGGCTGCTCCAAATTGCCCCTAGGTGTGAGTGTGAATGATTGAGTCATTGTGTATGTGTGAGATCCTAGAAGGTCGAAGTGGTTCGGGAAATGAGTCAGTCGCTATAGAATGAAATAAAAGTACGGTGTGTTGAGTATCTAATACATGTGGCATAAGATGAATAAAACACTTTAGGAACAGTTTATTTATTTAAAAAAAGAAGAAGAACAAAAAGGAATAAAATTGTGATAGGAGTTGTGTATGATAATCTGTAATGATAATTATATACGTATTACCTTTATAAATGCAAAAAATAAATAAATGAATAAATAAAATAATACAAGGAAGAATCCTGTGTGTGATGGACTCTGCAGCTGAAAAACAGTATATTTGGCATACATATAGTGTTGGCTACTCTGCCCTCTTGTGGGCATATGTGGTAGTGCAAAAGAATCACGTTTGTAGACATGGATTTTTTTTTAGTTTTTACAAATATTATGGATAAAACTGTGTTGTGTACATGAATCATGATTTAAACACCTCACACTTCGTTGCCTTTTTATTACTGCACGCTTAACAACCATAACCCATCTCTGGCTCGGCACCAGGCTTGCGCAAAATTCCGAATTTGGGATTTCAATTCAATTCATTCTAAGAATTGGCATTTGGAGTAAATTGGCTCCACCCCACAAGATGTTGAATTTGGAATTGCAGTTCAGAGAAATTCCTATGCCACCAAATGACACCACAAAATTGTGATGAATGCAATAATCGTTTATTCAAGTTCTTAATTTATAGAGCAACATCTATAATTTGATTATGAATTGGAATTTGGTAGACATTCTCAATTCAATTCACAATTTTGCACAAACCTGCTCAGCACAACTTTATAAAAAGGTGGTAGTTTGTGTAAAGAAAACAAATTACTCTGTCATCAAAGGAAAATAATCCACCACACAGTGGTGCAATGCACACATCATGAATTTTAATCCATTTGTATTTCCAAAGGATTTTGTGGAACAACAGGGATGCAAGTTGGGTCCATGCATCAGCATTGCAGATATTTCCCCAAAGTAAATAATTCCACATGATAAAAACATTGGCGTAATATCATTGTATTAACACAGTTATGACATGGTAATAACATTATTTTTGTAACAGAAATAGTAGTTGGTAAAAAGTAATTACATGGTTATAATGTGGGTGGTTAACACAAATGAATAGCAGGTATAAAATGGTAATAAGTCAGCTGTCAGTGTAACCAGACAATGGTTATATGGTATTGTATTTATTGTTACAACAGTAATAATAGTAATAACGTGGCAGGTAGTTGTAACATATTAAAAACACATATATTCTTCTTGAGTTTATTTTTTACATCTAATAAATATCGCCAGACAATAAATGAACACACATCTATACACCAGTAAAGAAATCGCATACAAAGATTAGTCCCGCCCCCAAATACAAACGACAGCCAATTGACAACTGAGTGTGAAATGATTGATGGCTTTGTGGGGTTTTTTTTTTTTTTAGATCCAATCTGGAAGTGTCATCTATTTGAAAACTGATTACAAAACATTCAAGCAAAAGATCAAAAGACTTTGAAGATAAGACAGGGTTGACGTCTGTTGTGTGGACGCATTTCGTCATTTCCATAACATCCGTTTAAACGCTGCGCTCTGTGAATGAATTAACAGTGACATAAAAGAAGTTTATAGTAAAGTAACACATCTTATACATACTTACTGACTCAGCTGCCCTTATACATACTTACTGACCACTCAGCTGGTCGCACTGTGCCGTGTTCCTGTTCTTGCTCTGGACTGTAATTCCATGTGGTATTCTTCTTGTAGATCAACGTCCACCACACAGTTCAGTGCCTTGAGATGCTTTTCTGATTTCCATGGCTGTAAAGAGTGGTTGACTGACTTACCGTAGCCCTTTTCTTGGCTCAGACCAATGGATCAGATGGGTCAGGTGGGGGTAATGAATTATGTGTAAACTTGAATTATTAACGCTGGGACACAAAATCCACTTTCTTTGATTCATTTACGGCACATAAAGTAACAAGAGCACATGGAGAGTGTTAACCTCTGCTAAGCCCAGCCCAGCCCAGCAAAAAGGGCAGTGGTGGCTCAGTGGTTAAGGCGCTAGCTGACTGATCCAAAGGTCAGGGGTTTTCAGGCCGACTACCACCAGGCTGCAACTATTGGGCCTCGACCAAAGCCTCAATTGCTCAGTTGTATAAAAATGATCATTGTAAGTCACTCTTGATAAGGGTGTCAGTGTAACCAATACCCCCACATGACCAAAATTTGAAAAATGATCCTCCTCAACAAAGAAAAAATCCTTTAAGAAATTCCTGGGGCCAGAAATTGCCATTCACACTCATTCTCATACCCAGGATACATTTGGAACAGCCAGTTAGCCTACCGTGCATCTTTTTCAGACTGTGGGAGGAAACCGGGTCACCCATAGGAAACTCATGCAAGCTCGAGGAGAACATGCGAACTCCAGAACGCAGAAATCGAACCCAGGACCTTCTTACTGTGAGGCGAACGTGCTAACCACTATGCTGGTGTTTGTAAATAACAGAAAGTACACAGCACCCTCTGCTGGGTGTAGTGGAATATGACACCTTAAAAAAAACAGCCTATCTCACAGTGGTAAAGGATACATCTGGAGCCAGAAAGTCTTCCTTGACCAAAGCCCCACCTCTGGTAGAAATTTCATGAAAACTCACACACAAAATTTTTTTCTATTTTTTTGTGAAACCCTGCAAAATGTGGATAAACCTCATCCTCCTTAGGAGAAGTAATACAGAAAGCAACTGGGAAAGGTACAGACCTCCACCATGGTAGTGCAATCTCAAAAATATATGGGCAGACAGTATAGAATTACAGTGCCCCCTTGTGGCCTGCTTTGCAATTACTATTTTTTTTTCTCCAGGCGCATTCTGGGTGATTTCCATTACAAAATAAATACATTTAAATTCCTTTAAAATCCTGCTGGATCCGAATCAAGATCAAGTCCAAAATTGAATCAGTCCTTCCATGACCTAATGCCCATATTTGTTGAAAATTTTTTAGAAATCCGTCTGTTAGTTTTTGAGTTATCATGGTTACAAACATACAGACAGACACACACGACCAGTCTCATAAAATTGGTGGAGGTATGGATAAGGTGGAGAATGATAACGATTAGCATTTAATTAGCAATAATCACTCGAGACTGTAGTACAAGATTGAACACTTTAATACTCACAAAAACACAACAGTAATATACAAAACCAACAGTCTCTGGTACATAAGTTTTTAGTTTTTTTCCCCCAACAAGAGCAGCATTATAAATGATAATTTCTCCATACAGCTGTATTGGTCAAAATGTGCATTCAGGCTTTATTGTTATAAATAGATCACACGGTTATTTTGTAAACACTCAACAAGTTCTTAGACATGAATGAGCTACTGGATATCTCCTAGCTAGCGAACTAGATCGCATGTGGTTTCTCAGTTTTAAACAGTTGTTATCTTTATTGTTACACTCTTTAAGGTTACAGACGACAGTAAAGTGAGTGAGATCGGCCCACTGAGACATACGTAATACTATCTTTAACAAAAAAATATCCTGGTTTTTTTTTTGTGTATACATAATTTATTTCTATTTTACACTCAAAAACAGCGTACAGAGTTGCTTCTGCATGCAGACTTCAGGTATACTGTACATGCAGTTTCGCCAACATGGGTCTCACCGAGGCGAAATTCCTAAGAATTCGCTCGTCGTTTTGCGATCGCTCGTTAAAAATCTTACGAATTTGGCCTCTGTGAGCTCGGATTGTTTTTAACATTTAATTCTTTAAAAATAAAAAAAATCTTACATACAAAGTCACTAGATTAGTACACCTGAATAGCACGGTCTATGTACAGTTCACATTTTTTCTACACTTTTCATTTCACACTTTCGTTCCGAGACCCCGACATGTGCTTGATCAGCCATCGCACTTTAATTTGCAGACAGGCAGATTAGCAGAAGCCAAGACGACTGTGCTTCTGTGGTATACGACAGGGGTTTCTGTTGGCTAGTACCCAAGAACTCCAAGAAGGAACAAAAGAATAACCCGTAAAAAGTGACTCAGAGTCGAGTTCTTTGTGAAAATCCAGTTTAGCAGGAATAGTAGCGACGACTGAAAGTCCGAGTGCGATGATGAACGATTTAGTAAGTCTCATTCAGGGTATTTTCCATACTCTAAGACGCAAACAACGTTTATTTCTCCTTTCTACAGCTAAGCTTAATGAGGTTATGCTACTTCAAGAATTACCACACGGTCGCAGGACGTTATTTAAACTACTATCAGCAAGGCCTGAATTTAATATTGGATTAATATCAGGACTGTATCAAGGGTTTAGGTTAAAAAGTAACAGTAATAATAATAATCATAATAACAATGGAAAAACAAACAAGGTGGCTAATGGAAGAAAAATGGCACTGGAACACAGCAAAAACAAACGGCAGCAACATCAACAAAAGAAAAAGGAACAGGACGTTAGTGCTAATAGAGTTAAAATAGTATAGCGTGTAACCATGGCAACATTAAACTAATGAGACAAAATAACAATACGGCCCATAACTATGGCAACCCTAAAGGGACAAATAACAAATAGCCAAACATAGGGGTGTAAAAAACAAAAAAACATTCCCAACTACAGCAACACTAAAGGGACAAAAAGTAACAAGGAAACAAGACAAACTGGGCAAGATAAATAAATAAAGAAAGAAAATACAGCCAGGAAGTGCGTCAACACTAACACGACAAAAAGTAACGAGGGCAGCAAAAGTAGTACGACAAAAAAACAGTACGTCCTTTTAACTCCAGTGAGACGAACAAGACAAAAAGTGACAGGGTGCCAATACTGTGAATTAATTACCGTGTAATAAGTGGCACCGGTAACAGAACAAAAGTAACTGGATCAAACATCCTGTATAAAGATGAAAGGGAAAACTGCCTGTGTGGGGACATCAAGCAGGAAAACAAAATACTGGGGCAAAAAACAACATAGACATCAACTACGGCGACTCTCATGGCAAAAAGTGCGACAGAAAAAGCAAAAACGTGACTATTGTAGCATTTATGATCAGATGGGATTAAAAAGGGTAAACTACGGTAACAGAAACAGGACACAATACAACTACACCAGTATCGAAGTGTACTGTTAAAAAATTATCATTTATTTTTTAATGCAATTTCTACAACTTGGAACGCTGGAAATGTTGACACGGAAAGGGGCAGGGCTTTCCGTCTGCGTCTTACAGTGCGAAAAATACACGTACGGTCACGTCTAACATGACTATGATTGTCTTTTACGGATAGAACGCCAAAATCCTGTGATCTGTTAAAGCGAAATCCAAGCATCAGTAAAATTTCAGCATGGAGTACATCAGTCCTGAAAAGGATCTTGTTGCTATTTATGTTTAAAGATGCAAAAATATCACTGAAATGTTGATAACTGATGTTTGGGGGGTGGGGGGTGGGGGTTTATCGCTTTATTACTCAGATTCTTGTACAAAAAATACAATAAAGATGAACTTGAGTAGAATATAGCATGTGAAGTTTTCTCTAACACTCTGTCCTGAAAATAAAGCGCACCTCGCTCGACCTCCAGCTCCTCTTTATCTCTGTATTTGTTTATTTATTTATTCCTTTTCCTGGAGTAAATTTTATTTTATGTTTTTCACTTTTTAGTTCTTGAGTGCGCTTTTTCATTCCAAAATACAAAAATACAAAAAAGACTCTAATGATACAAACACTATATCGGCATATTTCATAAACACAATTTTGGTAATAAATACATCGAAATTAGTCACAGTTATCACATACGTTTCTAGTTTGTCCATGCGAAGACACATTCTGTGTATCGTGAGGTCTCTTCGTAAGTGCTAAGTAGTCAGTGTTACCTTTCTGCTCGGGTGTGATGAAAAAAATTGACTTTACACAATTTTTTTCCCCCTTTTTTAGTTGTGCACTAAAGCTACTGTACATGGAAAAATAATTCACGGCAGTCTATCTAATATCAATATTACTAATAAACTCGCTACCTGGTGCACATTGAACACCAGTGATCTTTTACAATGTAACTTCTGGCCCCGCCTCCAAATCTTTAAATAATTATTCATACTGGAAATTCTGGACTGTGATTGGTCGGAATGTATTGACTCTTTTCCTATAGGAGACTATAGTTTCTATAGTAACCACTCTGCGTAACAAAGTCTATTATTTGAGGGTTTCAGGAGGTGTCTCATTAAGGAGTCTCCAGTTTTTAGTGAGTTTGTAAAAATGTTGGAAAAGGTCACTGATTATCGCTAATGACTGACAACAGGACCAGGCGAATTTTCTGCGAACAGCATTCTGTAAACATAACTAGAAACCTATAAAAAGTAAAATATTGAATAAAGGGGCGCTGCATGCTTCCATGTGCTTTTTGAGCTGAAACGTAAATGATATGACGGCACTGTGATGAAACTGGTATTATGGTAACTGGTATATTAAACTGGTATGGCGATGCTGGTATTAATAGTGACAAAATTACCGTTTTATCTTTATTTTAAATTAACATTTTGTAGTAAACGGCTCAGAAGGTCACCTTTTGCTTATCGTGATTCTGTAGTATTGACATCAACCGAGTCAATCGTTTTGTACTTCTCTAAGATATGATGCGTAAGAAGTCTAACACCCAACTCCTCCAGTCTGTGCATCCCGCACGTCCTTCCTCCACCCCTTGCCCAAACCTTCTCAGTGCCTTCTTCAGTTTTTTTTTTTTAACCATTTCCCCCCCAAGATTTTTCCGATAATTGTTGATAAATTGCTGTTGCATCCCCGGAATAAAACCTTACTAGAAAACCATCAGGTCCAAGCCGGCGGTGATTTGGTGATTGCTATGGTTTCCATGACAGCACCATGTTGTTGGTGATGTTGTTACGTAGTTTAACGATGCGGAATTAAGCACAGGAAGAATCCGATAGTTACTTATGGAAAGATTTTGAGTTGGTATAAACTTCGAGTTGCCGTGTTACAGGAGCTATAACAGGTTCGCTATATAAAATAGATCGACTTTTAGGTCCAGTGCAAAACTGAAGAAGCAACATTTTATTAAAATAAACATTTCTTTTGCCTCTTAAACTTTTTTCTCTCATGAGGTGTCAGTTTCCCCAGTATTTTCAGTCATCTCAATACATACACTACATCTGCTCTCTTAACATCTGTTGAGCTACGGGATAAAATATCTCATGGTGCTGACGACGATGTCGTTTTTTTTTACTGTACATACAGTTGAACATTATTATCATTACATTTATTACTCTAACTTACCCTAAAGTATTAAATATAACATGTGCAAGCCTGCCGTTCAGTATCTTACTCAGGGTCCGGTGCACGCGTCGTCCTCGAGGCTCACCTTCATGGTCTAATCAGCTTGGACAGGATCAGATCTCAGGGGAGGACAGAGCGAAGGACAGTGATTGGCTGAAATTAATGGCAACATGCCAGTAAGGAGAGAAAGAGGCGTGATTGGGCAGAAAGGGACACGGGAATTGGTTTGCAAAAAGGGTTATTATGTCTCAGAAAACAAGAGCTAATCTATATATAAGACCTAAAGTAGAAAAAAAATTTAATAAAAGAGTTAAAGGTCGTAAACTCTACAGGAAGAAGGTTAGGCCTTTATCTCTATGGATTCCTTTCTTTTAGGGCATGAAGCAAACACAGCGTCGCATTATGTCTGATGCATGCCGAAAAGAAGCATATCGGTAAAGTAAAGACAGAATATGGGGAAGCCAGAGGAGAAAAGTGCAGGCATGAAGCAAGCAAGTGAGGAGAAGTGAGCGAGGGTAGAAAAAGAGAACAGGGGAAAAAATGTTAATTGGATTTTTTGGCTAAAATTGTAAAAAAAAAAAAACAACAACAACAACAACAACAACAACAAAAAAAACCCATAAAACAGTGTTCGGGACTCTTTGCTATACAGTACTGCTCACAATGTCACAAACAGGGGTAAAGTCAATACTACTGTAACCTCAAGAGCTCAATATCAGTCCAAAAGAGACCCGGTAATGACCCACCGTATCCCTAATGTCTAGGCCGAGCATTCAGTTTTTGTACTTTTAACAAAATAGCCTGAGAACTATTTATAAAAAGTGGAACACGTGATAAAATTATGCTGTGACCCCCCCAAAAATTCTAGAGGTCCTGATAAATCAATCTGAAACGATCTATTTTCCCTTGACGTCCAATATATTGACCACTACGGTAAGTGTAATGCTGATCACATGCATGTCGACATGCTTCATTTTTACGCATGTTATTCGGGGACTACCAGGAACTATTGTGTCATTCATTCATTTTCTAAGCTAATCTTAATCCTAATTTGGGTCCCGGGAAGGCTGGTACCCATGTCAGCCGACTCTGGGAGAAGGCAGGGTACACCATGGACAGCTCGCCAAACCATCGCAGGGCAACACACACAATGATTCACACTCACTCTCACATCTAGGGGTGATTTGAAACAGGCAATGAGCCTAATGTGCATGTTTTTGAAACGTAGGAGGAAACCGGAGTACCTGGAGGAAACCCATGCAAGCACGGGGAGAACATGCAAACTCCACACGGGAACGCCCCGAGCCCGGGAATCGAACCCAGGACCTTTGAGGCACCTGTGAGGCGGACGTGCTAACCACTGCGCCAGAAATTATTTTGCATTTATGCAAAAACTAACCAGAACTATGCAAAGCTGCAAGATTAAGAAAGGAATGTTTGGGAAGTTTGGCTCCATCCACTTGTGCTGAGAATTATGGGTTCCATGATAAGATAAAGATACCAATAGGGCTAAGATGAGACCAACTGCTGGTAGGAATAAAAAATCTACGTGATATTTTCATTTCATTTTATTTGCTGAAATGTTTTATCCTTGTGCAGGCTCACAGACAGGCTGGAATCCATCTCACCCAACTCAAGCAGAGTACACCCTGAACAGCTCGCCAGACCACCACAGAGCCAACAGAGACACATACAACCGTTGTCACATAGGACCAATCCAGAATAGCATAATAATTAGCCTAATGTGCATGTCTTTGGACTGTGGGAGGAAACCAGAGCACCCAGAGAAAACCCACGCCAGCATTTGGAGAACAAGCAAACTCCACATAGAAACGCCCCAAGCCCAGGACTTAAACCCCGGATCTTCTTGCTGTGAGGCGGACAGGCAAACCACTACGCCACCGTGCCACCCTGTAAGTGAAGTCTGAATAAGTTGAAAACCAGAGGATCCGTCCGTGGAATAAAAAATGTTTGTCTTATGTAAGTATGTTGGATTTTTCTGACGCGCCGCCTTGCATGTATGCTGATAATCCTCCATACTTAAATAAAAAACAAACCTCCTATCTTATATTTACTATCTATTTTTTGATGTATGGAAGAAACCACGATGTTAAGGAAGGTGAATCATTCTCAGGATCATTCTCTCGGAGTCTCTACAAGTCTCCATGTGTGATTTTCGCCCGTCTCTGCGCCCACGGACTGAGAGGGTGAGAAATTTCTCCAACAACTGCACAACAAACCCGGCGGGCTCGAGGCGAACGCTACGAAAACAAACATCCTCCAAAGAATTCATCCGACTGCTTTGACATATTTTGTGTCTGAGACAAGAGCTGAATTCATCTCTAGACACATCATATTTTATTCTTTTGATTATTTTTTAATGTTATATTCTTCCAACAGTTTTTTCTTTGTGCACGAAAAAAAGCCCTAAAATTAAAACTAGCAGAGAAAAAGATATTATGTTTACTCTCTGTCTATCGTTCTCTCATTTTTTGACAAATGTCTTAATCCTGTTAGGGAGCCTATCTCAGCCAACCGTGGAAGAAGGCAGGGTACATCCTGAATAGCTCGCCAGACCATCACCAGGCCAACACTCACAACCATTCCCACACACTCTCACTTAGAGGAAATTTGCAACAGCCACTTAGCCTAATGTGCATGTCTTTGAACTGTAGGAGGAAACCAGAGTACCTGGAGAAAACCCACACAAAGAGCACACTGGGAGAACATAGATACACCCTCGTCTGGGGCCTCGAACCCAGGACTCTTTTGCTGTGATACGGATGTGCTAACCACTACACCACCGTGCCCTCCTAATTTTGTTTAATCAAAGTTTAAAAATAAAATTGTACTTTTATTATTATACTTTAACTAAACTGACAGTTGCAACAAAACAAAATTGAATTGCAAGCAAAATCAGCTTTGTTTTAATTTTAATTTTGTTTTTCCACTGGTTTTTAGACCACTTTGAAGATGAAGATGAGACAGTGAAGACCTGGCTCCAGCAGGTGGCAGTGATGTGCAATAATCGGGCAATAATCGGCAACACACACACACAATCATTCACACTCATATCCACACCTAGGGGCAATTTGAACAGCAAATCAAACTAATGTGCATGTCCTCGGACTGTAGAAGGAAACCAGAGTACCCAAAGGACACCCATTCAAGAACAGGGAGAACACAACTCCTCACAGAAGCGCCCGATCCCGGGACTCGAACCCAGGACCTTTTTGTTGAGAGGTGGACGCACTACCCTCTGCACCACCACTGCAAAATTGAAATAAAAATGCACTTACTCCCAAAACTGAACAGAATTTTAAAATCTGAATTTCATAATAACTCTGGAACTCACACACTGTCACAAAAGCGAGAACTTGGCTCGTGGCACCTTCAGACTTAATTAAGGACTTTTGAATTTCCATGAATAAAACATCCCGCTGCCCTGGTCCACAGCCCCGTCATGCTGCTACTTTTTCCTTAATGTCTGTCAAACATGAGTACTAATTATATTTATTATTACCAGGATTGCTGCTCAGCTACAGACCCTTATAAAGGCTGTTTCCTTTGAAGAAGTAGCACACACGGCATGCTGGCATGCCAAATTAGCCTGACCGGTGGCTGGGTGCAAAGCAGAAGCTGCCTGGCTCTCAGTTGCCTCTGACAGATGGTTGGCATTTGCCTGATGTCGAGGTTTTCATCCGTAGTGTTCACATAGCACGGTGCATGGTGACCAGACTGAACGGTTAGCTTGGGTTCAGTCAGCTTTTCCTGTATTTTTTAAACAGGCTGAATGAAATCAGCTAAATACAGATGCGTCCTCCCATGCTGATTTTTAACATGACCTAGCCCATTGAGTCGACAAGTGCGGAAGTTTCATAAACGCCCCAATGAAGCCTTCAGACGTCCAACCGTTGTTAGCACTGGGTTTCATCCTTTCCTCTTGTAGATGATTTGACATGGATAACTGCTGCGGCTATCATAAGGATAGTCCTGTTGCTCATCCCAGGACTTGTATTTACACTCCTTTGTACGATAATTCAACTATTCCACATCACCCAGAAGACGATGTATTCCCTTTAGAGTCCTCTGCAGTCTTGTAACTTGTGTCTTTTACTGGAACTCATTTCTCCTTGGATCAGTTACGGGGGATTAACCGGTCTCAGTGGACTGCTGTCAGTCAGCTAGCTAGCTAATGTTTTCAGAGATAGCTAATGGCTTAATGTGCTCGCTCGGTTTCCGCAGTGCTCACACACACACACACACACACACACCCCTCTCTCAGTGACTTTGCAATGCTGCCCTCACCGATAAGAGTCACTCAAGAATCTTTGGAGTGGTTCCCTCTTCTCTGTTTCATCTCTAGGGTTCTTTTTTCTCTCTTTTTCTTTTTCATTGTCTGTTTTCACTTTGTACCTACCTTATGTTATTTCTCCTTGGTCCATTTTGAGGTCCATTTTGAGGATAGTATTGGATCGTGTAGATTTGACGCTTTTACTGCTTTTGCCAAAACCAATGGAAGTTCACATCACTCATCATGAAACCAACTGCTAATCAAGCAATACATATAAATATTGTTATAGCAGAATGTAGTGTTTCTTGCTTGAAGAATGATGAAAATGAGAGCGGCCTTTTCCTATGCTGCATACGTTGCCAACAATGCTAGCAAGAAAAATGGACCACAGGGGTCCAGACGCTCCTGTGGAAAGGACCATTTCATAGTATGCCAATACAGAACAAGCATACCAAGTTTGAAAGTCCCAGGTTCAGCACGCAGCAAGTAAATGTCTGGAAACTAAAGTGTGATGGACAGAAGGATGGACAGGTGAAAGAATGGACATCATTCTTGTAGCTCCTGAAGGGCGGGAGCTAAAAAGTTGCTAGCATGTTTTTTAGAACTGAGACAACTATGTTTGGCAAGTAAATGTTGGGAAACCTAATGTGCAGTTTTGCCTCTGTGACCTTGAAAAGTAGGTCAAGGTCACTCACACATAAACTCATCATAGCACTCATAGTAGTGAAAAAGCACACCAGGTCTGGAAGCCCAGGTTCAGTGCACAGGAAATAATTGTCCAGAAGCCTAATATTATACAGTTTTGCCGCTGTGTTCTGAAAACTGACTCACAGTTTCTCCTCTGTGACCTTGAAAAGTAGGTCAAGGTCACTCACACACAAACTCATCCTAGCACTCATAGTAGTGAG
>JBCNYG010000001.1:66809437-66832140 GCA_039654305.1 Porochilus rendahli | reverse complement strand
ACTAGTCATAAAGAAGGAGAAAATAAAAGTGAGTGCATTATTTTAGCAATGTGACCGACTATTATTATTATTATTATTATTATTATTATTATTATTATTATTATTATTATTTTGAGGACTTGTCTGAATGGTAGCACATAACAGGAAGTTTGTGTGATCTAGCAGGATGACTATGAAGCGGAGCTGTTTAGGAAGGAGATGAAAAAATGAAGCAAATTTGAAATAAAATAAAAAATCCTGACAGCATTATAATAAGATGCTTAAAAAAAGACAATGGGGTCTGCTGAACGGTTGAACCCCCTGAAGAGAGGTAGACATCATGCCCATGGACAAAAAAATTCCCTTCAGACTTCACAGGAGATCCTAATTGTGCTTAGCTGTCAACTTCTAATGTCCTTAAGTGCTAGCAAAAAAAAAAACAGACTAGCGCTCAGCTGGCAAGCCTCATCGGGTACAGTGCTAGCGCAGCAGGTAAGCACTCAGTCCTAGCTCGGGCGTCGAGTTTGGTCGGAAGCATTAGCGCCGGTAGCTGTTAGAAGTGAAATACCTGCTGCTGGCCCTGCTGCTCGCGCTGCTTCCTGCTTTTGCGCTCCAAGCTGCTCTGCTGCAGCTGCTTCAGGCGAGACGACGAAGACGATGACGTCGATGATGAAGAAGACGCCGTCTTAGCCGACCCTGGAGATGTGCCCGCATTCTAGAAGGGGAGAAAAAAAGTGTAAGCTTGGAAGACAAGAAGCAAAACAAAGAAGTTTACTATCTATAAGGAGGAGGATAGAAAGGAAAAGCAGCAAAAACAACAACAACGCTGTCTATTTTTACTCCCTGCTGTTATTACAGTTCCACCAGGAAGTTCACCGTAACATATTACCCCATGCCGTGAACAAGAGAAAGCACACACTTGGTGTGATGCTCGCCCACACACAAAATGTCTAAACAGCCACGCTGATGCTGTCGTAATTACACCAACCAACAAGAAAGCAGCCAAAACACTCTAAAACAAACCGCCCAGGCTGAAGTGGTCCATCAGCGCAATTAAGCAAAGCAGCATAGGGAGCCAGAATTTGTTAACAGTTGAATTCTGTAGAGGTTATCCCAAGGCCGCTGGTCTTCTCAACTTCTATGCAGCAAAGTATGTAAAAGAATAGAATAGAAATATATATCACTGACCATCGTACTTCTTAGTCATGAATAACACTCCCACTCATTTTCCAAAGCGATTAATCCTATTAAGGAATCTTAGCCGACACTAAGCGAAGGCAAGGTACACCCTGGACAATCTTGGGGCCTGAACAACACACTTTGGAGTATTTTTTATATTATCTAAATGCAGAACATTAGCACTTTAATTCGCACAACCAATGTATCCTCCTAGGACCACTATAAGGCTGGAGCCTCCCGCAGCCGACTGTGCAAAGGCAGGTTACACCTTGAACAACTCCCCAGTCCATCATAGGGTAACACACCCAACCATTCATACTCCCATCCACACACCTGGGGGCAATTTTGGAACAGACATTTAGCATAATCTGCATGTCTTTGGACTGTAGGAGGACCTGGAGTACCCGAAGGAAACCAACGCAAGCACATAGAGAGCATGCAAACTCCACACAGAAACGCCCTCGCCGAGCCCGGGACTCGAACCCAGGACCTAGGTCTGGTGAAGCCACCGTGCCACCCGTGCTTAAGCTTGTTTCTAAACATTTTCCAGAAAGATGAAGAGAAAGAGAGGGGTCAAGAAAAGGAGGAGAAATGGAAATTATTAGGAATACAGTCTGCGCTGTGAAAAGAAGGATGAAGATGTCTCTTTCTTATGCCCATCATATACTGGCAACTTTTTGAGGCATTTTATTTTAGGTACTCGACAAGTATTTAAAGCCTAACTCCACTCACTCAATTTAGAAAGAAATGCTTTAAAAAAAATGAGACAAGGGGGTGAGAGGGGATGGGGGGGGGGTCGAAGACAGCTGGGCATGGATGTGGGAGGTAGGAGATGTACAGGCTCCCACTCATGGGGTAGGACGGGCCAGGGAAGGAGGGGCCACCCACATCTGGTTACAGGGCTTTATAAACTCTTAAACTTCAAAACTCTTCAAGTACCAGACTATTGACTCTATGTCAACATGGGTCTTGCATAGTTCAAGATGATTTTAACCACTCGATGGTGGGTTTTTTTGTGTGTTTATTTGTTTGTTTGTTTGTTTTTTGCTGACAGCGGAAACTCCTTCCTTAAATAAACATCTCCTGACAGAAAATGTTTAAACCATATTTATCTTTTAAATACACAGACATGATGCATTAATGCAAGTGGTTACTATAAAAACAGCCCCTTCTAACGAATCCGATTCAAGAATTGTCTCAAAACATTGCCAGTGTATTCGTCACTGTGTGAGCTTTAGGATCAAAGCAGAAGGAAAGGTTTTGAGGGGGAATTCGCCAGTTACCTTTAACCACAAACTGCTGCATATCCACTGACCCAAACTGGGATCGCTGCCCTCAGGACTGGTGAACTGTACGTGGTTGATGGAGTTGGAGGTGACGGGTCTTACCAGAGCAGGCTGGAAGATCTGCCATATGAGTGGATGTGTGCGTGTGTGCATGTGTATAAGGAGAAATTGAGATATGACCACTGTTAGGCTCCTAATTAGCTGCTTCACTGAAATTCTAAAGTAATTACATTTCTCCACTGGTGATTCTTTTCTAATTGATGTCCAAAAAAGTAATGAGATGAAAATTATACAATAATACATAAGGGATCAGGAAAAAAAAACCCACAGCATTATATGCTTTGAGCGGTAACACATTACTATGCGACTCAAATGTCACATCACGGCAATAATTATCTCCACAACACACTACTGAGACCTTTAGCACAATCATTATTTTACCTCAAGCTCTGCCAGGATCCTCTCCTCCTCGTTCTCATCCTCCTTCACCCCAGAAGCGGCAATAACTGGTGGCGTGGATGAAGGCCGGGGCCCGTCAGAGTTTGAAGGTCGTCGGAGTTTAACAGGTGGAGTCTGAGACTGGACTTGCACATCTGACTCCTCACAGTTTCCGTTCTTTTCAGGTTTCTGTAGAGAACCACGACAAGTAAAGTAGGACTCTGGATATAGGCATCTACACATCGGTGCACAATTTTTCGGAAAGGGACTCATGCAAGCTCTCTTAATCGATACCTGTCGGAAGATAACCTAGAGCATGTTATTGATTTGCAAAAAAAGAAAAAATAAATGCATTTCTTACATTAGCACTCTTGTTAACAATGACAACCTCGCCACTGCTGTTGGTCGTGAGCCTGTGCCCTGATGGGAAACTACGGCGTGGAGGTGGAGGTGGTGGAGACTTGGATGGCTTCTCTGTTCGGTACCGTGGAACAGTCAATTCCCCTTTGGTCATTCAGTCATACAACACAAAGAGTAAACAAGAGAGACTAGTCAGATGCTCAGTGGTATGGGGCAACATTCTGAGATTGTGGTATTGCAAATATTGTAACAACTGATTACAAATTACTGTCTATAATCAAATTTCCAATGGCAAAGAATGCCAAGGACTCGCTTCTTGGGATACACAATACATGATCTAAGCGTGCAGCTTACAGTGAATTATGGAAAGAAGTGGTGTAGTGTTTCGCACGTCTGCCTCACAGCAAGAAGATCCTGGGTTCGAGTCCGGTGATCAGCAGGGGCAGTTCTGTGTGGAGTTTGAGTGCATGTTCTTCCCAGACTTTTTCCGGGTGCTCTTTTCCCAGGTTTCCTCCGGACTTTGAGTGTGAATGGGTACCAGAGTGAGCTAGGATAGGCTACAGCTTAGTAGGATTAAGCGGTTCAGCAAATGGGTGAAAGTGCCTAGAGTCTTGATAGTAGGGTGATGGTCCAAAGTTACTAATAAAATTTCATGTATATCCAGGTATCCTTTATCTATACCACTTATCCTTCCTTCATGTACAGTGCCATTCATTCTAAATTAGGTAGAAGGTGTGTTCTTTCGGGTACTGTGTATAGTCCTTACCGTAATATGTTATACACTCTAGACCAGGGATGCCCAACCCTGTTTCTGGAGAGTTACCTTCCTGAAAACTTTCGCTCCAATCCTAATCATGCAGCCCTGCTCTAGACTATTGTCCTTAGATGATTCAAAGAATTATTGGATCTTTTGTCTCAAGGGTCAAGGGTCTCTAGCTTGATGATGCTTGAGTAACAACTCTTAAAACACACCTTTCTTCATTTTGCATGTAAAACCTTCAAATGCCTAATTGTAAAGGTTTAGTTCAAGTTTGTTCTTACCTGACTCCCTTCTTTGAATGCCATCCTTGCCAGCAGGTTTGGGTGGCGGCTTTCCTGGTTGGTGTTCAGGTGTACAGCTTGGTGTGGATGATGGGGAGGCAGGTTTGGGTAGCGAGGAAAGCTGTGGTTTTGGGGGCACAGCAGGTTTGCTGATCTGCTTGGCAGCAAAATCCAGATCAGGGATGGCCTTCATCAGTTCTGCTTGTGTCTCCTCCAAGAGACGATTTATGTCTTGGGCACTAAACTGGGTTAAACTTGCTCTCTTTTCTTCCCAATCACGCTCTGCTGCCTAGACACATATGCACATAAATAACACCAGTACATTAGAATTAATGGGTGTCCTGTGGATTAAGGCCAACTGTGACATATAATCTACACAGCAAGTCCTGGCACTACCATTTCAACTCTCAACTTCCTTAGCTTCTTAAGAATATTGAGCTCAGATACCAAGGAACATGACTTTTATTGCTTCCATGGCCTTATATTTTTAGTCATTACCTGTGGTTTGTGGCCATAGGTGAGGACAGTGCTAAAATAAGTAGTAGACACTGATATTCATTTAAAAATTACGCTACTGCTTCACCACTGCAGACCGAAACTATGTCTGTCAGTCTCTCAAGTGGAGTCCTTATTCTGTATTCAAATAAGCTCACCAGGTATTCCAACTCAAACAGGGTCAAGAAAATGAACTTGCTGAATCTAATATTATCAGCGAAACATAAGTATGGGTCAGAAGTTCATGTCTGTTGTTGCCAAGAGACCAAAATAATTAAAAAAAATGAAGTTACTTCCAACCTACACTTATACTCCTTAGCTGTACCTTGATATTCTGGACATGAGACTTTCAACAGAAATCGCACCAAGGTACATCATAGAAAGAGTTGGATCAAAAGACAATCTTGTTGTCTTTCCTACAACAAAATTTGGAATGTTAGACCTCTCAATCATACCCATACACAGGTAAAGTCATCATTCATTCACAACATGGGTATTGAAGTCCTTAGGAAGTGCATGGGTACCAAATTCCCATGTTTATGGAGTCTCAAGTCTCAAGCACCTGTCCAAGCAGTTTCTCCATTTATATTGATATGTTCATGGCATTTGGCAGATGCCCTTATCCAGAGAGACTTCAATTCAATTCAAAACTGAAATTGTTGCAAAGCAGCTTTACACAGTAAATTAAGTTGGGGAGGAATCTAAAAATGTTTTCTACAACCCTCTACAAACCCCTAGAGCAAGCGCGTGGCGACAGTGGAAGGAAAAACTCCCTCAGTTGACACGAGGAAGAAACCTTGAGAGGAACCCGGCTCAGGAGGGAAACCCATCCTCATTTGGGTGAAACCATAAAATACAATTTTATACAAAGAGACTTACATTTTTATCACATTTTTACACATTTGAGCAGTTGAGGGTTAAGGGCCTTTCTCAAGGGCCCAGCAGTGGCAGCTTGGTGGTACTGGGCCATGAACCCCCAACCTTTTGATGAGTAACCCAGAGCCTTAAGCACTGCGCCACCAATTTCCCAAGAAGTCTTATTACTCTGAACTGCACAAACAACATTACACTAAGATATAACCTTTCCCTGGATCCCAACTGAATCCTATTATGCAAGAGCTTTGGAATAAGAGTAGATACCACCCTAGTTAGGACATCTAGTTCCATCCCTGCACTGCATGTAGACTTAAGGTTGTGGACACCACAACTGGGTAACTGATCAGAAGGTCAGTGGTTCAAGCCCCAGTACCACCACGCTGCCACTGTTGGGCACTTGAGCAAGGCGCTTAACCCTCAATTGCTCAGTTGTATTTACTATAAATGAGAGTCCCTTTGAATGGGAGCACCTGCCAGATACTGTAAATGCATTCATTCCTTTTATGCAGTCTTTGGGGCACCCCTTGATTCACCACAGGTGACCATAATGGAAGCACTCAACTCTAGGTGACATTGCTATCCCCTTAGTCTCAGTTAGATCCTGTTCAGAATTTGTTTGACAGTACAGGCCAGGTAAAGTTCTACAACTGTCAGAGCAGAAATGTTGAGTTTTTTTGTATTCCCATAAGAAAAGCTATGTTAGAGTGTTATTGCATCATAAAATATACACAAAAACTTATCTACCAAGAGACTACAATACAACAATACACACTAGCATTGTTGTCAACTTGTCATCCATCCAATGTAACTTTCCCACCTTCACCTTGCACATACTCATGATCTGATTTAATTCGAATTCCTTGTGAGAGCTCAGCAACAAGAGCAAACAATCAACCAGCAAGCATACACACCGCACCAACAATGCAAAACTAGGAATTTGTGTTACCAGGCGGACTTCCACAGACACGCCTTTGTCTGTTTCTCTCCATGTAGGCAGATCTTCGATGCCACGGCTCTTTGATGTGCCTGTAGAGGCACCATCCTGCTCAGGTATGCCACTGTCCCCAACTCCTGTACTTGCCAGCCAGTTCCCAAGAGTGGTAGTGCCAGCTAAACCAGCAGCACCACTCAGACCGGAGCCCAGATTGGTGCCAAGAGCACTAGACAGACTGGCACCAGGGCCTGGAAAGAAACCTGAATCAATTTACAGGATTGCTTAAAAAGTTTTCACTGAGGTACTTCTTAAAAAGAACAACCGTGCAATAATTACAGTAGATCATCACCCAATCCAAAGGTTCCTAGTCCTAATCCTATATTACCCCAAGTGCTTCACATTTTAGTGTGACGCTCCAGGATCAGGGTTGGGAACCTGTGAATTAATCAGCTTAAAAAGTGGAAGATGGTACCTATACTGGTAGAGTTGGTCATCAGGGAGCCTGACAGAGTGGCAGTGCCAGTTAACGTGCCTGTAAAGTCAGGTAGACTGGTCAAAGAAGGGCTGGTTAGGATGTCCAGATCACAGCTCTTGGTAAAGTCAACATCGCTGGAGCTGTTGAAGTCTTCCGGAGTCTTCCACAGGCCTTCTGATACTTGCCTGTGTGCAGATATAGCACGTGTAATGTTATAATATTTCTGGGTGTGCCTACCTGTTGCTCGCTGTGATTGAATCTGTACTTTTTTTTAAATGCATGCATGCTTGCATTACCTCCTCAGCAGTGTGAGTGTATCTGTGACATTTCTGCAGCGTTTCAGTAAAGCGTCAAGCCTCAGTGGTTCCTCCTTCAGAAACTTGACAGCCTCGACCTCAACTCGCAGCACCACGCGCATTTTACTTTGCAGCGTCGGGAATTGATCTAGACAGACGTCCACCCCCACATGAATGAATCACAACAGAACCATATTTTACGTCTTTTCTGTTTTTCTGGGTTCTGGTTATGAGTTTTGTCCAGGCTTCTGTTTGGCCACATTTTTGCTTGTGTGTATGTAGTATTCTTGAACTCACTCTTAAGTTTGGTCAGCGTCTCTCCGAGCTTCCGGAGTTCTTGACTTTTCTGTTCCACTTCCTGTTCTGTCACCAAGCAATGGTTTAGCCCTGCACCTGTCTTCATTTCCTCCACTGAACGTTCCAGATCACTGAAACCACAGTGCAAACATGCAAGGTCAAAGCTGGATTCAACAGATTTTTAGATTTTGTCCCTACAATTTCATCCTTGTTGACATCTGTTCACCCTCACATGCTAATTCTCTACATGAGTAATTACCTTTGGCAGCAATGTTGCCTTGACATCTTGTGATTTGTACAATGCAATCTGTAGCCCATGAGATTGGCTTGCTAAGAGAATGAATTAGCTAATCATTTAGCTTACCAGAGTTATCAAGCAATCTATGCTGCCATGAAACATAAAAACAGAGCAAATTGGTACAGGAAAAATATGAAATATAACAAAACACAGAGATTCGTTTGTGATAGTAGCAAATTAGCATACCCAGTTTAGAAATCTGTCTAACTCACTGTGCATGCTAATTTTACTACCCCTGAACATTTTTCGTTTTTGTCTTCTGTGGCTCGAAAAATGTAAAAGGTTAACTGTTTTGTGTATTTAAACACCCAAATTGATGAGCAGGCTAGCTAACATTTGCTTAGCTATTTTAACCACTAGCAATTGTAGCTAGTTATATAACAGGCAGATGCAGCGGCGATATTAATACTGGGTTAAGGAAGTAGCTGGCTAACACTTGGTGCCTGTTTTATTGTAGATCGTTCTTCAAAAGTATTGCTCAATTAAAATGACAAATTCACTAGGAAGCTAGCAAACATTTGGTTAGGTTTTTGACCACTAGCCATTTGTTTCTAGCAAGTTTTTGTTATTATTATTTCTTTAAACAGGGAGTTTCTTATTATCCCAGCAATTCACACGTCACTTTTTTTTTTTTTTTTTTTTGAAAATTTCTTGGCTTATAGGACTCAAAAGATTTAATATTAGCTAATTAAGTAAGACTTTAGCTACTGTCTGTAGGATAGTGAGACCGACTGGAAAATAGTGATGGGAAATATCATATCAGAGCCCGGAGGCGGGTTTATGTGTGTTAGCTCACTGTAGCTGTTGTATAATCAGTTCTTCTTCGTTGAGATATCGCAGTCGCTCTTCTTCCACGAGTAGGCGCTGGCGTTGTAGAGGATCTTCCTGCGTTCGAGACGCTTCGATCAGGCAAAGACCCAAATCGGCCTCTGCTTGCCTCAGCAAAGTGTGTACCGAGTCCTGATTCTGCATCTGAAAACCATGCAAACAAAACTAAATTATTCACCAACAGTCTTATCTGTTAAAAAGGTTGCGGTCGGTTTTGCTGAACTGTGTCACTGTATAATCTTCACACCTGTATTTTGCGTAACTGTGACAACTGCTTGCGTAGCTCAGTTGTACTCCGTTGCAAGTCACTGAGATGCAGCTGCATTTGGAAGCGGGACATTGGAATCGGCTGAGATGTTCCAGTGGGTGGTGGTGGCATCAGGGCCAGAGGAGCCAAGGGAGTCGTGGCTGCCAGTAGGGGAAGAATAGTTAAGACGTTAAGCAACTCTGGTGAGGGATTTTGCTGTGAAATGAAATTTGGTTGCCTGGAAAATCCAAAAGACTATGATTTATAAAATGGTAAGTAACATAAAATAATAATGATTGGTAAGCTAATTAGCTGGTTCAATGTAGTGTCCTTTTCCCTTTGGTAAATTGGCTCTTCTGCTGGTTGAATACAGCAAATTGGCAGAAAAATTGGGGCAAATCTTCATTTATTTATTTTCACACCACTCAAAACAATGATACAGATGAACTGTATATGAGGCTTGTTTCATCACAACACCTCAGTGGGGTCTGCACATGCAACACACATCTACAGCTACACAACTTGCATCCGAGCAATATCCAGGTCATCAGCGCTACTGCTCTCTTTGAGGGGGGAAAAAGGGAACAGAACATGCCGCTGATAAGACCTTCTTTTTTCGAGGACTCATTCCAGTGGTGAGGGGGTGCAGAACAAACATTCCAGGATTGTTTGGGTTCAATACATTAACTGACACACACGTTGTAAAACAGTCTTCAAAACTCAGGGGTCTATTTTCCCCCGACTCCATTCCTTATAATGTACAGCAGGAACCAAATAGCTCTGTTTTTTTTTTATTTGATCAGTTATGAAAAACGACTACAAATGACTCTAAATGTACTGTTCTTCTAATTAATATAATAAATGAAATAGATTTTGAACCAAACTGACTGTGGTGAAATGATATCCGTTACTATAATCATCAGCATTTGTGAGTCTGTTTGTTTGTCCGTATGTCACTTTGTCTGTGAACAAAATCCTGATCACCCCTTTGCATGGATTTTCACTAAACTTGGTGGGGACACTACCCTACCTTAGTCCCAGAGCTGATTTGATATCGGAATATCTAGGCCAAGTTGGAGTGTGTATAACTTCAGATCGAGTGCCAATAGACATGCCATTACTACGAAACCCCAATAGCAAACGATATACGGACTTTCAAATGAGACAATTACCTTTGACTTTGAGTGACCCTAAAAGGAGAGAACCAAGGTCACAGAAAGCAAGGGCCGATCGACATGCCATTACTATGGAACCCAAATCAGAATCCATATGGGGAATTTCACATGAGGCAGTTAACCTTTGACCTTGAGTAACCTTTAAAGGTCAAACCCCAGCCTTCTCTTAGAGCCTTTGAATGGGAGAATTTATTTTTTATTTTTTGCTAGTTTGGTCACGTCAGTGTACTATAGAACATATCATAAGACAAGCACATGGGTAATTAAAACCAGATTTTGCTACTTTATCCATGCTGTGTGGTGAAGGTGTCTTGCATTCTACGAGTGCCCCTCTAGTTATTGTTGCTTCTATAGTGAAAACTTTGTGGTTTATTAGTAACCATGATATTACTGATTACTGATGAACCTTATAAACTTTAAAGGACAAGTGAAAACAAGAACAGACTTATTCTGGGGAACAATAAACCTCAACTGAGTGTTGATGTATTTAAAGTACATTCTCAAATATATTAAACATTGGTAACATTTGGCAAAAGTGAAAATTTTTGAAAATATATATAAAAATATGCTTATGCTAGGCGAACTACGAAAGCAGTTTCAGCAGTTTCCTGTTCTTTATGGTGAAATATAAACTATACACTTTTTCCTAACAGAATGTATGCGGGTGAGTCATTTCTTAACTGCACCAAGAATTAAAAAAATTGCTGTTTTGTCATAACTGATGAAATAAAACCAGTTTAAAGTGGAGGGTTTGACAGACTTTTGGACAAACAGAAGTTGACAACACCTTCAAAGGAGTGTGGCGAAGAAAACAGAGTGACAGTCACACACAGAAATACCTTTTCCTTTTCTAGCCCTGCGAGCTGAAACACAAAAAACGTCAAGGGTTAACCCGTGTCCTAACCAGTGTACGTGATGTTCAGACTGGTTTCTGCCAGGTTTCGAACAGGATTAAAGGCCTTTTGATTATCCAAGATTAACATCTTAGAGGCAAGGTTGGCAAGGTGGTCAAGGTCATATGACAAATTGATGGTATGATGATTCTGAAGCGATTTAGCGATTTAGCTGATGCAGGGGACTTGTAAATTGGAACAGCTGTTTGTCTGGTCTCTCTAAAGCAAAGTGTTGTAAAGCTCTTAAGTGAAAGTGTTGAGTGAGTAAAATGCCTTAGTCGCACATAGCCGGAATTACTGCATGGTAGATGACAGTAAATGACTTTTTTGCCTTGGTCATCCTGTATTATGGTGAGAGTGTTGTTGTCGTTCGAAAACAGTAGGCAATTGAGTTGTCGTCAGTGTGTCAGCCTGGTGAGCTGTCCGGGAACCCTTACTAGGATTAAACGATTCAAAAAATGTCTAAATGAATGAATACTACATCGTAACACAAGAAAACCAAACAAAAATGAAATGTTTCCCGCACCGTCATCTGCATTTCTGAGAGCCATAGAGATACCTTGAGAAACATGAGGGCGTGACGTCTATTAACAGAAAGTTTGGTCATGTTGAAAATTACCGTGGGTCAAACGGCAGATAAATTAAACTGTTGCAGCTGTGAAGGCACCCATAAAGCATACGTGGCCTAACGGCTTTTATGTAAATGGCAGAGCAACTGGAGACATGACGGCTGCGACGTATGCATAGGAGATGCTCACGTTTCTCAGGCAAATGCATATTTCCCCAGCTCATATTCCTGCAGCTGGCCTCTTCAAAAATCTGCCGAAATGGTCACAAAATGGCCATGGCATCCCCAACTACGCTACACTAACACTAATCAAACGGTATACTTAACAGCACTCTACAGACTGCCAGGTACTGTGCCACCTCACATCTGCCTAGAGATAAATGTCAAAAATCAGAAAAACAAACGAGGAACACGATCCGAGACTCCCATCTTATGACCATGAAAACCTTCTTGAGAGCCGGGATCTCGGTGAATCAACAACTTGCAGGCTAGAAAACTAGAGGGAACTGGATCGTGACCCACCAAAAGAAGCCCTCCAAGGAATCACTTTCAAATCATATCAGAACACGCTAAATGCCCCTGACCTATGAGGGATTGGGCTGGGAGCCTTTTGCTCTGACCAAGACCTTATGGAGAGCAAACGATGTTGCCCTGCAAAGCAATTGTACTGGCACAATATGATGATGATGATGATGATGATGATGATAATGATGATAACTGGTTATGTGAGATCTTAGCTAAAGGTATAACTAGCATAAACTGAAGCTCATTTATGCCACGGTTGCCTTTATTGAGTTTGTAATTGTGGTCCAATACTATTCCTGCTTCCTGTTAGGTCACCATATATAGTATCACCCCATCATGTTCCTTCAAGAATTGCATTTGATTTGTTACACATCACACATTCATAATAGCACTTACTCTCAGGTGCTGAGCAGTCACTTGCCGTTTCTGCCTTGTCACTGCAAAGGAAGATATCTGTCACACACCTTGTGCTATACATATCTCTTCATATCCAGTCTCTACTGCATGCTCCAGACATCCAATATCAATGACTATCAACCCGTTTTTCTCTGACGTTTGATAAAGAAATACATTTTAATGCATTTCTCCATCATGCCTTATGGCTTAGTGTCTCTATGTGTTTATGCCTTTGGTTTAGCAATGTTAAAGAGAAATGCCTTACGGACTGTCCGGGGCTCGGGTCAGAACACTCTGGACCAGACCGGTCAAACTGGCTATCTGCTTCTCCATGGCCTCCATTCGCTCCCTAAAACACAGGAACATGTTCCGCAACATGTTATAGTATATATCAGATGTTCCATAATATATCAATGGATCAATTTTACATCACCGTAATGCCTAATGGTTAGAGAAGCAGGTCTGGGATCTAAAGGTCTCTGGTTCAATTCCTGAACCAGCAAGGAAAATGTGTGGCAGCAGAGGAGTGAGCAGTACCTTCCCTTCCTCCACATTCATGGCTGAAGTGCCCTTGAGCAAGGCACCGACCCTGCAACTGCTCTCCAGGCACTACAGTGTATGACAGCCCACTGCTCTGAGAGCGAGCGTGATGGCAATAGTTTCCCTTGTGGTATTAATTCAGAATATCAAATTAGATTTATACAAATTGCTTATTTTGAGATAAAGATGAAAACTCACCTTGTTTCGGTTTCATATCCTGCTAGTGGCACTCCCTCACCCGCTGATCCACCCAGCACACACATTTGATCCAGCAAAGGGCCCCCGACTCGTGCTTTATGACCCTCTACGTACACCGTCCCATCTTTTCGGAAGCCCTGCCTTCCTGGTGATCCTCGACCTGGGTGGCCCCTGTACGGCTCCATCTTTTGCGGTGATGCAGGTGGCAAAGTTCGGAAGGCCATCGGGCCATAAGGTTCAGCATACAGTGGTCCTCCAGGTCTGTAAAGGGCAGGATCGATCTCGCAATGCAGAGTAGCTGCTGAGTACGGGCTGAGGGATCGCAGCGAGCCACGTCTCAAAGCGAGAGATTGTTGGGAAGCGACGCCATGGATGAGTGCAAACTGGTCAGCATATGCCGCCTCGTTCTTCAGGAGCACCACGCTCTTTGATGGTGATGCTGGTGTCTCCTCATCCGGTCGGACATCACGTCGCTCCAGGATGGCGCTGGAAGAAGGGCAGAAGGCTGGATGGTTGGGGTTTTGGTGCTGGTAAGGGTGTGGTTGAGGGGACGGGGGTGGACCAGCGTATGAGGAAGGCCGAACAGATGCATAAGAAAGACGAGAGTGTGGGCGGGACGGGGAAGCCGATGGAGAAGAGGAAGAAGGATGGGCGTTCAAGCGCCGAGTGGGAGAAGAGTCACGTGATGTGTATGCTAGCTCCCTCTGGTGGATAGGGGCAGAATCAAAGAAAGTGTTAGAGCAGATGGTGACAAGCTGAACAGTCGATTCATATATACGTTGTTCTTGAGTAATATGGTGTCTCACCCGCAGGTCTCCGTTGGTGACATGGCCATGGTGCGCGTGGTGGTGAGTGCTGTACGCCGTGTCGCGGCAGTAGATCTTGAGAACACATCGGTCGTGGATCCGGCGAGGGTCATCGAGCTCGTAGAAGACGTTGCGTGCTTCGTCTTTGATGAGGATGGCGGTGGCGGGTGATCGGAGCGCACTCATGTTCAGCTGCTGAGGGAAGACGTGCACGATCAGCGCGTGGAGAGTCTCCATGCTACTCAGTTCGTGACTGAGGTGAACACGTCGTGTCTCATCGCCAAACTGCAAGAACAAAACGCCTGAGGAGGAAAAGAGAGAGCGAGACAGTAATGAGTAAGGAGTAAGATTTAGAGCAGAGAGGGAGGAGAAAAGACAATGAGTAGATTAAAGCTATTTTGTGAGTGCGTGTGTGTTTGTGTAGTGCATCAAGAGTCGACACTAGGACAAATCTCATGGGAAGGCTTCAGGCTTTCTGCAGGGGAACAAAGATTGCAGCTGAACAACAATCCCAGCAGTCTCTGGGTGTAAATCTCACTTCTCAACACAGTCATCAAACCTTCCGGCCCCTTTCCCAAGACCTACAGCAACGCTGAAACCAGCTCCTGGACTGACCATGTTTATAGGGCAACATAAATATTTATAGCTTTGGAAGCTGGCCATTGTTTTCCTATAGCTCGGAATTCAAAAAATGTGTCGCAATGTAATCCTCAATACTGATTGGTTAGTAGAGAAACAGTGCTCCAGTGCTAGCACTTTGTAAAAGTCAGACGTGAGGTATATGGCGTGGGCGGGGCTGTACCTGGTGGGCGGAGCTTGTTCTGGCTGGGAGAACGGGCGAGCGGCAGGCTTTGTCTGAGGCGGTTGGAGCGGTTGAAGCCAAGAGCGAGATCAGCGTCACCCATGGTCTCTAGATTCTCTGCCGAGGCGTAGATCGAGCGTCCTCCGCCCTGGTCAGTAAGAGAGTGATGACCTCCACCGCTGGCACGTGGAGTCCTCGCCTACAGAGGGGGAGCGAGAACACGATGAAACACCTGTCGTACGAAACAGTGCAGTTTATACTTTTTTTGATAAAAGACACATCGCAAACTTAAAAGGATCTGGTATGGAGACCACTACAAAGGAATATGATTTGTAAAAATATTTTATTTGTTATTCTACAGTGACTTTGTACACAACGCTGGAGGAGATTATCAACTCAAGGGGCTTTTAGTTGTTAAAATCATTTGTGCGGTTGGGTTTAAAATAGCTTACTTATAATTCTATTATTGAACAGGACACATTAACGGAGTGACGTTGCCTTCACGGTAGTGCACTCCAACTTTAATTAGCTGCACTGTAGTAACAGATGTGCACAACTCAACAATCATGCCTTATGGGAAGGTAGTGGAGCAGCAAGGAATAGCTTTGTGTGCGATTGTGTGTGTGTGTGAGTGCTTCGTCACTGTTGGCCAGTGAAGCGGAACTAATGAGGCTAAAATGTACAAAGGCTCTTTCTCACACTCTTTATAACACTCTCTCTCTCTCTCTCTCTCACACACTCACACACACAAACACAAACACACACACACACACACACTGTTCAACCATCTGACTCTGATATGTTTTTTTCTGATGTGTTGGAAACATCTAAAATGGCCTGAAAACTTCTCCCTCGTACAAACAAGAAGAAAGGAAAAAACAATGAATATTCATGACTATGCAAATCAGCGACTGCCTACTGCCACCCTGACTCCACCCCTTCCTCAATGACACTGGCTACAGTGTGCCCAGGGTTATCTGTTGAATGTTTCTTTGTGTGTGTGTGTGTGTGTGTGTGTGTGTGTGTGTGTGTGTGTGTGTGCCTGGTAATGAGCGAGAAGCAAGACAGATGTTTGAAGATCATGGAAAACATTATTAAAACAAAGCTCTACTCGGAATTGTATTCCAGTATTTATGATAGAAGTACAGTGAAACAAATAGTAAAGTAAACAGTTATTGCCTTGTGGAATCCAAAAAAATTTTTTTTTAATAAATAATTAAACATCCTGGCAGTGCACTGATTTGGGATTCACCCAGTGCTTTGTGGTGCAAATTAATTTAACGCGCGTTGATAAATTCGTACACTGAGTTATTACGGTTAAATGAGGTTAAATGAATAGATGACACTAGAGTTTTCCAAATGCAGAATGCACTACACTTTTTCAGAGTGCTTTAATGAACCACTGAATGGTGCGAGGAAAGCATGTGGACTCCCAAGACAGAAAGTGCATCTCACAAACCAGAATGTTCTCTAACTAAGACAATCCCGGCACAATATGGGGTACGAGCTTACAGCGTTTGTCTCTAAAGGTATGGACTTCCCAAACACCACAGGCAACGTGTATTTGTGTATGTCTCATAGACAATATATAAAAAATTTTCTTTGAGGCACATTTGGGGCTCCATTATTTTATGTTTTGAAATTCATTCAAAGTTTAAAAAGTAGACCACGGGGGTCCAAACACTCCTTCCGAAAAGGACCATTTCAAAATGTGCCAATATAGATCAAGCATTGCAAAGTTTGACAGCCCCAGCTTCAGCGGACGGCAAGTAGATGTCCGTTAACCTTGTATACAGTTTTGCCTCTGTGACCTTGAAAAGTAGGGTCAAGGTCACTCACACACAAACTCGTCCTAGCACTCATAGTAGTGAGCCAGCATACCAAGTTCGAAAGCCCCAGCTTCAGCGCGCAGCAAGTAAATGTCCGGAAACTAACGTGTGACGGACAGATGGACGGACATACGGAACCAATTCTTGTGAAAACTTGTGATCATCTCCTTCTTCACCAGGATATCTGGCAAAAAGGTTCTGCTGCTGCTCTACCAAATTCACAAACTTTTCTTGGTTTGTCCAAGTAGCATGTCTTTTATTTGTCCATGCTTTTATCTAGTTCAGCCCCAGTGCGTACATTCTTGCAACAAAGGCTTTAGCTAATGCAGATGGATAATTGACAGTGGAATGCTTGGAAGGTTTGAGCATACCAAAGGTCTTAAGGTGGATTATTCTGGACTTTTGAGAAACTAAACACAATAGCACTACCAGCACTCATAGAAGAAAATTCACAATGATATGAAAATTGGTGCTGGAGCAGCTTTCTTTCAGTGTAAGGAGTTGTGACTTGCCTAAGCTTTTACTCACTCACTCACTCACTCACTCACTCACTCATTCACTCATTTGCCAAACCACTTAATCCTATTAAGGCGGGAGCCTATCTCAGCCAACACTGGACAAAGTTGGGAAATACCCTGAACAGCTTGCTAGACCACTGCAGGGCTAACACACACACACAACCATTCACATTCACATTCATACCCAGGGGAAATCTGGAGCAGCTAGTTAGCCTAATGTGCATGTCTATGGACTGTAGGAGGAAACCAGAGTACCCAGAGGAAACTATGCACGCAAGGGAAGAACAAACAAATTCCACATGGAAACACCCAAACCTCGGACCCAGCACTTTGACGCCCTGGTTAAGCTTGTAGCTAAAATTAATTCAGAATTACTGTTTTTTGACTGATTTCCCCACACCATTCTTATAATTCATGAGACAATTTTCAGGAATTTTTTATAGCCCACCTGGTGAAGCACATCCCCATGATGTTCTAAAAAGCCCCCTATTTCCAAATCTTCAGTGAAACCACTGCTAACATGCAAATCACAAATATGCATGATTAGGTAGCAAGTCTGATCCGCAGTTATGAAATGTGACATGTTGTCCGATGTATGCGCAGAAACTATAGCAGTGGGAGGAATTCATCAAACAGGAGAGACTCAGGAGACTTTACTCTTCATTACTGGTCTAGACTGCTCACTCATTAACTGCTCTGATGTTACCTTAGCAACAGTCCTCTCAGCACAAACCATCACAGTTTAATTGACAGCGTGTAGCCAGTGGAAACCACTGGAGAGTGAATAAAGACTACGCATCCGAAAACTTGTCTGAAATCTGTGGAAACCTCAACGGGAAGATGAAGCAACAAAGTGAAACCTTGAGACAAATAATCAGCCCGACATTTTGTGAGAATGCCATGCTTATACCAGGGGTTGGCCACATCAGCTCCAGGGGTCTCAGACCCACCACAACCTTGACGAGGAAGAATCAAAGATGGGGAGGCAGAGCGGTGTAGTGGTCAACATGTCCATCTCACAGCAAGAGGGTCCTGGGATCTGCATGGGCATTTCTGACAGGGTGTGCAATCTTTAGAGAAATCCCATAGTACCTGTAGTATTTCCCTATAGATCATTGTGGAATCTTCTAAACTTCAGTGCCAAAAGAGTATGAATTTCATTGCCCAGCATGAATACATGAGAACTCAGCTACTTTGTCTCTGCTAAAAGGACATAATGGAAAGAGAAAACTTAAAATACAATGAAGAAGAGATCTCGAAGGAGTAGGTTGATGGATAGGCAATAGTCCAAATGGAAGATATCTCCTTGCGATGGCCTGGCGAGCTGTCCAGGGTGTACTCTGCCTTCGCCCAGAGTCAGCTGAGATGGGCGCCAGCCTCCCTGTGACCTCAATGAATGAATGATGAATAATTGAAGGCTTTTCCAAAAAGCCACAACAACAGAAACTGGGCCCTTCAGAGCCATACAGCAGGTGGGAAGATCCATTCAGGTTCTTCTACTTTTCATGGAACCTTTACCAAATTTGGTGCAGTTAACAAGCTTCAACAGTTAACAACCCACAACAACAGAAACTGTGCCATTCTCAGCCATAGAGCAAATGGGAAGGCCAGTGGTTAAACAACAGAGTGCCATGGTTGTTGTCGGATTTTTCCTGGATCTGCAGTGAGGGAGCCAAAAGCACTTCCTTCTTCCAGACATTTGGAGCAAATTTGGTGCAGTTAACCAGCTTCTGAACAAAGCCACAGCAAGAGAAGCTGGGCCTTTCTCAGTCATACAGCAGATGGGAAGGCCCATGGTTAACCTACCATGGCTGGTGTTCTACTTTTCCTGGAACTACTTTGAAGAAATCTACAGCACTTCCTCCCACCAGATATTGGACTATATTTGGGGCACTAACCCAGCTGGAGTAGGTCAAGAATTTGAATGGCCATCTGTTTCCCTCTGCACTTCCAGGATGACTACGTCGAAGGGCACAGATTTGGTCCCCAATATTTCCCTGAAGAACCCTCAGTGAATTCACAAATAAGAGAGACATTTCTAGTACTGTGGTTGATAATTTGGATTATTAACCATTATTTTACTAAATAAATGGCAGGGTTTCATGGGTATCTGTAAGCGTATGGAAAAATTAGTATAGAAAATATTTACTTTATCAAAAAACATACCTCACGAAAAATATTAATTCATTTATACACTCATTCATTCATTCATTCATTCATTCATTTGAGGTGGCACAGTGGTGTAGTGGTTAGCACGTCTACCTCACAACAAGAAGGCTTGGGTTCGATTCCCAGGCTCAGGCATTTCTGTGTGAAGTTTGTCTGCTCTCCCCGTGTTAGTGTGGGTTTCCTCTGGGTACTCTGGTTTCCCCCCACAGTCCAAAAACATGCACAGTTGCCCCTAGGTTTGAGTGTGAAGGTTGTTTGGATGTTGTCCCTATGATGGGCTAGCGAGCTGTCCAGGATGCATTCTGCCCTTGCCCAGAGTCGGCTGAGATGGGTACTAGCATACCCGCGACCCAAATTGGATTAAGCAGCTTAGAAAATTAATGAATGAATAAATGTATTAGTTTGCTGAACTGCTTAATTCTACTAGTGTAGCAAAAAGGCTTTTCTTAAAGAACAGGAAGAACGAGGATGAGATCCGGGGCAGGTGCCAAAGTACATGCTCCATTATTGAGTAGATGTCTGGAAGAAATGCTATTGAAGACTGGTTGCGGCTAAGAAAACATCTTTGATTGTAAACGGCAGTTTGAGATTTTAGTATATACAAGACCATCTTCTTCTTCATCAGCTTCATCTTTCAGAGTTTCACAGAGTCATAAGTGCAACTCTGAGGGTTTTTACACAGCGTTATCAGCAGTATCAAGAAGTCAGAAAAGCCTATAAAACACCTAAGTATGCAGGTTTCTGTGACAGCTCTTATGATCTGATACGTATTTGTGACAGTGATGTAGATACTGTGGTGATGAATGCGGTGGAAATATAAACAGATTTGATTCGTTGTGTTGCACCGATGGGAAAATTACTGAGTGGTAAAAATGTTCTGCCAGCATGATAATGACTCCCGAAACACACTGCAAGCACAATTACAACCCACTTGAAGCAGAAGACAGATGGGCAAAACTGTTCTAAATCGGCCACCTTAGACCGGAAACAAACATCTCTGAAGCTATGTGAGATCACTTGGGCAGCTTACATTAAAAGATCAAATATGGCTAATTGTTCATGAAGGATTTCTCCAAGCAAACACAATATATGGCCAAAGGTTTGTGGACCAGCATAGTAGTTAGTTCGTCAGCATCCCAGTAACAAGGTCTTGGGTTCGAGTCCCTGGCTCGGGTGTTTCTGTGTGGTGTTTGCATGTTTTCCTTGTGCTTGCATGGGTTTCCTCCAGGAGCCCTGATTTCCTCCTACAGTCCAAAGACATGTACATCAGGCTAATTGGATGTTCCAGATTGCCACTAGATGTGAGAGTGAGTGCGAATGGTTGTGTGTGTGTGTTGGCCCAGCAATAGTCTCACAAGTTGGTCAGGGTGTACCCTTCCTTCACCGGGTGTTGGTTGAGATAGGCTCCAGCCTTTTCACAACCCTAATGGGCTTATGTGGTTCGCCTTATGTGGTTCATCACTAAGCAGCGGTTGCATGGTTTCCACTCCAGTGTGCAGGTAGAATTTAACCTAAATGTGGAACTTGAAAAAGCTGCATACTGTATCAGTGCCTCCTTGTTTGCTTGCACACAGCAGTATACAGGGGCAGGAATCCGAAAGTGCATTACACCTCAGCTTGTTAGTACAAGGTCATCATAAAAGATCACCAAGACTTCTGTGGGGCAACTTTAAATCCCAATAGAATACCATCAAATTCATACGGAATCAATCACAACTCAGCAGTTTAACCATGAGAGCAGGAGATGTTGTTTTTTTACCCCCACAGGTTCTTGGGATAGTAAAAGTTCCTTGATTTCTTAAAAGGTTAAAATTTTACAAGGAAAAAATTTTGAAAATTAGTTATTTAACCAGATTTGTTGATGCATTTTTGAAAGACTAGGGTTCAAGTATGATTGAAATAAATTAATACATTTATCCTTACTCAACTTACATAACTAAAGATAAAACACTGGGACCCTTTATATTTTCATTGTGACCCTCTCTCTTAAAGTCTCTGAATGTCCTGAGACTTTTCTTTTTATGATAAGATGTTTTCTTTTGCGGGGTTCTATTAGAAACATTTATCAATCACCATTACTTTTTTGACACTAAGTTTTATAAATTAGCTAGCAAGTTCTGATTTAGTGGACTAGTTATGCGATAAATTAGCTAGTTAAATTAACTAGCTATTTGAGTTTGTATTTTTGTATCTAAATATCTGTATGTATTTTTATATTAAAGTAGTTTTTTGCCATTACATTTTAATTTTATACTAATTATTAACTACTGTTTATACATTTCTGAAAATCTCAGATTCATTATTGTTCATCTTTTATTTCTTTTTTGTTTGTTTGTTTTATATTTACTGATTGATAAAGAGCATAAAATGAAGTAGCATCCTTTAAAATTTACCATAAAATCTAAATATCTACATTAAATTAAGTTACTTTTATGTTTGGAGTTTGGAGAATCTTGGAGTTTGGAGTTTGGAGAATCTTTGTAAATCAACAAGGTCAATAATTTTTTTATTATGTTTCATCAGTAAAAATTTAACTTTTTATTAATGAGTTAACTATGACCTAAATTATCATTTTAATTCATTTTAATTTCCCTCAGGTAGAATATCTACCTTCTCCTACTTGTAACTGAGTAAAAATTCAACAAAATACCTAGTGATTAATTACAGAATCTATGTCCACTAGTGCCTAACTTTACTAAATAACACGTTTCGTGTCTGTAGATTTTAGTGTATTAAAAAATGTTGCGTAACCTTGACACAGCGCTGTTAATAATATCCTTCTGTATCCTTATTCATAGAATCTTTGCGTTTCTAATGTTTTCATTAGCGTGCCAGAATTAGCTGTCTTCCTTGAGAACATAATTAAAAGAAATATGACAGACTTTGCTACATGACTAATAATGTAACCTAGCAACTATTTTGAAAGGAGCCAGTTCAGTATTTGAAGCTAAAGTGAACACCGCAGTGTCTGTAGGGTGTGTGTGTCCATCATTAAGCCCTCCCTGCATATTCAGCAATTCTATTTCTTCCTCTTCTCGCTAACTGTGGAATAATTCCTACACTGAACTCATCAGGGTAAATGAATTTTCCTGCTGCTTATACCCTATAATGTGATAACAAAACAAACACAGGAGTGATTACCGAATACATCACAGAGTGAATAATCCCGGCTGGGTTTGTATATGTGAGTAAATATACTGTATAAACACGCACAGCCTGCATGATGTGTACACAGTACACTTTTTTGCTATGGCA
>JBCNYG010000001.1:66784473-66796964 GCA_039654305.1 Porochilus rendahli | reverse complement strand
TATGTAGTGGTAGAGGAAGAAGAAGAAAAGGAAGAGGAAGAAGAAAGGAGAAGGAATTGATTAGTATATGTAGTAGAAGAAGAAAAAGAAGTAGATGAGATATATCTGGTAATAGAAGAAAAGCAAGAAAAGAAGAAGAAAACGAAGAGGAAGAAGAAAAAATGCGGAAGAATTAGATGAGGCATTAGTGATAGAAGAAGAAAAAGTAGATGAGGTACATGTAGTGGTAGAAAGAAAAAGAAGTAGAAGAAGAAGAAGAGGAAGAAGAAAAAGAAGTAGAGGAAGAAGAAGAGGAAGAAGTAGATAAAGAAGAAAAAAAGGAAAAGTGAAATGAGTAATAAGGTGCATACTTATCAACCTGGATATCGCAAGTTGGAATCCAGGTTGATTCCACAGCCATCCGCGAGCGGGAGTGCATGGCCTTGCTCTCACGGGAGGGAGGGATGGCATTCACTCCCCTGTCACTCACAGCGATCACCAGCTAATCCATGGGCATCTGTGAGCTCATTCGTACAAAGAGGGCGGATAGCGCTCTCCCTCCGACCGTGTTAGGCCGCCTCCAAACGCGTATGCGCGGCAGTTTTTAAAGAGGCGGGTGGCACAGAGGGTTGCGTCTCCCTGTTTGGAGGTGGTGGTATGTGATAAGGGGGCAAAACTTGACAGGTGGGAATTGGATACGACTAAAAATAGCGGAGAAAGAAATGGGGAGAAGGGAAGAGAAAATTGAGAAGGGAAGGACTGAGAAAAGTGTGAGAGGAAACAATGAGAAGGGATCTGGATGAAGGGACAGGCCGCAAGCGGAAGAGAGAAAGAAGAGACAGATGAAAAGTGGGGAAGAGAAGGAGAGCTTCAGAAAACTACATTAATGGAAGCAAAGGGATGCGAGGTAGAGACCAGACTGCCAAGTCATGTTTAGCTTACCAGCTAACACACACACACTCACACAGGTACATACCTGCTGGCGTGAACAGTTGGCACTGACGAGCGTAGCAGCATGCTGAGGTGGGTACTTGCCCCGCTGTCTGTCAGCATCCCCCGCATGAAGCTTGGCCATTGCCTCGACATCTGGGTTGGAGAAGCGGCGGGCAGCGTTGCCCAGTGTCTGGTACTGACGTTGGTATTCACCATGCTCCCCTCGCATCATCCTTCTTCCGTTCCTACCTTCCAGTCACCTTGCCAGATCTGTATGACGAAACGTCAACAGGTCAAATGTCACGCATATAACTGGTCATATCGGAGGTTGTACTGCTATACCATAGAAATCAAATCGAATTAGAGGAGTAAAACTCTCCGTAACAAACGATTACTGGAGAATAATCATCTTCGGCATATTAACAGTAACTCCGTTTTGCACCACGCTTCATCGCAGCATCCCGTCCTGTTTTATTTCCTTACTTGTACATTCTATCTTTCTGCTCTGGGGGTTTGGTCTTGAAGATGCATCTAGCATCAGCGTTGTACACATACACATACACATACACATACAGCTACTGAGCTGCTGAGATATAGAGATTTGTATAAAAAATGGCAGCAGGATTGGAGGGGAGGGGGGCAACATAAAATAAGAAGAGGATGCCGTGCAGGAAATTGTCTGATGAGGAGATTAAATCAGAAAGCGGCGTGAGACAGCCCCGTGACACCGAGCTGGGATCGAGTAGCATAAATCAATAAGTCGGCCGATGCAACACATATGTTGAGTGTGTTGTCTGCTTGGTTTGGGTTTGTTTGTTATTTTTCCAGTTGTATTTCAGTCTTGCCTTTGCTCATTTCTTTCAATTACACACAAAAGACACCAGTGTAAGTTGTTCAAAGTGCAATGTTTAATCGATACACAAATGCTAATCCAAAGCAGACAGTGAGCCAGGGGTTAGCCAAGAAACACTAAATATACCATAGAGAGAAAACAGAGCTCAGGAACAAACATAAAGAATTGCAAGGCTTCACTACCAGGACATCTGTTTTAGGCTTTCAGTAGATGTATCTCATTTAGCACATTTTTCAGTCTCTTAGCGTTTTTAGTGGATTTAATCTTATTTGTTTGGGGTTGTTGTTTTTTTTATACACATAGAACAATTTATTAAACACAATGTGCGAATTGGTGTTCACAGCACCACCTTTATCATTTTTCGTCCCGTTTTACCCCGATCAAGGTCATGGAGCTTCTGGAACCTATGCTGGCAAAACATCTACCTACCTCCAGACCACCAGAGGGCACCCTCACCGCATCCCATTTCAACCTAGTTCCTCTATTACATTGTTCCTCCTCTTGAATCGCTATGTAAATAACTGTCTGTGTGTGGGTTATGTATGTATGTATGTATGTATGTATCGGGGGGGTATCATGGTGGTGTAGTGGTTAGCACATCTGCCTCACAGCAAGACGGTTTGAGTCCTGGGTTCGAGTCCTGGGTTTAGGCGTTTCTGGGTTTCCTCAGGGTACTTCAGTTTCCTTCCACAATCCAAAGACATGCATATAAGGCTAAGTGGCTCTTCCAGGTTGACCCTAGGTGTAAATGTGAATGTGAATGGTTGTGTGTTGGTCCTGTGATGGTCTGGCAAGCTGTTCAGGGTGTACCCCCCTTCACCCAGTGTCTGCTAAGCTAGGCACCAGCCTCCCGTGACCCTAGTAGGATTATGTGATGAGTGAGTGAGTGTCTGTGGAAGCGTTTCTTGTCCTGTTTTGCCAGATGTCTCCAATGTGATATTATTCTGGATCTCTGGCATTTTTACCTTGTCCTTGTCCTTGTACTGCCTTGAATCGTTGCCTTTCACCTTTTCCAGTGATGATTTTGCCTCCGTTTTGTCTCCGTTAACCTCATAAACATGACACCATATCATGTGACTCTGATCCATCCAGTACACTTGGGAATACTGGATCGTTCCCAGATTCCAGCGACTTCTGTTCTGGCATCCATTTTTCATTGTCCTTCCTGAATCTGGAGTGTATTCCGGGAATAATGGTTGGGAGACGGGAGTAATGGGAAGAAAGGATGAGGAAGGGACAGGAAAGTGAAGGAAGGGAACTATAGATGATGGGATTGGAGGACATTCATATGGATATTTGGGAGGAGAGGTTAAAGATAGTGAAGGAAACTATAGATAAACGCTTGGAAAGGGAAGTGCTGGAAAGAGAACGAGGGATACGTAGAGTACATGTAGAGTAGACGCATGGAGAGATGAGAAATGTGATGAAGAACAAAAAAAGGATATGGAAAGGATGAAGGTGAAAAGATGGAAATGAATAGATGGGGAAAGTGAAGGGAAGGGTACGTGGACAGAAGGAAATGGATAGGATCCAAGAGGAAGTGATGTCAGAGAGATGAAAGACAAGGAAAACCTCACGCAACAATGTTCAAGCGAGAGGAAAGGAAAGAATGGGGAATGATAGTAAAGGGACGGGAGGTAATTTGTGAAATGAAGTCTCTGAGAAATGTTCTCGGCACGGTGCCACCATTCTCCTGAGCAAAACAAATGAATTGATTAAAGTGCGTTTTACAAATATGCTAATAAGAGTAAAAATGGGTGTTAAGGAAGGATATAAACAGCAGGCATTGGCCTCATACCAACGCCATAACATATCAAACCCACACACTTGCTGTGCTGCATCTCTGGAAATAAAAGAAGGAATAAGCATCAAGTAACACGGCTCTCCTGGGATTCGGTTGTCTTAGACACACTGAGAAGCCGAATGAATCATGTGAGATCAAGCAGAATAATCACCACACCAGCCTTAAGTCTTATTCAGGATGGATTGCCGTACAGCATTCTAGCAATAAAAGTTAGGAGTTACTACTGTTTACCTTTATTTCACCAGGAAGTCTCACTCAGATCACCGGCAAGAGAGCAGACAACACAAACAACTACATGGACTAAACATTTAACCGTAACATTATTTACTTATCCGAGGTCAGGTAACAGAGGCAACAGGAGGGAAACCCAGGCATCCCTCTTCCCAGCGACACTCAATAGCTCCTCCTGAGGGATCCCGAGGCGTTCCCAGGCCAGACGGTATACATATAATTCTTCCAGTAAGTTCTGCGTCTACAACAGGGCCTCTTTACAGTTCTCCTCCTCCTCACACAACACCTTTAGGAGAGGCAACCAGGAAGCAAACCAATCAGACGCCCGAACCACCTCAGCTGACTCCTTTCGATGTGGAGGAGCAGCGGCTTTACCCCGAGTTCCCCGTAGATGTCCGAGGTGCTCACCCTACCTCTGAGGTTGAGCCCAGATACAAAACCCATTTTGGCTCCTTGTATCTGCCATCTTGTTCTTTCGGTCACTAATATGCAAATGTCATGCTTGGGGAAAAAAGACATTCTTACAATCAAATCCTTATCAAATATACAATCAATACAATCAAATCCAAGTTTTGTTGCGGTTTCGTGGAATAAGTCTAGAATAAACGGAAGAGCTGGCTGGCGACTGTTAGCGATTAGCACACTAATCGCGCTTCTGGTTGCAGCACACTGGTTATGATAGCCTCTCTCTTGGTCACCAGCATTAAGCGCCAATGTTTTTGAGCGCCAAAAATTTTAAGCGCCAAAAATTTTGAGCGCCAAAGACTGGAGGCCTGTTCCTCCGCAGCAGACCCATAAAGTAACGTTTGGTAGGAGAAAAAAGTCTTATTATTGAAAAAAAATAAATTGTATGTTCTTACCATATAATACTCTTATTCCAAATGTTGTTGCTTTTTGTGCAATATATATATATAGAATGAAGGGAACAGCTAGCTTTAGCGATTAGTTTAGCATGAGTCATGACTGTGTTAGTTTTTTTTCTGTAGCTACTAACAGTATACGGGGTGATATCCTATACTATTATACTATTAGATTAGCCAATCAGAATGCACAATTATATCCAATGGATTCGGATATAATACAATGTGATGTACAAAAAGTCCATAATTTGAATGAAATAGCCATGTCTTATTAGCTCTCAAAATAAGATTATTTTTATTTTATTATATTATGTTTTTTTTATTACTATTATTATTATTATTATTTATCAGTTCATTTGTCAAATTGCTTTACCCTATTTGGAACTTCAACCTATTTGGATGGCTGGAGCCTATCTCAGCTGATTCAGGGCAAAGACGGCTCATCAATCCATCGCAAAGCCAAACACATACAACCATTAACATCTAGGGGCAATTTCATTGCTTCATTTTTTAAGCCGTTTAATCGTGTTAAGGTCCCCAGAAGTCTGGCCCCCATCTCAGCCGACTGAGGCAAAGGCAGGGTACACCCTGAACAGCTCGCCAGGCCACTGCAGGGCCAACACACATACAACCACTCACACTCTGACACCTAGGGGCAGTTTGAAACAGCCAAATAGGGTAATGTGCTTGTCTTTAGACTGTTGGAAGAAATCAGAGTACTCAGAAGAAACCACACAAGCATGCGGAGACCATGCAAAAAACCCAATCATAAACAGCGTTTCCAAGCCCAGGACTTAAACCCAGGACCTTCTTTCTGTGAGACAGATGTCCTAACCACCTCGTCAGTAAATCAATAAACAAACTAAGACTTGAGACACAAACACACAAACAGTGAAGTGACACGGCTGCCATCTTGGAAACGCACCACGTTTACGAGAGCTACATATCGCAAGCTATTGTTGTTTTCTATCAATCTCCTTTGGTTTAGCTGTTTTATTTACAGGTTGCTGAGCTTTGAAATATAATTTAAATAATATAATATAATAAAATATTTAAAATATATTTGTGAGTCATTGTAGTTATTTTATAATTACATTTCAAAGCAGTGAAACCAGAACCTTCTTCAGAAAATGCTCGGTAAACATCTTCCTGCTGAAAACTTCACCATCAATGAAGTGTTGCTATAGAAACAGTAACATATTACAGTCGACATAAACCTGTGATTTGCTTCTCTGTTGGAACGTAAGACCTTCTGACCAATCAGAACTGAAAATGAAGCCACGCTCATAAAGCACCATGAGCACGAGAAAGCCCCCTGATCATAAATTACATTTATTGCAACGGTCAGGTTGCCTTTGTTTTCGTTTTCACGCATCATTCCGACATGCTTCAAAAGTGGAGTATGCTGATGATCTATAACCTGTAATCTGCAACCCATATGGCATCGCTACTCGGCATACGCACTTCACCGTATAGGGGTCAATCTCTATTGCTCAGTCTGGTATTACTTGCAGCACTGTGTGTGTGTGTGTGTGTGTGTGTGTGTGTGTGTGTGTGTGTGTGTGTGTGTGTTTGTCTGTGTTAACACATTTTTCCTGCTGTGTCAGACATCCTGGCACCAGAAGGGCGGACAAGAGAGCAGCTTTCAAGCATGAGCCTAGCTTACATACAAATTAGATATGGGCGGGCGGCCACATCATTTCAGACAACAACAATAACAACAACAACAAATGATCAGATACTCTTTTGTAGGATAAGAAGCTAAGCGCTATTAAGAGCTGTTTCACAGCCGCTACCTCAAAGACGAGGTAGGGGCCGCCCGATTATAATTGATGGAATTTATTATTATTAGTAGTAGTAGTATTAGTATAATTATTATTATTATTATTAAAGGTGTGTTTTATTTGTGATATAAATTTCATGATTTCGAACCCATGACATCACTCTAGATGCACAGAATCGAACACTACTCGCTTGCTGATTTGATGACAGGACAATTTGTTCCATACATTTATGACGGCCATTGACACACTGACACCTCTCAGATTTAACAAGATGTGCAAGTACAGTTCGTACACCCTCATTGCCCTGCAAGAACTTATTATCTGACCTGCAAAAAAAGACGTGTACCAGGTTCCAATTCAATGCAACATTGTGAAATTACTTCCACAGGAAGGAAATATCTGTTGAGTAAGGATGCTGCTCAACATGCTGCCTCTTTCATGAAAAACTTCAAGTATTCTAGACTTGGGTGAAATTATTGACTTGAGCAAATGAATTTCGATTGACTTAATAATACATAGAAAAGTTGAGAAACCAGCTGTAATTTACGTCCCATTTATGGAAATGAAAAAAAAAACAGAGTGCCACAATAACCTTGATACGGAATATTAACTTTAATATACTCTTTAAAGTGACATTTGTTAATGTATATTATACGATTTGACATTTGTATGTAGTGTCATTCATTTGGAAATTGTTAAAAACAACAGATTTTCCAAATATGTGCCAACTATATGTTTCATGTGAGTTGTACTTGCACTGTTAATAAGACTGTTATAGCAGACTGGACAGCCAAAATCTGAGGTTTCTTCCTAAAGTACTTTTGAAAACAAAAATCTTAACAAAAGCAGAAAAACTAATTTAAATAACTATAAAATTTAGCAAAAATTTGCACCATGTTCTTAAATTTCTGTCTTTGTACAGCAGTAACCCTAGATAGTAGGAATACCAAAAATCAAGGTCATGTCTTGGATGGTTCTGAAGATATATTCAATCAAAAAGTGATTTTTATTCAAATTATTGGTAAAAACGCCTTTAGTTTTTTTTTCCTAAGCAAAACTAAAAGGAATATTAAGCTAAAGTTTTGCACACCGTTGTTACTCTTAAGTAGGGTTGGCCCAGAATTTTTCGGCCAGATCTGAGAGGATTGTTGATCTGATGCTGATTGCAATTAGAATAATATAAAAATCAGATATCGACAAATATCTGTTTCATCACAGTGACGTCACGCCGTTTCATTTCGTCAATGTAAAATTTTTAATAGCTATAAATATCTATAAATATGATTAACCTCGCCGTGGGGGGTTCCTAATATTTCTCAATCTCCCCAGGTGTTCCTTCAAGAAATCCTCTCTGTTTCATGAAAAACATTGTTATTTGTCGTAAACACACCAATAGACAAGTTTGGATTAATCAACAGTTCACATCTCAGGTGACTCATACCTCCATAATCCCCCGCTACTCACAGCCCAGAGTAAACAGCGTCTCGCTGTCGTAATTTATATGATGATGGCGATAATGAGGGGGAGGAGGATGATGGTAATGATGATAACTTGACGTCTAATTTTTATGTCTCCGAGGGATGATTTTTGAAACACGGTTAAGCCTACAGTGGCAAATTAGAAGTCTTGCGGTGACTGATATTATCTCTTCTTCTCAGTCTGTCACTCTATCGCTTTTTTATCGCCTTTACCTCCACCTCCTTTCGTTTCCTCCACCAGAGTATATTGAAAGGCAACGTATCTGAATTCTTGAGGATCACGAGAAGGAGAAGAAGAGAGGAAAAGTTTTGGGGGAATATCAAAAACATTTATGCTAATGCCGCAAACTTCGAATGGGGTTTGGAGTCTATGAATACTAAGCTTCTGACCTTAGTAGAGACAGAGAAAGAGAGAAAGGTGAATAGAAGGAGCTGCAATAAGGACAGATTAACCGAGCCGTTCCAGAGGGATGGAGAAGTGGATGGATAGAGTTTTATTACAGTAGGTTTGGGCTGGACGGACGTAATGAGAAATGCCTCGGCGGCCTTCAGAGCCTGTTTAAGGACCCTGAAATATGACATAATCCCAAACAAGGTCGTTACTTAGCTGGAGAGTGGCGACAGCTAACGTCTCCGCGCACATAAATCCACATGGCTGCTGTGTACACAGCCTTGGCCCCATAATGACTCAGGAGAAGAAGAAAACGATAGAGAGAACGAGAAAGCAAGAGAGTTGCTCGACGGGGTTGAAAGATTAAGAGTGCGGCTTTAATTAATAGCTGAATTTAAAACGACTTTGAACATTTCATCGCGCACAGCTGATGACTGAGGGACTTGAGACACACGTCACAGACGGTCCCAACATCTACATTTTTATCTTATGAATAAAATTTGTCTGGTGGAAAGGAAAAAATTTATGCCGACGACGGTATGGACAAGGAGCCGCTGGAAGGAAGTTAATGGCTAATTTGGTTTTATTTGGCGTCAGAGGCGAAGCAGTATGATGTGCACGCAGACACACACAGGGATCTGGGCACTGGCAGCTTCTGATTCTGTGTTCACACCTGCCAGCAGCTCTTTTCTGAGCCGGCAGAGATGCACTCAAGAATATATTACAAATAATGTCTTTTCATAGACTCACAGCGCTCTAACAGATGTTGCACACATTAATACTGCATGTAGTAGTGTGGGGAGTTTTTTTGACACGAGGTAAAAATGTGCTGTAAAAAAATGGAAATGTCTACAAAAAAATAAAAAATTAACCAGCCTATTTCATAACGCACAGTCTTAATGTAGTCAGTACATTAATTAACAGGAGCACTCAGAAAGCGAAAAACCTCCGCCAAGCCAAGATAAAAATCACAGAAAGAGCGCAGCACCTCCTGCTGGCCTGCTGTAATACTACACTTCCAAAAAAATCATCCTATCTCACAATGTTAAAGGACCTGTCCAAGAACGAATAAATAATCCTGGATCCAGAAAGGATACAGATCATCTCCAAAATCAAATGGAGTTTTCCATATCTAGAGCCGCACCCCTGGTAGGGATTTTACAAAAACCTGCACACTTTTAGTGTAATCCTGCGCACAAAAAACGCACAAACGAATCCACAAACACAGCTGAGTTAATTAACCCTAGTTAACCTTATTAGTCTTCATGCTAGTCTCAGCTGAGATTAACCTTCACTTCAACTTAAATCGCAAGATTTGTGAAGTGCGACGCAGGACGTGAAAGTTGCAGCTGCTTATGGTAGTGTTCGAGGAAGCTGTGGAGGCCTGTGGGTTTCTAAGTTCAATCCTGTGAGCCAGCAGAAAGCAGAAAGGTGGAATTGTTGTCTCTTTGGTCAGAAAAAAACCCCCGAGTCTGCTGCGTATTATGAATTAAGGAGTGAAGTAATGCTACATCAGACATTAGCAGCATATTGATTAGAACGTCCACCTGACAGCAAGAAGGTCCTGGGTTTGAGTCCCAGGTTTGGGTGCTTCTGTGCATGGATTTTCTCCTAGGATGCCGGTTTCCTCTTACAGTCCAAAGACATATACATTAGGCTAACTGGCTGTTCCAAATTGCCCCTAGGTGTGAGTGGGTGTGTAAAGGGTTCCTGCGCTGGCCATGCATTGGTGAGGAAAACTGTTCCGGGTGTTCCCCTCCTTTGCCCAGTGTCGGCTGAGGTAGGATCCGGCCTCCACAAGTAAGATTATTTTGTTTCACACATTAGTAAATGAGTACATCAGACCTTGTCTTGAGTTTTGCTGTAAAACTAATTATGCTTGGTTTTTTTTCCCCTGAGCCAGGAATTTCTGATTAGCCATGTTGGTGCCTTTGTGCTTGTCTCCAAGGGGTGCCAATATTAAAAAACTTTTATATAAAAATTATTTTACATCTCTTTATGCTTAAGATCCAATATTTGAAACGTTTGCGTGTTTCAGCTGAACTTGACGAAGGGTGCCAATAATTTTGGGCTTAGAAATTAGAGGAAACTTCTTCTGTCCTGCTTTTAAGATCTGTATTTTGAACCTCAGCATTGGGTTCAAAGAGAGCGTGTCTCCTCGTCCGCTGTTATCACCAGACTGGGGGCGTTGTTTCTAGAAAGAAATGAACGACCGAAATTGATGGACATGTAGATTATTTAATTCACACACAAATTGTTCATCTCTCTTTCTCTCTCTCTCTCTCTCTCTCTCTCTCTCTCTCTGTCTCTCTGGAAAAGAAAATGTCTCTTTAACCTCTGACCTTGATGACAGGCTGCCTGCTGGTAGGGCTGATTAGACGGAGAGTACTGCTAATGCAAAAAAAAAAAAAAAAAGGCATTCATTCATAAAAACGAGCAGACTAATAACCCTGACCATGATTACTTAAGAAGCATCCTCAGTGCTCCAACATCTCCACTCCACACCACGATCGCATTTCAGTTACGCTTTCCTGCCCATTCCTCACCCCCTACACGTGTCTCCAACCGTATTAGACGTTACCAGAGATGACTCAGAGGGGCCAACGTTTACGGCGTAGCTGTAGTGTGAATGACTTTTCCCCTCCCTTTGCTACACTTTACTCCAAACAAATGCAATCAAATCTTCCTGACAGGAGACATCGAAGGCACAGATTGACTTCTCGTAGCCCTCTTGTAAGCCAATAGGAAACAAGTGGGCGGGAGAACAGTTCTATCTCAGACAACAGCCTACACTTGAGGGGATACACTTTCTCGCTGGTCTTTCGGGGTGCCAATATTTTTGTAAAAACACATTGCTTGGCATAGATAATGGACTTATGATGAAAGTTTGCTCTAGTGTGAAAAATTAGGAGATCTTCATATGTAGAAGTTAAATATTTTATGATCAGTGAGGATTGACTTCCTACTGGTCCATATATGGACATCAAAGACCAAGAATATTCCTGTGGGTGTAATTGGGTTCCTATCACATTGTGAAGACATTTTGCACACACGCACACACACACACACACACACACACAAACACCACACACACGCAGTCCATCTGCCAATCAGTTTCAGGTACATAATTAGTGCTCGAGTTGCTACAGATTCTCGAAATACAAAGGGAGTGCATAATGGGAGAGGATGTGAATAATAGCCTGACTTCCTGCACGTGTCAATCAACCATTCACAGCCAATCAGCTGCCTCCAGAAATAAAACTGAAAAGATGTACAGATGAGTGTACTCTCTCTCTCTCTCTCACTCTCTCTCTCTGTCTCTCCCTCTCTCTCTCTCCCTCTCTCTCTGGCTGACATTAAAAGGAGATGTGTGTGTGTGTGTGTGTGTGTGTGTGTGTGTGTGTGTGTGTGTGTGTGTGTGTGTGTGTGTGTGTAATCACAAAAACACCAGAAAATCCAAAAAAGACGAATGAAGTCTACAGAGAGAGAGAGTGAGAGAGAGAGAGAAAGAGTGAGAGAGAAAGAGAGAGAGAATATCTGAAAATCAAAGAAAAGAAAGTGGGCAATTATTTGTCATTTTGACAGCCGAAATGTTTCAAATTGGAATCGGAAAAAGAGACAGAGAAAGAGAGAGAGAGAGAGAGCAAGAGAGAGAGAGAGAGAGAGAGAGAGAGCAATTTATGGTCTTACAGAAGTCAGCGAAAAAACAAAAAAATTTAGAAAGAGCAATGGAGAGAAAAATTAAGGGGAGATTGAGTATTAGAAAAAAATATAAAAGATAGAGAGGAAAACAGGTTGGAAAAAGAAAAGGAGTGGAGAGAAAAGAGACTATGAGAAAGAGATGGAGGAAGAGATGGAGATTCCTAAAGTAGTGGAAAGATCAAGAGAAATGAGAAATGAAGAGGAGAAAAAGAGATAAAACCGAGAGCGAAAGTGAGGGAGAGAAAGAAATGGACGGAAGGAGAGGAGAAGGAGAGATGGGGAAGAATAGATAGAGGGGTGTGGAGAGATGGAGAGGAAGATAATAGAAGGAAAGAGGTGGAAAAGAATAAGTACCACAAAGGAGAGAAGGGAATAAGTGACAGACAGATAGACAGACAGTCAGACAGACAGACAGACAGACAGACAGATAGATAGATAGATAGATAGATAGATAGATAGATAGATAGATAGATAGA
>JBCNYG010000001.1:66648444-66665104 GCA_039654305.1 Porochilus rendahli | reverse complement strand
CTAAATTATTAAGCTAAGTACATTTTAATAACTTTGTAAAAAAAAAAAAAGAGTCTAATTCAGTGTCCCTTTTTTAAATTCAAACAGGAGGACTATTATTTAACACCGGATAAGCTGTGGATCCCCTTGCGCTGGATCGCTCCAGAACTGCTGGAAGAGTTTCGAGGAGAAATAGTGGTTACAGACCAGACTAAAACCAGCAATGTGTGGTAAGTACCACCAACCGTACCAGAATAGGAACAGGGACTGGTGAGCCGCTCCTAGAACAAGTGTAACTAAACGTTGCAAACCTTGGAAGTCCATCTTGTTGGGGTACAGTTCAAAGGGCAGTAGTGAAATACTCCGTGATTATACTTTAGTATAGCAGGATGTTGATCCTTTTACATTCATGACGTTTAGTAAATACCCTTACCCACAGGGACTTAGTGTTTTTTATAATCTCATATATACAACTATGCAGTTAGGGGTCAAGGCCCTTGCTCAAGGGCCCAACAGTGGCAGCTTGGTGGTACTGGGACTTGAATCTCTAATTTTCTGATCTGTAACCCAGAGGCTCTACAAATGAGCCACCAGTGCCCAATTTTACGAAGTCTATAGCAGCACTTTCACCTGAACGTTTTTTGATTGACAGGTCTTTAGGCGTGGTGATTTGGGAGCTGTTTGAATTCGGCGCTCAGCCTCATCGCCATTTAAGTGATGAAGAAGTTTTGACCTTTGTCATAAAGGAGAGACAGATTACGCTGGCTCAGCCCCGCCTCAAAGTCTCCCACGCCGACTACTGGTCAGTTTCAAGGTTTCTTTTCCTTCACTGATGAAATCCTTGGCTATATTTCTCCATACTGTTTTTAAAATTCATGCGAGTTTACATAGCAGTGTCTGTTTTTAGGTACGAAGTCATGCAGTCATGCTGGCTTCCGCCCCCCCAGCGTCCGACAGTCAACGAAGTCTTCATCCTCCTGTCCTCGCTGCTGGCTGCGGAACAGGGAACGAGCAGGAGGAGCGTGGCAGAGGACGAGGAAGACGAAGAGTATGCAGAAGCACACGGCCGACAGAGGAGAGAAGAAAGCGAAGAGTCGTTCGAAAGGCGATGGAACTCACTCCGCCCCAGCGCTTTCCAGTCCGCTGCAGGTGAACGACACAAAGATAGAGGATACAGCCGAGAGGATGGCAACTCCTTCCCTCTTCTGGATCCGGTGAATTCGATCCCTCCTTCGTCACACGAGCTCGACGACATCCTGACAGTCACTGAGACTAGCAAAGGATTGAATTTTGAATACTTTTGGGAAAAAGCACATGGTAGGAGGGGTTACAAACCACTTCCTCCCCCTCAACCAATACCAACACCCATCTCTGGACATCGGCAGTCTTTGGACACGCCCACAGTCGTGCCTGTGATCAGTGCACGTAGCCCTTCGTTAGCTAGTGAGTACTACATTCGCTTGGAGGAACACACTCCACAGGACAAATCCAGTCATCCTAAAGGGAAGTCATCCTCATCGCGAACAGATACAGCTAGTCCTGGAGATCTGGAGTTAGTTGAGATTCCTAGCGGGTCGCTCAGTAAGGGAAAGCCTATCTACCAAAAACACGTCGGACAAGGCGCCTCTCAGACACTCCAGACTGTACGGTCCAGTGAAGTCCAAATCCTGGTGCCAAACACAGGTCTGGTCGAGTTCAGTAAAGAAAGTTCTAACAGAGTGACCGATTACGCCATAGTGGACATCGGAGATGTAAAAAGAGCCCCAAACCTGAAACGCTCTGGATCTGTAACCTCCCATGTACCCATCCTTCCACCAAAACCTCGCTCAATGTCCATGTCTTCAGGCAGCAATCTACTCTCTCGGCCCTTACCCATCCCTCCACCTATATACACCCGCTCATATGGCCTAGGTCACTACCCTGCACCCTCTTATCCCATTAGCAAATCAGAGACTTCAGACTCCGTGTTTTTAAGCAGCTGTCCGGCCTCAAAAGCCAACTTTGATCATCTGGGTTTCAATCGAACACACCAGAGACTGCCTCCATCTCCATCACATTCTCCATCCATCCCACCATCCTCTGCTGGACACTCCATATTCCCTGCACCTCAGAGTTGCCCACCACCCCTCCCACCTCACTACAGACCTCAAAAGGATCCCTTCGACAGCGAAACCTTCCTCAGACACAACAATCCTGTGGTGCACTTAGAAAGAGACTCATTAAGCTGTGACTATTCTGAGAAGAGACCTGCTGACAGGAGCACAACATGTGCGCAGTCGTTGCACAGTTCGACCTACATCAAAGACGAGTCCCCAGAAGGCAGAGAATCGCCCTATTCCAAAATGTTTTACTCTGAATCAATTCCAGAAATTGAGAGAAAGTCATCCTCGAGCACGACATACTCCGAAGATGATTATAATTCCCCCTTTGTGTCTCCAAGCAGACTCAGCAGCGGCACTATCATTGAACACATAAGCTTAGTGGAAGATCCAGATCCTGCGACAGCAGAACTGTTCTCCAGAGGAATGAAACGAACCCAATCGCGCCTTGATACAATTCTTCCAGCCCTCTGGAAGGAGGAGGATGCAGAGATGCATCGGGAGCGGGTTGCAGCCGCAAAGAAGTCGCCAATACACCTGTTTCTGACGGAAATCTCAAACGAGCCTTTGGACTCCAACATTGGGGAACCCTCATGGGGCAGTGGCAAGGACGGTGGATTTAAAGGGATGCGGCGCTCCCAATCCCTCCTCACCGAACTTGACTCGGCCACAAAAGCATGGGCTTCAGATGATGATAGTATTAAAAAGGGGGATTTGTTCCTCACTGAGATTGATACCGCCATGTCAGATGGTGAAGACGGATATGATGGCGATGGAGGTGTCCCAGTATCCCGCTTTGGGACCACACCCTTTCCCTATGCGCGTCCTGAAGACTTATCCACCTATACTGAAGCAGAAGATGCTTTTCCACAAGGAATGAAGAGATCGCAATCTCTGCTGTCTGAGATAAACACAGAGAGCATGGAGTCAAAAAAAGAAGAAATGTCCAGAGAGGAGTTTCTAAAAGAAATACAGTCAGCAGAGACGTTTCTCACTGAGATAATAACAAGACAGAGCAAACAGGAAGAGAGTCCATCGCATGGAGCGATATCACCTGAATACGAGTCTGTATGCATTGAGACAACATCCTCACCAACTCTAACATTTGAATCATTAGCTATGCCTTTAAGTGACACAAAAGAGGCAATTTATGCTCAAGTCACCAAGCGGGCGAAAAGAGGTGAAATTAAAGTTGCAGTGCGTCCAGAAATGCCTGTTCTACACATAGCATTAGAACTCCAGAAAGAGTCGAATCCAACCAAAGAAGAGTCAGATTCAAAACCCCAGAGTCCTCCTGATGTTGTTTCTTCAGGCGTCCTGCCAAAAACATGGCCTTTAATGGACCAGATATCTCCTGTGGTAACAGAAAGAACAGATGGCAAGGTAATCGAAACTGAAAAGCCTCCCCATAACGTTAGCTTAGAACAGTGTCTGTCACAGGATATCATGGTTCAGGCCGTAACAGGGGCTAGTGTTGAGAGTACCTTGAATGATAAAACTCAGAACGTTGGTGAAGTTGTGGAGGAACGCCATGATCCACTGGTATTGAGAACAGAATCAAGTGATGGTTCGTTTGAAAGTTCAGAACAAGTCCATGGTGGAAAAGAGTCTACATGTGTTAATATTCCCAATCCTGACGGTTTATCAGAGACCACGGCCTCCATTACTCAACAAGATTGTGGGCGAGATATTCAAAGTCTTAAAAGCCAAGACTCTCCGCAGGCCTCCCAAAAGGAGACACCGTTTACCTCAAGTGAGCAAGCCAGTTTGACTGACACCGATTTCAGTGTGATCACCAGATACGGAGGTAAAGATGTAAACGCCCTAAAGGAAAGCATCCGAAAAACTGACTCCATGTTTTCTCTTGGTGAAGCTGATATGTTACCACTGTCCCTGGCCAGGGAGCCAAACTCTGAACAGTCCCTGTCTACTATGACACCCACAGATTCAACAATGTCACCTCTTACCTCTAGCTCTATGGACTGCCTCACGCCTGGAGACCCATGGGCTAGTGGCGGAGGTACTGGGTGGAGGATCTTGGGTACTGAAACCCCCTATCGAGATTCTGCCTACTTTTCGGACAGCGACTGGGATGGTGGGGAAGGTTTGACCAGAAGAGGTTCTGATGGATTGGGTTCTTCTCGTCCAGGCAGCGGTCGAGCAGGCGAGAGAGGAACACTGACAGGAATTGAAGAAAAGACTGAAGCGGAGGATGATGTTCAGGATGGCAGAGCGGTTAAAATATCACCTGATGCCATAGTTGATTCAGTGAAAGGCGTTAGCGATGGTACCTTGCTTTTGGGGTTTGAGACTTCTGAGGTCTTAAAATCCGAAAACAGTGCTGTTGATGAGTTGTTTTGTGCTATTCAAAATCCACCACTGAAAACATTCCCATGCACTGATGCCTCCACGATTACTTTTCAGCAGTCTCCTGTCACCGATTTAAGTGAAAAACGAAAGGCTGGCATCATTGACCTGCTCTCCAATACAGTAATAGAACCGAGAGAAAAGGTCCACATGCCAAATGTTGTGGAAGAACTTCTTGAAAGTCAGACTTATTTGAAAACCAATGTACATGAATTGAGCTTTTCTGCAACAAGTGAAGGAATTCAGAAGGAAGCACCGAGGTCAGGAAACAATACACTGGATATACAAGACAGTGATGCCAGTGAATTGGGCTTGAGAAACCTTACTTTTACCGAAGAACTGGACGAAGAAGTGAAGCCGAGGTCAGAAGCCGAAAGCCAGTTAACTGTAACTGAGCTCTGCTTTTCAACAAAGAAATCTCCAAACAGCGAACAGGAGCAAGAAAGCCTGAGTGACATTTTCCAAAAGGAATGTTTTGCTGACCTTGCAGAGGAACTCAGCGTGAAAACTGTGGAATTGTGGAAGGCTCTTGAAGAACCTGGTTCCAGAAACATATCTCTGAAGGAAGCAGTTATTTGTCATCGACTCCAGCAAGACGATCAACAAATCTGGACAGTAGAAAACGACCAGTGGGCATCGGGTGAAAGTGACAAGTGGGCATCACCTAAAAAGAACACATTGATATCCTCTGAGAACGACAGACGCTCACCTGATAAAAATGACCACTGGGAATCGAGTGAAAACGACCAGTGGGCATCAGCTGAAAACGATCAGTGGGCATCGACTGAAAATGACCAGTCAGCATTAGCTAAGAGATCTGAAAAAGAGCTTGCTTCAGAATTCTTTCCAGGTTTAGGACAAACCAAGTGCACAGAGGAACAGATATTTGGCACCAGCCATGAATTCTGGGAAGCAGAAAATGATGAACTAGCAAAGAGTGAGCCTCATCCCACCATCATGGAGATGCAAGACGGTGTGTGGACTGATGAAAAACATCAAAAACCTCACCCGACATCTTCCAGTCGGGTCTCTGAAGCTCTTGAAACTAAACAGACGATGGGCATTTACCAGGAAGAAAACAACGAGAACCTTGACTTGAAAAACGCAGAACCAGAACATGATGTGAACATAAAAGTCGATGTGGATAATCTGGAGAACCCAGACCAGGAGCTTCTCACTTACTGTAATGGTGTTGGAAGTAGAAGCTCCAGTGATTGCAAGGTGTACATCCAAAATGAGGCAGGAGATGAGTTTCCAGGCCGTGAAGAAAACCAAATTTGTAGCAGACTTCAGGACGTTCTTGATGTCAATAACGAGGCTGGAGAAGGAGAACACCATTTTGCTGAATCAGGAAGGTTTGAAGGCATGACGAGAGAGACTGAGCCTCAAACGAATCACAATAACAACTGGGTCACGGCAGCATGTGAATCTGATGAAGTCCAGACCACAGATAATATACTTATTAAACCTCAGTTAGCTTTAGCTTGCCGAGATGCATGCTTCAGCCAGGATGTAGAACATAATCACTGCCCAACATCAAACAGGGAGACGGGCGAAGATATATTTCTTGAAAAAGACAGATCAGATTCTCCGTCTTGTCCTATACTTACAGTCAACGCTGAAGCCAATTCTTGCACAATCCATAACACCAACGTTCAGTGTTGTTCCCCTGCCTTAATGTCTATGGATATCTCGGACTGTGACGCTTCCCAGCATGCAAAAGGGAGTGATTGCCAAGGCCCAAACAATTTTCCCAACACGGTGCACCATATAGAGATCAAGTCTGGTCCAGCTGATCAACCCTGGATGGACGTCACGGACCATGAAGATCTGCTGGTCTTCTCAAACGATACTGATTCCTTCAACCAGTCCAGAGCAGAATGCTCCACCAGCACCCACAGCAAAGGGATTACAGCAAATTTAGGACACAAACCATCACTGATTGCTGAAAATCAGACCCACCTTGTATCTGATTGCATAAATGAGGATGACATGAGGAACAGCAAGTCTCACTCGGTGTTCTCTCAGAGTTCGTTGAACTCCATCCCCGAATTGCTCATCTCAGAGTGGAAGGATTTGGATGAGGAGCCTCTGGAGGACTTCGAGAAGCTGGAGAAGTTGTGCTGTATTTCTGGAGACGAAGACATTCTAGGAGACCTCTTGCTAGGAAACTTGGAACTCCTGGAGTCTTTGAAGAAGAATCATCAGTCTTTGCCGAGTGCCAAGGACAACCAAGAGAACTCTGAAGTTTCAGACGGCAAGACGAGAGTTGACCTGAGTGAGGAGTGTCACGGAATCTTGGACGTCGCCGTGGACCAATTGCAAAGCTTGGAAGAAAACGATCCGTTATGGGGAAAGAACGATGGAGTTGACATCTCTAATGCTTTTTTGCCATGTCAGTTAAACGAAAGCGCCAAAAGTCAGCGAGTGCTGTCGCAAATGCCAGCGAAAAATGGGCTAATGATGCAGGTAATGCTGTTTTCCAAATATCATGCTGTGGTGTTTTGAACACTGTCAAATGCAAGACATACTGAGCCTTGATTTTTTTGTTTCTTTGCAAGATTTGTGAAGAAAAACTGCAGTACTCCCTCAGTGAGAATGTCCAGACCAACGTGCTATGGGGATCTTCCATTACTGACAGCGTCATTCTGCATCCTTGGGCGGATACCAGTGTTAGCACTGCCAGTGACGCCAATCAAGACGCCACAAAGGGAACCGAGAGGTTTGTCGGGTACACCTGCGTGACGAGTCTGATCATTTTAAATATACCACTGTATGAACCACCTCTCTTTACACTGGTTCTGATGTTTCTGTCCTACGATTAATATTTATTGGTGTAGGTTTTACTTAAAATCCAGATTTTTATAAATGTATTTCTGGGGTTTGATTTGTCCCCACAGTAAAGATGACACATTCCCGTCTAGACCAGTTCTACCTAAGAGTACAGATGCCGAAGCGGAAATGGGGACACAGACAATGACGGCGAAGGCTGAAGTCACACCTGATCCTCCTGCCGCTAACCAAGCTATGAAAGGTATCTGCTAATACAACCAGCTAATGTAGCATGGTGAACATATTAAATATCCACAAAGTTGTTTTTTGTCCCAATAAAGTTACAACGTGGAGTATTTCTCACAAACCACAGCAGTATGTAAGAAAAATATATTTGTGCTTATTAAAGGAAGGTCTGCTGTGCTTCACCATAAAAAGCAAAACAATGGGTAATTTTATTCTGTGGATTACTAGCAATGTGCTAAACTACAGGCGTTTGCAGCTTAGCAGTCGTTTTCCCCTTTAAATAACGTCAATATGTTGACCGGGGTTGACGTTTCTTGTGGAGACAGTGAGATGTCACATTCTAGTGACTCTGAGGATGAGAACACTGCAAGAGATGGACGTGACGGTGAATCTAAAATAGTTTATGCTAACGTTTTGTCTACTTGGTTTTCCTGTCATCAGTTGGTTTAGGAACAAGAAATGTTTTTCGCGATTTTCACGCTTGTTGTTTGTGCAGCTTAGCATTCGACCATAATGTGTTATGCTACAGCCAGTCAGTGATGGAGCCCAGCCAATCTAACGCACTGATGTCACAACCATGCTGGAACAGCCTATCAGAAAAGCAACATGTCTCTAAGCATGCCTAGAGTCGTAACACTCGTGCACACTTTAGAAACAGGCATGAGGGCATGATGTGATCGTTTTAAATAGCTAATAACACTATTCAAATATACGTCTCACCACGCACCGTGCATGCCGGTCCAGTTCAAAGGGCAAGTCTACCCAAAACAACGATAATGTCAGAATGCATATGCAAGATATACAATGTTTTGAGCGTTGGAAGGTCGCTGTTTTAAAAGATTTTTGCTAAAAAGGAGGGGCATATAGTTACAGGAAAAAGAAAGGAGGAGTTAGTGGCCATTGCTTATGCACTTACACGACAAAAAGCACCCGTAGAAAGGACGGGAAAAGCAGGTGGCAGGACATGACTACAGGACATTGCTTGAATGAACTCATGGCTTAAGTGCATTAGGATGGACAAGTATTTGGTTTGTCATGATGAACAGCCGTTGGCAAGGCTTGAAAATGATTACAGAGAAGGTACATCTGCATCTTACAAGTAGCATGCTTTTTAAAGTTAATTTGTTAGCTTTGTATATTGTAGGGGCATAAACTTATATATTCCTGTTTTTAATAGAACTCACATTAGATTTGGCATATGTGATTAGGTATAATATGGATTAAGTTGCAAGTTGGTGTTTTGAGTAAGAGCAAAAGTAAGTTGAAAATGGGATATCGCCAAAAATGCATCCTTCAAAGCATAATTTTCCATTAAGTATATGACCAAGTTCAAATATTCATAGACACAATCTATCCATACTAAAACACTTGTTTAAGAAAGGGTTCCGTGTCCACGTTGTTGTAAAACAATAGGAATATCCACCTATTTTACTGATTTTCAAACTGCTTTTGTGGTTGCTCAGGGTATTCCCTTATTGTCCATATTCACTACCAGAATCCTCTCCCTACTTACAGAATCCCAGAAGGATTCCCCCAATCATATAATGCTAAACCAATGAGAACCCTCAAAACAGACACAACTTGGTGTGAATAGAACTCATCTGTTGCTGGGAAGACTCTAGTACGATGGCGTTGATTGGTGGAGAGCCTTTAATTTTTAAATATGTTCTGATCGACTCTCACTAAGTTACTCCTGCCTCAGACATCCATGTGACTTCTATTTGAACCTCTTTTTTACACTCACACATCTTCTGTTCTTTTTTTATCACATCATCATCATCATCATCCTCTTTTCCAGCTAAACTGGCACGCCTCTCCCTCTCTCTCCCCCCATTGCCTCTCTCGCTTCCTCTCTCTCCTGGTTCCAAAGGATTCTGGGAAGGAGGGGATAACCGAATCGGCCGGAGACGGTGCTTCTCAGCAGGAAGCGATCCCGAAGAGGACGACGAAGATGAAGAGCAGGAGGACGAGGCCTCCCGGAAAGTCATCATCGTCACAGAGACCGACGTTCACAAGCGAGTTGGGCTGCGGAGCCTGCTGAAATCGCCCAAGGAACCCGTCGACAAAGAAAACCGTGACCATGGAAGGAACGTGTCCTTTTTTGATGATGTCACCGTCTATCTGTTCGATCAGGTAGATCCTCAGACTATATTGCCCCGAAGTATCTAGATCCGTGTTCGTTGGCCACTAACCTGTCAATGTTTTGATCCCCAGGAAACGCCAACCAATGAGCTGAATTCAAACTCTGCCCCTACAAGTCCGTCCCCGCTTGGAAAGCCCGCCCACTTTGACGCACACAGTTAGTATATTCGCATCAATCCTGTAGTCAAAGGCTTTGTATATCGTATGGTACGTTTTCCATGTGTCACTAATCGTATTGTATCATATCGTATTGTACATATCCACTTCCTGTACTGAATAATGATGCACCGTCTTCAGAAATAATGTAGGTTATGTAAAAATACCTTTAAAATATTCTTTATTTTACCCCAGCAGGAGCGAGCGGTCACAAAGCCAGCAAGAACAAAGAGCACGGCAAGAACACGAAATCAGCGCTGAGCTCATCAGCAGCGTCAGCATCATCGCGCTTTACCGTCAGCCCTGCCAACGACCCTCATTTAATCTGACACGCTTTGATGCACACACACACACACTTTGGAAATATGTAGCGCTCTGGAGTGACGCTCGTCACCCAGAGTTTATTTTTTTAAACTCAAGACTCCTGTTTTTTTCAAAGCTGGAGAAAAAAAAAGAAAAGAAAAACAATTCAGGAACTTGTGGCTAATTTGAAACGGAGTTCACGGCTATGCAATAGGAGTCTCGTTCCGGTTGTACCAGCTTCACTCGCTCTATTTTCATGGCTTCTTTCAAGTACGTTTGTATTCTGTATTCAGAAGAGGAAGCACTTTCTTTTGACCAGTACCTGTCTGTTTGTGAGCTTAAATAAAAGCGTTGGAAGTGTGCTGACGTTCCAGGCTATGATATTACCGCAATATACTGGAGAGCGTAGACCTGATGTTACCCGCCACACACCTAGCAGTCAATGTAAATCTGTTCTCGTTGCAGTCGAGGCGAACCTGATGCCTCTGTATCTAATAGTGCAGTGCTCTTTTAGTCTTTGTACAAATAAATAGTGACATTACAATGGTGTACAAACTCATTTTAGGATTAATTTCACCTTTATTCTTAGATTGCACGCAAGAAGAAGAAAAAACACATACCACTACGAACTCTGTATGTTTTTTAAAAATTTTCATTGCGATGTTATTTATTTCCTTGCCTGTTTATTTCCTATTTATTTAGCTGTTATCCTCTTTCCCAACCCTTACCCTCCAAAATATTGCACATTTACTTTGTCTTGGATGTTATGCATTCTTTGAATCAGGTGCTACACACGTGTAAAAAAAAAATCCCAGATTATTCCCCCTCCATGAGCTTTGCAACGTTTTCTATGATTTATCGACTTATTTATCCTAGATGTTAGTCAGTATCGATTCGTCACTCTAGCTTGTCTGTTTGTAAACGTTATTTTGAAGTGTGTTTGATGCATTCTTTATGTTGAATTAAAAAGCAATTTTAAAAAAACGAATCGTCACAAAGCACGGTTAGTTAGCGACACGCTGATTCATGTTTGATAAATCAGTCGAAGGTCAAAAAAAAAGAAGAAAAGAAAAATGAACAACTCATTTGTAAAAGTGGATTTTAGCAACTGTTTCATTGCCAGGTTTCTTAAGGCTCATTCTGGGGAAGGACAAAAACGGAAACTGTGAAACATTTAAACTGTTTGATGAAAATAAATTGTATTGGCTTTTAAAAATAATGGTGTGTTTGGATTTTTTATATAATTAGTTCTTAAATTGATATAAATAAAAATGAACAATTCATTCATCCAGTGTTAAATACTGATTTTACACAGAAGTGTTCTAGAGAAAAAACATAATTTCCCAGAATGCTGTGCGCTTGTCTGCGCTATACGTGACGCATTTTCTGTGCGACAGCTACTGCGCCATAAACAATTGAGATTAAGTGGGGTTTTTTTTCTGTTTTCTGTCTTTAAAGCGGGTAATTTTAGTTTACATTTCACATTATTGCACAAATGGAAGACTAGAGACGCTTTTACGTTGTAAGTTTGATTGAAAGTGTTTATAAGTATTAAAAGAGTTAGTTTTTTCAAATGTTGTTTCCTCAAAGCTAATCATTCAGCTAGGCGAGTGGCTAAGCTAATTATCTTTTGATAGCATCTTCAGCAAGCTTATATAACAATGACAACTTGGTGTGATTTTCGAGTGTGATATACAGGTAACAAGGGAACATCACTACCGGCAATTAAATTCTTGGAAGAAACTCCCTCAATAGCACATAAGAAACAAATATTGCACATAAAATAACATTTATTAAAAATGTGTGTATATATATATATATATATATAAAGTATGTGATGTTCCTTTAATCCTGCTTCATGGAAAATTCCTCTGCTGAGTACCCACAGCCCCCTCTGGTGGCCAGTTTATCTAATGACCTGCTGGTCTTCTGAACCTGGATTTGACTGTTCTCTCAGTTCCTGTGTGGGATGATGGGAACATGCCTGACGTCACTGCTCACCCTTGTGATCCACAGGGGAGAAACATGCACTGGCTGACCAATTTAAACATGAACAATTAAAGAAATAAATCTGCGAACCCATCCAGATCTCTCTGTCTAAGTGTTTCTTAATAAAGATTTGTTATTTAACACAACACCACTGCTCAATTTTTTAATTTTTATAATAATGTACATCAGAATATCTCCTATATCATGTGTACCAGATGAAGAATTTGTTTTATTATAATTTACTCATTTTTCTTGATTGTTTTGATAGTCAATGTCTTTGGGCATGATGGCTCATAATCATCATTATTATTATTATTTAATGAATGTAATCTAGGCAATGTAGCTACTTTAGAATTTATTCATACTTTTTTTTTTTAGCCACATACTTCTCCCTGCTTGAAAAGCCAGTATAGACTGACTATAGACTAGCATAAATTCCATGCTGGTTTATGGCGATCCTCCTGCATGGCATGCTGGGATGCTGGTCCAGCGTCCAATCACCATCACCTCATGCTGGACCAGCGTACCAGCAGCAAAACACAACATAGGATGCTGGTAATCAGCTGATCTCTGCTGGCTGTCTGGTCATTTTTGATGATGATTTTTTTTTCAATTCCCCAAGACATCAGCAATGTATGAGAGTGAAGAATAACACTGCATTCATGCAATAATGATTCTTGTGAAGGATTATTTTAATGTACACAAACATTTTAAAAAACATTATACAAAAGATGCAAAGTATCCAGAAATAAATATGAAAAACAGTGTTTACATACATAGAAATATACATAAACATAAATATACATTTGTTATTTTATCCGTCTATCTAATTTCTACATGTTTACAGTATTAAAAACCTGATATTAAACAGGAAACTGTTGTTTTATTATTACTATATAGTTTCACTTTTGAAAGTCCTGAAAAATCAGCGACGATGCAAATCCTGTCTTTGTAAAAGAGTAGTGCACTAGATAGTGTACACGAGCCGCTCACTTTGATCCCTAGGCGGCTCACGTGTGTTAGGGCCAGAGAAGTGATTTGGCACTTGCATAGGACAGGTTCCTCAGTTAGTCCCCGCCCCTTTCTCGAAAAATCCCGGAAAAACAGCAACGATGCAAATATTGTCTCTGCGACATAGTAGTGCACCAGATAGTGCACAAGAGCCTCTTACTTGGCACCCTAGGGAGTGCACCGGTGTAGGGAGCTATGAATGATACGTTCGGAATGGATATAGAAGAGGGTGTGTTCTCGCGATATCTACGACGTCACTGACGAGCCTCGTTCATATAGGAAGCGACAAGCGATCATGTAAAGTCAATGAGCGCGTGCGACGAGAGGCGACAAGAGGTGAAGATTCCTCGCGCGACAGAAAAAGGAATAGGCTTGCACGCGACACGAGTTGACCAATCAGCGCTGAAAGACACTGCTGATGGACAAACACCTCGTAAACACTCGTTTAATTTAAACATACCCCCCCAACCACCACCACCACACACACCCCCCAGCACCAACATGGAAGAGCAGCTGATTGTAGCCGTGTCTCGGTATCCGGTACTTTACGACTGCACACAGAAATTTTATAAGGATTTTAACCTGAAACGCGACGCCTGGGTCCACGTTTCCAAAACCGTCGGCATTTCCCGTGAGTCTATGTTTACGTTTAAGTTTATTTGGAGCTATGTGAAACGTGCATGATGTGTTAGTGAACTCTTCCCCTTCAGATACATCTGAACCAAAGGCCAGTAAATCAGTAAAAAGCTGAACCTGTTAAACCTGTAAACGCTTTGGACCGTAGCCTGTGTGTTCTTGTGTTCCAGGTGGTGTAAACAGTCGAGTCCTGTTTTATGTGTCCTTTTAAACACATTGTTTATTTATTTATTTAAATTATTTTTAGCTGAAAAATGCAAAAAAAAGTGGAAGAATCTCCGGGACTCTTACAGAAGGGAAGTGATGAAGAAAAAGGAGAAGAGCAGAGGCGGTCCAGTGGTCACTCAGCGGCCATGGCGATTCTCTGCCATCATGGGCTTCCTGAACCCTTTCCTGGAGTTACGGCCAGCCTGCGGCCTTCTGGAAGGGTTTAACCCCGAGGCCGATCAACCGGATGGTGAGACTGGGACGATGTCTCCGCTGGAGGTTGAGGACGAGCATCCAGTTCCCACCGGCTCACCTTCACCTTCGGCCATGTCGTCCTCCAACCCAGCGTTGCCTCCGACGGTGCCCAGCCCAGGGCAACAAGCTAAACGGCTTAGGGAGGACCCTATGGAAAAAAGGCTTCTGGAGACCATCGAGCGCGCCGCGAAGGAGGATCCTGATGAACTTTTTTTTAGAAGTCTCCTCCCGATGATCAGGCCATTAAAGTTGAGGAGGAAAGAAGAACTGAAGATGGCAATCCATCAGCTTGTTCTTGAGGCACACTGCAGACAGGAAGAAGAAGAGGAGGAGGAGGAGAGTGTTTTAACGGCACAGACTCTCGTTCAAAGTGCGGAACAGCCGTCAGGGTCCTGAATGGTGTCAGTAAGCTCTCTCAATGTAGGCCGAAAAAAAAATCCTTTGTGGTTCCGGTTGCCCAACCGACCCTCCCAAAAAAATTTGTCCTACTTTGCTAGCAAAGATGAATTTTGCGTACTTTTGCGTGTTTGACCACCTCCTTTGGCACAGCCATCTTGTATATCGTTTCAGACGAGATTTCAGTGACACCTGCCGTTAATTTCCCTGCCACCACAACCCTGGCTTTTTTTTCTCTCAACCGATCGTCCATGCGCAGTGCGCGCATTAACTCGCTTCTCGACGGTCTTCCCTGCCTCCATGACCCCTGCCTCACCCTGGCAACTTGATTAGCACATTTAAGTCAGCGGGAAATAATTATTTATTTTCCTAAACTGAGCGTCCATGCACAGTGCACATGAGCACAGTGGCAAAACCACAAATATTAAAGATAATTCGTCAGAGACAGATCTATATTTCTAATGAAGATCTATTTAGATCTACTGGATGTGAAAATGCCCAAACGTGAAAGATGCCTGAAGGAGTTTGCCAAATATGTATAATTATATTAGTGTTTAATTTATGCAATGAAATGCTTTAATATTTGTAAAAATATTACTTTAAATGTTTATAACTAATTGTTTTTCTGCTTAATTGTATGTATATAATATTTATAATATTATATTGTAATGTATGCCACATTTTGTATGTTCATCGGGCAGAATGTAAGTTTTTTTTTTCTTCAATCTGTTGCAAATAATTTTTTTTTACGCACCGACCCGGTTCAAACCGGAACCACAAATATATTTTGGTCTGGTCTTGCCCTCGTAGTCCAGTCAGCTGTATCCTGCATTCAGGGATTTGTTTTTTCCAATACGCTTTATATATAGATATTTGTTTATATCTTATTTAAATGATGTTGTTTATATGGTAAATAAATCTTGTTTACTTTTCTAATTCCATTTTCATTCTTTGTGGTTTATGCTGCATATATTCAGTGATTCACTTTCGTGTGAGCTACGCGGAAGGTAGTGTGATGCGGTTGGTCCTAGTAAGTAATTACGTTTGGCGTGAGCTATATTTCTGTATTGTTCATGTTGGTATCGACATTTAAAAGCTTACAGAAATTGTACCAAAGTAATATTATACATTTACATAGACAGGAACTTTCCAGTGGGTCTAACACTGGGATCTAATTAGGTCATTACAAGTTATTGTAATAGTATAGTATAGTATTCTGTTTTCACGTTGCACAAAGCATGCGTGTGTCAGTTAATAAAAACAGTTATTGTCAGTTAATAAAAAAGGTTATGCCAACTTTTGCATTCCTTTTGCATCATTTGAAGATAACACACATATACAGGGGTTGTACCGAAAGTAATGCAAAAGTTGGCATAACCTTTTTTATTAACTGACAATAACTGTTGTAATTATATGTTTGTAGAGGAACTCTCTTTCAATACAAAGGTACCACTCAATATAGTCTCCATCACAAGCGATGCATTTGCGCCGGTGTTGAACCCAGTTCTCGAATCCTCTTTTTTTCAGTTGATGGTCTCCCACTGCGCAGTTTGTCTTTAACGCTTGTTTCCCCTTCTTTAAACTTCTATATCCATCTGCGCCCACTGCTCTTTTCAATGGTCTCTTCTCCGTAAACGTTCAGGAGCCTTCTGTGGATGTCGGACAGCCTGCATCCTTCCTTCGTCAAAAACTCAATGACGGCCCGTTGTTTCTGCTTCAAATTCATTAGATACCTGCTGTGAAAAAAAGAGTTATTTATGGGCTATTGTAGAGGAAGAGTGTTTCTACAAACATCTATAATTCTATGACAACTTATGCTACAACCCTCATATATATTCATTTATTTTCCTAATTAGGGTTGCATGGAGTCCGGCGCCCATCTCAGCCGACTATGGGTGAGGGCAGAGTACCCCATTGACAGCTCGCCAGGCCATCGCACGCTGACATTCTGTTGATAGTGGGGCTAGAACCGCTGACCTTTGGATCAGTAATCCAGCACCCTACCACCAGACCAGTACTGCCTATATACACTCACCGGCCACTTTATTAGGTACACCATGCTAGTAATGGGTTGGACCCCCTTTTGCCTTCAGAACTGCCTC
>JBCNYG010000001.1:66604471-66624900 GCA_039654305.1 Porochilus rendahli | reverse complement strand
TGCAAACTCCACACAGAAACGCCCGAGCTGGGAATCGAACCCAGGACCTTCTTGCTGTGAGGCAGATGTGCTAACCACTATGCGACCGTGCCGCCACCATTGCAGATTAGCACACTTAGTTTTAAGATCTTGCACAGGGGTCTTAGAACAGTGGGGGTCTAATGGGGATTCAAACCCATGATCACTCACTCCTACTACTAGGATCACAGAAAGCCTGAAATGTATCCCAGCCGACACTGGGCGAAGGCAAGGTACACCCTCAACAGCTTGCCCACCATTCACACTCAAATTGGATTCATTAAAATCCATCAAACGGTTTCGGAGTTGTGCTTTCAAGCTCCCAGGGTGGGACAGACAGACAGGGTGCAGGCTCGAGCTTCTTGACTGGGAGGTGCAGGTTGATAACCGTGCTCTCATGGCCTGGATTCAAAGGCCGCTCTATACTTTTATCGAGAAAGAGGTAACAATACGAACATCTTTTTTTAACCTAGACTTTCTCACACATCAGTCTCTGGTTTCGTTTCAGAGCGTCGTGGTGTCTGAGGACACATTGGAAGACTATTAATCCAGCGAGCTAGGAAGTTCTGGTTGTATCTGGCCCAGAGGTGTTATTAGGAGTTCCAGAAGTCTCTATGATGGTCCCTTCTGATTTTATTAACAGCTGCAAGCTGCCAGCGGGAGAATATTTCATCTTGCTGAGATATTCACACTTCACGGTGATGCAGTGTTTTATGGCTTAACCCTTTATACATCTTAACCCCTATCCTTTTACACAGTTTTATAGATTTTAAATGATGTTGGCTGTGATCTACGATTTTCTGGCTCAAGAGCGGAATAGTGACAGAACAACGGTTTGACCCCAGATTATGGCCGCGTCTGGGAAACAAATGCGGTGTTTACTAGGGGATATCTAGACAGAAGGGGAGGAAAACACAAGGTTAAGCACTTTTTAATGAGAAGTGCCCTCCTAACAAGCGAGGTGAACCTATAGCAACCTGATGTGTATATAGACACAGAGAAAAATTGTGTTAGCGGTCTTGCTTATATCAACAGTACGTCTGCATGTCAGAATGCTGCCCATTCCTCATCCTGGGTCTATTTACTACCTTCTTTGGACCATTTAGTTTGGATTTGAGTCAATGACAAAGACAGCATGCTGTAATAGGGGACTGCATAGTATAGCCTGAAGTAGTCAAAAGAAGGGCTATGGGAACGTTGTTGCAGACCGATTATCATGATTAAGAGACTGGGATTAAATCCATGTGTGGTCTTGGCTCGCAACTTAACTGATTAACGATTGCCCATGGCGTTGTCTTTCCCAAAACAAACCAACAAGCAATTTTGAGTAAATGGTCAATTGCACTTCACTATACTATAATGGGGTAATAATCTTGATTGCACTTGCAGCAGGGTCCAAAACTGTAAGACCCCATAAAGACCTTTTGTACATTAATTCATGATGGATCCAGAACCTTTCCCGAGAACCCTTGAACGCGAAAAAGAAATATACCTGGGATTGGTTTGCCATTGCATTCCACTGCAAGGCACCATTCGCACCTACCACGGCCAAGCCACCTACTAGAATGTGTTTCGGGGACGGAAGGAAACTAAAGAACCCGGAGAAAGCCTGTACAGATACAGGAAGAAAGTCAAAAACCCTGAAATTAGATTACCCAGAGCTCAAGATCAAGCAAGGGACCCTGGAACCCTGTGAGGAAGTACATCACATTCAACACCATGATTCACCTCTAGTACATGAAAATACTTAAAAAAGCTCATTAGTAATGCTGGTTCATATTAACTTAACTGGATACCATACTGGGCGGCACGCTGGTGCAGTGGTTAGCATGTTTAGTTCACAGCAAGAAGATCCCGGGTTTGAGGCCTGGGATCGGCGAGGGCGTTTCTCTGTGAAGGATGCATGTTTTTGTGCTTGCGTGGGTTTCCTCCAAGTAGTCTGGTTTCCTCCAACAGTCCAAAGACAATCACATTAGGCTAGCATGGCTGTTGTCTCTAGATGTAAATGGTCATGTGTTTGTTGGCCATTCAGTAGTCTTGCAAGCTGTTTAGGGTGTACCCTGCCTTTGCCCGGTGTTGGCTGAGATAGACTCCCGCCTCCCTGTGACCCCAGTAGGATTAAATGTTTGAGAAATTAGCTAGTGACTGAGTAAGTAATACAGCACTGATGGAGTCATTATTCAGTGGCCACATGTTGATAATTTAAGACATTAAAATTAGATTTTTTATTTTTTTTTGGATCAGTAATGCCTGCAAAAAGAATATCCTTGCTCATGGCTCGATCCTGTCTGTAAAGCGTGTATCGTCAGCAGCAGATGTGCAAAACTGTCCCCGTGGGCTGCCTGCTGGTTACCATTTCAATAACAGTATGAAGGAAGTCATGGAAGCCCTGGGGAAAAGAGAATACGGATGCTTGCTTTGGGCTTTTCGTAACTACAGTATCTTCACGGGCTTGGTCCCTCATGCATGCCAAGAAAACTTCTGCTTAAAATCTGCATCCGTGGATTTCCAAGGTGACCAAATGTAGACTTTTGTGCCAAGAGTACAACATTAGCTCCTTTTTTTTTTTTACTTGGTCACTAGTTTTCTCTTCCCACAAATCCAGTCTGGTTCCATTTACAGCGAAATGTTCCATGTGAACAGCCATTTAAAGTGACAAAGCGTACAGGCCAATAATGTACGTGTCACCGAACACCCAAGACATGGTACATTAGCTATACCATGTTGAATGTGTGCACATAGATATCGAGATTTCCTACTGGGAGAGCGCATAACATCTGGGACTGCTTTGTACTTATGGCTACTGATAAGCATTATGAGTTTTTTCATTTAGGTTGAAGGGAGATAAGATCTAAATGGGTGTAATTTGTAACTTCCTAAAAGTGTTTATAGTGTGGAAGTTTGCAAGGTTCCACAAGGCCTAGTACTACTCCCCTTTACAATGTTGAGCAGATTTGTCATCTATTCATTAAAAAAAGTATAATGAAATATAACACTTTGGCTTTCCTAATTTCAATACGTGCCACCAATCAGTGCCACCAAGCTGCCTCTGTTGGGCCCTTGAGCAAGGCCCTCAACCCTCAACTACTCAGTGATATTAATTAAATAACAAATGTAGGTTACCCTGGAAAAGAGCATCAGTTGAGTAATTGTCATATTACTATGGTGTACATTCAACTTATCCGATGGCAACAATGCAATAATTTTAGTTATCCAATGACAATAATCCAATGCCAAGAATTATTTTATGGCTTTCCACCAATCAGAAATAGTTAAATATTTTTATGAATAATTATATTATCTGAATGATGGTAGAACTCAAATAATGACTTTCCTGCTCTGTTAGTTTGGCTGTGAATATGCAGTCAAATCAATGCAGAAAGGAGCAAGAACATAAAACAACATCCATTAATATATTGGCAAATCCAGAATTGTTATAAGATTACAAATTCACGATTATTAAACCTATTTCTTAATTGGAATAAAGTTTAAAAAAATTTGCTGGGAAAATTTTGCTTAAAGGGAAACAACACACAGTCAGTGCCAGGCACACGGTCATATGCAAGATGACAGCGCTAGAAATGACAAAAGTCAGAAGAGGCAATTCGCTCGCGAGCTGTGATTTGGCTTCTGTTTAAAAACACCGCCGGAAGTGAGCTCCACCAATCACCAACCAGGAGGCAGCGCCAAGTTCAAGGTTGTCCCTCTATGACATGTAAACTGGATTCAGTGCAGTGAATTTGTAGAGTGCTAAATATATTCCCTTAGTCATACCTGGACAGGTAGCTAAGGTTCATTATAGGTGCACATCGGCAAGGATTAAACCACTCTATAGGCACTGCCACCTTGTCCTGCATGTTGTTGCCATGAACAACCATTGACGCAATTATTAACGGAGTTGAGTAATCAAAGTCATTTGTACCCAAATTTAGTTGCCAAAAAGTCCTCTAAATATGCCACGAATGTCCACAATGCTTGGCTATATTTGTTAAATAGCCTTTTAGCTTGCAAATCAAAATAAGTCAAGAGTTTTCCAGCCCAATATGGAGCGGATATGGAGTATAATAGATTACAACATGTACTTTTTGAAATCTTGTTATGCTGAACAATTTTCAAAGAATGAAATCGAGTCCCCCAACAAACTTAATGTACGAACCCAATTTTATATTTAGTGTCGTTTTTAAACCAAATATCCATCCATATGAATGATTAGGGGGGCAGTGGTGGCCTGGTGGTAGGGTGCTGGATTCCTGATCCCAAGGTCGGGGGTTCAAGCGGGGCTTACTGGGTTATCAAATGCCGGCCGTGTCTCTCACTGTCTGTGGTGAGAGGAATGTAAAAGAACCATCGCTGATTTTCGTCAAGAGTAGACTGCATAGCCGTCAGCGCGTTTCTGCCCTGCGATGGCCTGGCGAGCTGTCCAGGGTGTACTCTGCCCTCGCCCACAGTTGGCTGAGATGGGTGCCAGCCTCGCCGCGACCCTAATTAGGAATAAGCGGTTCAGTGTGTTTGTCTAAAGGTTATACCATACAGTATTTTAACCTCCTTGGACACAAAGATTATTCTTGTGTGGCTTGTCACTTCTCTACCATACATCTGATACTTACTACCTAATAACTATTGAATTTGATCAATATTTTCATACAGGAAGAAGTTTGTCAAAAGGGCAATACCCAGTGGTCCTCATATGAGAATCTTACAAGGACATACATACAATGTAATAGGGAGGAAAATATGTCCTCATTTAAGGACAGTAAGGTCTCAAAAGGTTACTCCAGGGCAATTTGGAACACTCAATTAGCCTAATGGGCATGTCTTTGGACTGTGCGAGGAAAACTGGAGTACCTGGAGGAAACCCATGCAAGAGCGGGGAGGACATGCAGAGACAAACCAGTCAAGAGACAAACCAGTCAAGAGACATAGTCCCTCCCACCGTGTTCTGGGTCGACCCTGGGGTCTCTTTCTGTTTGGACATGCCCAAAACACCACACCATGGAGGCGTTTGGGAGGCATCCTAATCAGACGCCTGAGCCACTTCACCTGGTTCCTCTCAATGCGGAGGAGCAGCGGTTCTACTCCAAGCTCCCTCCGGATAACCAAACTTTTCACCCTATCGCTAAGGAAGAGCCCTGCCACTTTGTGAAGGAAGCTAATAGCAAATTACTGTGGTATGAAAAGAGTAAGGCACTTCGGGGGACCCAAACAGCACATCTGTCATGTTTTACTAAATATCTTATATATAAAAACTCCATATGGAAGTTTTTTGCACTGTCTGCACTTTGTCCATATTGTGTGTTTAATCCGAAATCTCTGCAGCAAATGCATACAACAACAACAACAACAACAACAACAACAACAACAACAACAACAACAACAACATTTTCCATATTATGCAGCTATTTCTTATTTACATTATGGCAGTCATATTGAATTATTTTTGAAAACCCTCTTTGTTATAGAGTTAAAAATGGGTCGGCCACTTAGCATGACCCATAAATCAATTATTGAAAGATCTAATCTCACTACTACACATACTGTTGAATTATGACTGAGTGAGCTATTGGAAAGATTGGAAAGTGTGGCTTAAATTCATTACTGATATCAGATTGTGGAAGGCATTTTTTACGTCATACTCAATTGAAGTTTCAACTGAGAAGTAGCAAGAGAAAATAGCACAAACTGATCAGTTCACTTGAGGCCAGGGCCTATGTTTAGTAAAATATGACTGAAAATAAGCACTGTTTGAAACTATTTTAAACTGCAATTGAATGTATCAAATAAAAGCAAAGCGCAGGCTTACATAATACAATGCTTTAAAATCATGGCTTCTAAAGAATGTGTATACTTGACATGAGTTTTATAAAACACAATGCCAGAAGCTTAAGGACAGAATGGCTGTTTAACGCCTTTCATTTTCTGCAGCCATATTTTACAGGACAGATTAGTGCCTGGGAAAGTAATGAAAATATATGTAAAATTGCATGAAATGTTTTCAAAGCATATACAAATCGTAGAACCTGTAAATACCTATGAATAATTGAGCATCACAGCTTTGGTTATAATATATTTAGCATGATTTTCTCCACCCCAGTGCAGCTAACTGGGTTTCAAATGCCGGCCATTGCCGATTTTCATCAAGAGTAGGCTGCCATGCCTTCAGCATGCTTCTGCCCTGTGATGGTCTGGTGAGCTGTCCAGGGTGTACTCTGCCCTCGCCCAGAGTCGGCTGAGATGGGTGTCAGTCTCCCTGCGACCCTAATTAGGTTTAAACGGTTCAGAAAATGAATGAATGAATGAATGAATGAATGAATGATTTACTCGAAATTTGTCCATCCAGCTTTGTTTCTGGGACTGTATCTGGTGGTACACTGTCATTACAAATGTTTCTGAAAACCTGGAGTTTATGCTTTTTGTTTACAGTGCAATCACTATTATTGGCACAGACAAAACAAAATGGTACAGAACAGCAATTAAATCAGGAAACCTAAATCTTTCTGGAACTTATTAACCGCTTGGTCTTAGATCCTAATGGGGTTCCAAATGAGTGCTTTAAAAAAGGCAGGCACAATTAGACGATGAAGCTGTTAAGCCGTTAGATATCCTAATGTACAGCGTAATAGACATAGCGTGAAACAGCAAACATAAATATCTGACATGCCTCTCAATTTTTATCCTAATTTTAGAATTCTTTTTTTCTATATTATGATCTAATCTGTTACAAAAATTGTTTACAATTTCTCACATTTCTCAGTTTTATAGAGGTCTTCGATTCACATTAAAGAAATGTCTTGTGCACTTCTTTTTAAATACATTTGTATTTGGTGCATTCTCCCCTATGTGCACAAATCCCACCATCTGGCCCTAAATTCAAAATGAAGGTGGCCTCATGAATAAAGGCATGATATATTTAAAATACTAGTAGGACTGACACACCCTTGTTTAGTTTGGCTGATGGACTTTCCCATTAAAATGTCACTGAAATCCCCCCAGTGCAGCTTACTGGGTTCGCAAATGCCGGCCATGTCTCTCCCTGTCTGTGGTGGGAGGAATGTAAAAGAACCATTACTGATTTTCGTCAAGAGTAGCTGCATTGCCGTCAGCGTGTTTCTGCCCTGCAATGGCCTGGTGAGCTGTCCAGGATGTACCCTGCCCTCGCCCAGAGTTGGCTGAGATGGGCGCCAGCCTCCCCGCGACCCTAATTAGGAATAAGCAGTTTGGAAAATGAATGAATGAATGAATCGTATTTATTTCGTCTGTGTCTGTTTGATCTGTGGTGTGTTGACTGGTTCTGAAAACACTCCTTCAACTGATCGATTTCTGCATGGAACATCGACGCGCGCACGATTGGCTCGACGGTCTGTCAGTCAAACTCGTAACGCCCCGCCCCTGCTAGCGGGCACTTCCGGAACTCCGGCAGCCGAGAGACTCAGTGACACTCAGTCAGTCAGTCAGCCAGGCAGGCTGTGCGCGAGGAAATCATTAGAAGGCAAGTTTATCGTTTTCTTGTTTGTTATGGGTTGTGTTTTTATTCAGCATGTGTTCAGCTTTAGTGTTTGAATCCCGTGTGTTTTACTGACACGTCTATAAATAAATAAATAAATGAATGAATAAAACAACGCTGTTACTGAGAGACATTCGGGAGGTAGTTTGTTGTTGTTGGCCTAAGCAACAGCACCGGGGCTAACAGCTAGCAGAATATCAACAAAAGAATTGTTTCCGGTTTTATTTGTATGGTGTTTACTCATTTCATGGATGGATAAAAGAATACAGAGACGTGTTGTTGTTGTCTTTACACCTTTTATAGCTGTTTTGTGTTCAGTGCTAGCCTAACAGCAACTGTTTATTTTTAATATACTCCTCACAGAGCTACATCAATGATTTTAAAGTCTATAAAGCATAATAATAATAATAATAATAACAATAACAAACACTGTTATTAACAATAATAGTAACCACCTGTGACAAAGCTAATGTTGAAAGCTTGGACTCCTTGTGCATGGCAGCAAAATTAATTTTAAATACATCCATCTTTAATTCTATGCTAATGTTATATTTCTACACTGGACTGAAAGCGATTCAAGAAATTGCTGGTGTGATAAAAGTTATCTCTCTCTCTCTCACCCTCTCTCCCTCTTTATCTGGTCCCCTTTATCATAGGGCTTTATGATCATGTTAGTGGTAACTGATTAAATAAAGAAACGCCTGCCTTCATGGAAACTGTGTAACCCAAAGTACTCTTTAAGAGATGAGCGTGTTTAATAAAAGCATCAACTAAACCACGGGTTATTTCATTTCGTCTCGTCAGAGTTTGAGTGATGTCTCTCTCTTTCTCTCTCTTTCTTTCTCACTTTCTCACTGTGTGTGTGATGGGGTTCATGGGGTCTTTTATCCGAGTCACTGGTCGTGGTGTGGAAGAGAAAGTGAGCAAGAACGAGTTGTCGCTTGGTTTTTAGAGAAAGTCAGGGTCGCGTCCCAAACAACCCCTACTGAGACAAAGTGGAAAACACTCTCACTCTCGCATTCACTCTCACACACAGACACATTTCTGTCTTGTTCTTTCTCGCTCTGTCTTTTTCTATTTCATGCTGTTTTCTCTCTCTCTCTCTCCACACACACACTTTTATTCTCTCTCTTCCTCACACACAGAAACACATAAACACCTCTTTCTTTCCGTTTTTTTCTCTCTTTTGTACATTCTCTCTCATGTTCACTTGCTCTTGTTCTCTCATGCTCTCTCTTTTATTGTGTTTCTGACACTCCATCTCTCTGTCTCTCTCCATCTTCTTTCTCTTTCTCTCTTTGCCCTCTTTCTCTCTGCCCTTTTTGCACTCTTTATCTGTCTCTCTGTCTGTCTCCATTTATGTCTCTCTCTCTCTCTCTCTCTCTCTTTCTGTGTTGGAAACTGATGTGGAGTTCTCCGAGTGATTTATGGGATCAGTATGAACACTTCTCTAAAACAGATGAGTGATTGGTGAGAAATTAAATGAGGCCACAGAAAAGCACTTTCGGCAACTTTGGTCTTGGTTTTTAATTTTGTGTCAGTATTTTTTCACACTGTTCTGAAAACAGACCCTAAGCACTGACAACACAGACTCCTTCCACAACCAAACAGGCACATGGAGAGAAAAGACTGTTGGGGACTCGTGTGTAGATGAGTTGAAGATGGTGGACGTGGACATAAATCCAAGATTTGTACTGAACGTGTAATACTGAAGAGGGAGGTGACAGAGGACGTTGTGACTCAAGTCTGGTTGGTCAAAGTCATGTGTGCGTCTTTTCACCGAACTCGCACTTCTGCTTACAATCCTGTACAACAATGAACTTTGTATTTAGACCTCACACACACACACACACACACACACACATGATCTATCTGCAGAAATATTCTATTGACTGTGTAATATCGCTGATTCAGCAGTTTTATACACATAAAAAATTTTTTTATCGCTTTGCTGACTGATAAGTGTGTTTCGCAAATTCATGAGAAGGTCAAAGGTCAATATTTGCAGGGTGAGTGGCACAAGATATCAGATATACAGTTATACAGTGTTATCTGTGCGTATGTGCACTCTGAGCTCAGAGGCAGGCTATGGTAACTCAACAAGGCTTTCCACTCAAATAACTCCAATAACAAGGTGCTCCAGTCAAATAACAAGGCATTCCACTCAAACAACTCCAATGACAAGGCTTTCCACTCAAACAACTCCAATGACAAGGCTTTCCACTCAAACAACTCCAATGACAAGGCTTTCCACTCAAGTAACTCCAATGACAAGGCTTTCCACTCAAACAACTCCAATGACAAGGCTTTCCACTCAAGTAACTCCAATGAAAAGGCTTTCCACTCATATAGCTCCAAAAACAAGACTTTCCACTCAAATAGCTCCAATGACAAGGCTTTCCACTCAAATAACTCCAATAATGGTGCTGAAAGGCGTCTCACAATCACATCAGGTTCAACCTTATATATATCCAGTATTTTTGGCCATTCATCTTTAGGGATGAACTCTAACCCTTTCAGGTTGGAGGGTCTTCTTGACATCACCCTTATCTTTAGCTCCTCCTACAGATTCTCAACTGGATTCAAGTCAGGACTCAAACCTGCAAAACGTACATGTTTTTCTTTGTTTACCATTTCTTTACCACTCCTGCTGTGTGTTTTGGGTCGTTGTCGTGCTGAAATGTTCACTTGGGCCCAAGGCCGAGTTTCTCTGCAGACTGCCTGATGTTGTTGTTGAGAATCTTGAAGTATTGCTCTTTTTTCATGGTGCCGTTTACTGTGATTAGGTTCCCTGGTCTGTTGGCTGAAAAACACCCCCGAAGCATTAGGTTCCCACCACCATGTTTTGACAGTGGGGATGGTGTTCTTAGGGTTGAAGGCCAGGGGTTAGGGTTACATCAGTGTGGCTAAACAATTACATTTTTGTTTCATCTGACCATAAAACAGAATACCAGAAGTTGTCGTCTTTGTCCAGATGAGCATTTGCATCGCAGGCTTCCTCCTGTGTCATTTCTGGTCAAAAACAATAGATCAGGGCTATGAATAATTTTGGGCTTGCCTATATATAAACTACAGTATATGTCATATCATACATACTTATCCTTTTTTCCCCGCAGGGAACTATGGGATGTCTGAAAGATCCGAAGCCTGATGACGTAACCCAGTGACATCACTTACACCCCCACCCCCCTCTTTCCCTCCTCTGGCTCTGCACTGCTTCGTTGGAAAGTGTGTTCACACGTTACCAGGAACATGGATGTTAGCCATCGCGCCGCGTCTGGATTCAGCGATGCGACGCACTCTGAAACAGGAAGTGACCTCATTGTCAGATAACTGACCCGTGTTTTTCCTGCGCAGTTCATCTACATACATGTTTTTAAAAGGGTTCTTCGCCACCATAAAAACCAATCACGTTTACGTCCGTGCACCTCACCTTCTTACCTCATGACATCAGCACTGTGTTTCTCCAACACTAACCATTATTATTTCTTCTTTTTTAATCACAGTGAGATTTTATTGTTATTTATAACGCAGACACTTATTTATTAGCATTTACTTTGATGTCACTATAAACGTCTGTTTCAGTTAATGTACACTGAGTAGTCGAGGCCTGGAGAACGCCGTGCTTACTATTTTTTGATGTGGAAGGAAATTTCAAATGCCAGTATTTTTTGCGTCAGGCAATAAGTAAGTGCAATCAGGGATCCGTCTGCCTGCTCACAGCGAGCTTTTTCATCTAGAAACCAAAAAAAAAAGTGTTTGTTGACTAAAAGTGCTGTCCATCGTCATTTTCTGTCCGAATGCTAGAAAAAAAGTGCATGTGAAACTTTAATAAGGAACTCTTTTGCTTGACTCACCCTAGATTTGTAACTGGACCACAGACACTGACTCCATATTTACTACTACTTTCAGCTGCTCTTCACCAGACTTAGCGTAGGCGGGGTTTAAATGATTATTAAACAGAAGACTGACAGCACGAGCTTCTGAACAAACATTTAATATATTTATACCTCTTGGCTTTTATTTTTCCTTTATGCGTCACTAAAACTCTACGCAGAATCCAATTCATCTTTGGAGTAAGTTTTTTTTTTTAATCCAAGTGTCGGCGAATATCAGGTTCTGGGAATTGAAAACCTGCTGAATCCTTTGAAAAAGGTTGAAAACCAAAGCTCGTGAAATGCAATACTTACTTTGTCCTACGTACCCACACGAGTGGCCACATGCTGCATAAGGCATGAAGTCGTCCGCATGACAAACAAGCTGAAGTGAGCTGTGAAACGAACAAGCTCACACGTCCTGGAGACTTGGGCTGCTTCTGGTGTTACGATTATACACGGAAATATACAAGAAACTCCCACCTGCTCATATCAGCCAATCAGCTTGTACGGAAAAAAGAAAACAGATGTGTATAAGAATTTTTTTTTTTGAAGATGGATTGTACAGCACCATATTGTGCATGAGTAAGTAATACACAAGACTGTCAGAATGCGCTCTCCGAGTCCTCGCAGTCCGTCCCCGAACTCTTTCCAGACACTGGATGCTTTGCTGCACGGCCAGTTCATGGACTGGAGCTTGGGCGGGAACTCAGGGGGGAGCTCGGGAGGGAGCAGTAGCAGCGCCGACAGTGGCCCGAATAGCCCTGGCCCTGCAGGCAGTGGTTCAGTATCTTTGAGCCCTTCATCCTGCACCTATGCCCTCACCCTGACCTCTACTCATATCTACGTGCAGAGGATTTGTCCTCGACCGGGGAAGGAAGACAGGGTCTTGCTGCCTCTCTCTGAACTGGCGGGTTGTAACTGCCCCCGCGCTCCTGCCCCACCACTGTTGGTACTCTATTGGTACCCAATGGGACGGCGGCGCAAGGGCGTGGCTAAACGCAGGCAAGTGCGTGCGTACATGGCTGAGAGCAGAGCAGAGGCGGAGAAATGGAACATGGCCGTGCAGTGCCTGCTGAGAGGCATTGACATCAGTGTCTACACAGGTGTGTGTGTGTGTGTGTGTGTGTGTGTGTGTGTTGCAGGGGGGTTGTGGCAAACTTCATACTGCGCTTCATAAATCATCCATTCTCATCCTTTTTGTAGAATTCAGCAAAAGCTTGTTGCCCCGCCCACGTCGTCTGCTGCTATTGGTCAATCCGTTCAGTGGGCGGGGTTTGGCAATGCAGTGGTGTCAAACTCACATTTTACCCATGATCAGTGAAGCCAACATCAGTTACAACCTCATACAGACAGGTACCGCTGCTGGATTTTATTGGTTTATAATTAACTTTTAATTTTAATGAGGTAATTAAATGTGTCAAACTATGTTGAGTGTGATTGTTTTATGTAAGTATGAATATCATGTTGTATTGTGTTAATATTTTATATAGTTATGTTATTCTGTTAATTAATGAGATTTTTTGATTAAATAGAATCATGTAATTTTATCAGCTCGAACCTTCTAAGAGCTAATAAGAATGTTGTTGGGTTTTTTTTTTGTTTTTTTTTAAAGTAAATGTGTTATTACAGTTGTTGAAATCACATTTTTCTTTTTTCCGTGTCCCCGCCCTGTTGTGTATTAGAACGGCAGAATCATGCCCGCGAGCTGATCAGAGAGATTTCTCTACACGAGTGGGATGGCATCGTCATTGTCTCTGGAGACGGACTGCTCCACGAGGTCCTGCCTTCTTAAAGATGACACATCTGCGCGAGTTATTGGTTAGGGATTGAAACTGATGTGTGTTTGTCTTGTGCTCTGTACAGGTGATTAATGGCCTCATGGACAGGCCAGACTGGGAACAAGCAATTAAAACGCCAGTGGGAATTTTACCGTGTGGCTCTGGCAACGCGCTCGCTGGCTCCATTAACCACTATGCAGGGTAAAACACTAACCTGGCCTTACCTTTACCTCTCCTAAGTCATCTGGTGTGGCTCACCTAGCTGTACGTTCACCTATGGAAACTAACCTGGTCATACCTTTATGTCTACCTCTACTAACTCACTTAACTGTACCTCTTTCTACTCTAATTAACATTGTGTTACCTTTACCTCTGACAAGTCAGCTGGCCATACCTCTAACTGTCATAACCCGGTCTTACGTTTACCGCAACTTTGTCAGCTGTCGTTAGCTGTAGGGCAATTCCATCGTGATGGACGTTACATTTGCAAAGTGTCTGAGCCATTTCAACCAGTCTCACACTACAAGTTAAAGCAGCAAGTCCCTAATCTTGTGTATGGGCATCGGTTAAGTTCTTGAAGAATTTAGGCAGGGAAGAAAAGATGTCCAATGACGCTGTTTTTTTGAAAGCAAAAGTAGAGTAGACTGCAGTAGAGAACAAGTAGAGCACTCGACCTCACCAGCTTCAGGGTAGTGTAAAATCTTCTGTGACGGACATTACATCTGATTCATTAACATGACTTCCAGATTAAAAATACATATAATATTTCGCCGATTTGCTTCGGATTAAGATGGAACGATCCAATTGGTAATGATATTACTTTGAGTTCCACCCTTTCATGTATTTCTGGGTTTAAAAGGTTTTAGGAGATCTGAGAAAACTGTTTAAATGAATCCCCCTACATTCCAAACCTTTCTAGCCGAAAATCGATCGTAAACGTCACATAAACAACAAAACATCATTGACGTCCATGGACTATGGACAAGTGTCTTCATTGAGTCAAAGACAAGAAATCTCACACTCCATTGTTTCAGAATTCATCCACCATGGTACGTGTAGGTGCCTAGAGCAGTTCATCTTGTCTTGGACATCAAGAGTTTGTGTTATGCATAAACGTTTTGGAATCTATGACTGAAAATAATATTAATATATTAATATTATTAATTAATATATAAATAATATTGCCTGGTCGTGTCCCGTTTCTCATGGAATTGCCCTGTCCTTGTAATAACCTACCTGTCCTTCCCTTTCCTGTAGTATCTTACTTGGTCCTCTTTTACCTGGAAAAACCTGCCTGACCATAACAAATTCCATAATGTGGTTTGACATTTAACTGTACTAGCTCATCTTGTATTACCAGCACTTGTACTGAGTCACCTTTTTTACCTGTAAGTTAAATGGTGTCAGTAACACTTTATCTTGCTATCTCGCTCCCTGTCTCTCAGATATGACATGTGCCTTCGCGAGCCCCTCCTCATCAACTGCTGCTTCCTACTTTGCCGGGGTGGAGTCCGACCCATGGACCTAGTGTCCGTGACGACAAGCCCGTCTCCTTCACCTGCGTCATCCAATCTGAATGGACGACCTCCTTCACCCAAGAGACTCTACTCTTTCCTGTCTGTAGCCTGGGGCTTTGTTTCAGACGTGGACATTGAGAGTGAGCGTTACAGAGGGCTTGGTTCTGCCCGCTTCACACTTGGCACACTAGTGCGTTTAGCATCTCTGCGCTCCTATAAGGGTCGCTTGTCCTATTTGCCCCCTGGAGGGGCAAATTCAACCCTTGAAGTACCCTCACAGACTCCACACCGACCCCTTTCCCGCAGTATCACCGAAGGACTAGAAGGATACTGTAGGATGCCGATCCATCGCACCTGCTCTGATATGGGCCTCAGCGAACAGAGAAGCCTCCAAAAGGATGAACGAGAAAGAGAGAGGGAGGCGAGAGACCGGGAGAGGCAGAGGAGAAGGGGGAGAGTAAGAGGAAGAGGTGTGGTGAGGGCGAGCAGTCTTGCTGAGGACCGAGAAAGAGAAATGGAGGCGGAGAGGATGGAGAAAACCTCTGCGTCTAGTGCAGAGTTGAACGGAAGACTGGAGTCTAATGAGGAGGAGGAGGAGGAGGAGGAGGAGGAAGAAGACAGTACAAGAAATATGACAGAGGAGGACGATGATGTTGTGGAAGGAAAAGAGATGGAGGAAAGGATGGAAGGCACATCCGGGTCTAGTATAGAGTCAAACGAAAGACAGGAGTCTGAGAGCAGCGAGAAAATTTTTGCGAATGATGGAGGGGAGGAGAAATGGAATGGCATGGATGGAGCAAGGGATTCGAGTGAAGGATATTTTGCAGATGAAGGAAAGGAGGAAGGCGAAGAGGTATGCTTAAACTCAGACCAGCGAAAGGCGCTTCGTAAAAACTCTGCCCCTTCCAGTCAGATTGCCGCCGCCTTCTTTAGCCGGCCAATCGGGGCAGACGCGGAGCAAGACATAGAAACACCAGCATATGAGAGAGAAGATGAGGACCTGACTTTTTTCCATCCTGGTCCATTTCCAGTGGAGCCTGCTCGAGAGCGAGCGCTCACCATTTCCTCACCATTCCGTCGTTCACGGTTTTCCCTTTCTAAACCCAAAACCTCAGTGGACCAGAACAAGAATCAGAAATCAAGTGTGTCTAAGCCTCGCCCTCTTTCCCTCCTCCAACAATCCAATTCAAACTCTTTACCACCCAAATTCTCCTCACTTTCTTTGTCTCTTTCCCCAACCCCTCCTTCGTCACCAGCCAACATGGGTCCACATACTTGCCTGCCAAGTTCCACTAGCTCATCCTCCTTCCCCTATGATCTGGTGCAACCTGGCAGGCTTAAACCCCGCCCACCGGTTACCTCCCCTGTGGACCCACCCCCTCAAGACGATCTCTTGCCTCCGCTTGATCAGCCTCTGCCTACCCGAGACTGGGTGACTATTGAAGGTGACTTTGTTCTAGTACTTGCCATTTACCAGTCGCATTTGGGTGCTGATTTGTTCGCAGCGCCGCATGCACAGTTTGATGATGGACTCATTCACCTGACTTTTGTAAGGGCCGGGATCTCTCGGGCAACGCTTCTCCGCCTATTCCTGGCAATGGAAAGAGGAACCCATCTTTCTCTGACGTCACCTTACGTGAGCCATGTTTCCGCTCGAGCGTTTCGGCTGCAGCCCTTATCATCACGGGGGACACTAACCGTGGATGGGGAACTCGTGCCTTATGGACCCCTGCAGGCACAGGTACGGACTGCGTTAGCTGCGTTATCACGTGTTCTAAATGCATTAGTGTACAGTATATGGCCAAATCGTGGTGGACTCCTGGAAAGCCTTCCCAGAGGAGTGGATGCCTTTAAACGGGGAAAGTTGGCATTAGCTTTGGAATGGTAAACATGATAGTCAGGTGTCCACATACTTTGGCCATGCACTGTATGACGTCTTAAGACTGAATTATCCACAACTCTACTGTCAGCTACAGTCATGTGCTGTGTCCTGAACCTCAAACTCCTATATAGTACATTATGCCGAAAAGCAAAGGCTGCAGCCTGAGGCTGCCTCCTACCCCGCATACTGATCACAGATGGGGTACTATTTTAGCACTGTAATGTTGAAGTTTGTAGTTTCAGATGTACCCCAAACTCAGTGTATTAAAAACATTGGCATTATTCAGGTTATTCATTTGGATTTATTTCAATCTTTTCCACTTGTTTTTCTTTCAGATCCATCCGTCCATGGCGCGCATCATCGTGGGAGACCCAGGAGTAAAAATCACTAGATTCTGACCTGAAACGTGGGCAGATTATTTTACACACTCTGCATCGCGTAATAACTATGCCATCTAGTTTTGGGAGAAAGCGAGGGAGGAATAAAAATAGCCGGCAGCTGCAATGAAAGCAATAGCTTTTAATGGGATTTATTTAAAACAGACTACCATATTAACAGTGACTTTAATATAGACATGACAACTGGACACTAAGATGCATGTGGAAATGGTGACTACTGGTGAAAAAAGTGAGTGAGTCCTTATTATAGTGCACAGACTAGGTTCCCGTTTTCCCTTCAATTAGTTTATGAAGTTTTACTACCTTTATCACAAACGTTTTAGGCACATCCCAGTATGCCACTTTTATCCTTGTAAAAAACACTGGCATTTTCATACCCTACACCTTGGTTTGCTGTTCTGTTTTTCTCTTGAGAATGCTCCCTTTTTTCCCTTGCAAATTTTCAAAGGCCACAAACCCAAGTTCCGAAACGTCTTTCTGTTTTCCTCCGTCTATCGGTTTTCTCAAGTTTTGCCTCCTCTGCGATCATGCCCCAATTTGTAAAATTTCTCCATTTCCCAAGCAATTCTCCATTTCTTCTGATGTTTGTCCTCATAATCTGAACTAATCACACCTTCCTAACTGCCAAAATGTATATTCTTCTTTGATCTTGCAGAATGGACGTTCCTCCAATACCTTGCTTCTGGCTGCTCTGAGCACCACCAATTTAGGTTCGTTCACCAGTCAGCCAAGCTTTGCCTTCTTCGTAGATTAAGTCACAGACCCTTTTGTCCCCTTCAGCCCTTAACCTATAGCTTTACTCTAGCTTTCTTTGCACGCTGATTTCGGGCTGCATCCCAGTGTATCAAGTGCCTCCTCCATGTGCAGTCTTGCAGAAGGCATGCCCTGAATCCTGCTTCACTTTCCATTCTTAGTCTTAGTTTTCCTGACGCATGGCTTTTTCCTGCCGAATCTTGGACCAGGTCATAATCTACTAAGCCCATGATAAAAATCTTTTACCTTGTAGAACCAGTTTATTTCAGCCACAGCCACACTCTACTTAGAAATGGGTAGCCTCTATTTGAAGGGGACTACCAATCCCTTTTGAGTGGAAATTTTTACACCACTCATTACTGAATCTTGCAACTGATCTTTGTGAATTTCAGGTGGCAATCCTCTAACTTTAAGACCTCTTTTAATTAAGATCAGTCCAAGCCTTTTTGGTTTTTTTTTTTTTTGGCATTAACAATGACCATAGATAAATGTGTGTTCTTAATGATGCCTTAGGTAGCCTATAATCAAGCCTAGTCTGGGGTTTTAGGTGAGTATAGCTCACTATTAGGCATGTGCCAATAATCAATCACACAGTATATCGTGATATATTTAAAATACACCTTGTTAGCAAGGACACGTGGCTCTTGTATTGTGCACTACATTATTTAACCCCTTGAATAAGGAGCATATAATCCAGTAGGAGAATAATGACTGTGTTCTTCTTATTTTGAACAAATTTTGAAGTGTCCTTATCGTGGAACGGAATCCTATCATTTTGTTCACCGGAGGAAAAAAATGTCGAAAACATTGAGCTTTAAGCAATATTTTTAAAGACTGTATCATGATAATATCATAACCTTTGATAATCAGCACATGCCTAATCATGAGAGGATACAGCCATTTAATGGCATCTATTCTGATATAAATATCTTAAATAGTGCATTTGCCTGATTGTTTAAGTGAGAGCATGCAATGCTGATGTTGATGTGAGGTAATGCAAGTTGCACAGTTGCTAAATTGTATTTTATTTTTTAAACCAAGGTGTAAATCTACCCAATTATTCAAAATTCAAAAAATATTCAAAATAGTCCTTTAATTTATTGTTTTTTTAAATGCGTTTTGGGAATATTTCTGCTTAGGAAGAAAAGTTTATTGATTTTGAAGAGCCCTGAATAAGAAATCATTTTAAAGCTATACATCTTGAATGGGCCAAACTTTACCGTTCGATAATTCTGAAACCCTTGATAGTGATCTTATAAATATTTTCCAGATTTACCAAGCAGATGTTCTTAGTAATTACTGCAAATTTCAAGTTAACATCTTTTAAGCCTTTAAATGAGAGCAAAATCGAAATTGAGTCTCAAATATCACAATGTCAGACATTTGCGTCAACCATGATGCAGCATGTCAGGTGTCAGGAGCAGTACTGCAACAGGTGTGTCATCTGGGAATATCGTCTGGGCTAGTTTTAAAAATCACAGTGTCCGCTGATTTAACCTCTGCCAGTGGAGTTGCAGATTTACAGAATCAAGCAAAAGTCAATGAAGGGTGCATGGAAAAATTCAGTGAGGAGGAACAGCGGTCAGAACAATTGTTGATATTCATTTGGATCCTGGACAAAAGACCTCGTGCTGTCTGTAAGGAACATGGTGGACCGATTGACCACTGGTTTAAGTGTTGTAATTTTGAAGTCTCATTTAGATTTTTTTCTCATTCAAAGGATATTTAGGATAATAACTTGGTATTTGCAGGAATTACTACGAACATCTGCTTGATAAATCCAGTACATTCTTATAAGATTGGGAAGAGTGATCAGGGGTTTTTAGAATTATTGAATGTTAAAGTGTGGCACATTTACATATATGTGTATATGTAGTACTCTATACAAATGTATGGGTACTCCATACCCAAAAAATATGAATCCCAAATCAAAATGTTAAATCGAACATGTGAAATCACTTTCTACATTCTTTTTTTTTTGCATTTCGGACAGAATAAAAGATGTATTTTAACCAAGGAAACAAACGATTCTTTTTATTTGGTGTCAAGTATAAACAGCGTATGAACTTCTGCAAGGAATTACAAGAATGGTTAAATGAGAAGAAAATGCACACTCCGTTCCTCTCCTCTCAGATTTCCTCCGTCACTCGAGTGTCTGAAGTTTAGGTTTGCACCTTAGCTATGAGGCTAATGTAGCTAAGACGTTCGGTCTACTAGTTTCAAAGAATGCTAACAGGCTATGTCATTAATCTCTGTGGAAACAATTGTGTGGGATAATATTATTATATTATAGTAAGCCATGCTTCCTTAAAAATCATGCAATGCCTCTGTTTTCAACAACCTCAGGCGAGATTTAGCTCTATAATGTCCTGTTCTTGTTAGCTACATTTTCCTCGCAGCGTCGGTGTTGAAATAATAAAGACGCAAACTTGTTTTGGCTGATTGTGTTTTGGGGAAAAGGAAGGTGTCTATTATTGATTTTTAAAAAGTATATAATTTTTTTTTTTTGTCAAATGCTAAAACCTGGACTCATTGTTAGCACTGGGCTGTGTTCCATTTCATTTGGCAGACCATTGCTTCAGAGCAGCGTAAGACACCTGGGTAGTCCTGTCATTGAACTGCTGCGTGGTTTTATGATGCCAGTTCTGATGTCCTGTTTATAGATGCTTGTAATAAACCTGTAATTATCACTAATAGTCAATGT
>JBCNYG010000001.1:66583882-66596969 GCA_039654305.1 Porochilus rendahli | reverse complement strand
CCCCAACCCCCCCCCCCAGAATTTGTACGACAGCATTAAGAACGAGCCTTTCAAAATCCCAGAGGATGATGGGAATGATCTGACTCACACTTTCTTTAACCCAGATCGAGAGGGCTGGCTCCTTAAGCTTGGTAAGTGTGTGTGTGTGCGCGCGTGTGTGTGTACGTGTCTGTGTGTGTGCTTTGACCCAAGTCTGAGATCTTTTGCGACTCCTTTTGTGAGTCTTTGGCCTGCTTGGTGAAAAGTTTATACTGATGCCCTATATATAAATGCTGGCATGCCGTGTGTGTGTGTGTGTGTGTGTGTGAGAGAGAGAGAGAGAGAGAGAGAGTGTGTGTGTGTCTGTGTGTGTGTGTAAGAGAGAGAGTGTGTGTGTGTGTGTGAAAAAGAGAGAGTGCGTGTGAGAAGGAGAGAGTGTGTGTGATAAAGGGAGAGTGTGTGTGGGTGTGTGTAAGAGAGAGAGAGAGATTGAGCGTGAGAGAGTGTGTGTGTGAGAAAGAGTGTGTGTGTGAGAGAGAGAAAGAGAGAGTGTGTGTGTGTGAGAGAGTGTGTGTGTGTGTGTAAGCTGCATTTCAGTTCTCTGCATGGTGGGGCGTGTGATCTGTCACTAATCCTGTCTCACTCTCCCCTTCTCCTGCCGCTCCTCCCGTTTCTCTCGCTCTTTGGTCTCTTCTGCTTGGCCTGTGGTTTCCTCTCTACAGGAGGTAGGTGCCCTGCTCTGGCTCTGTCCCAAATCTAGCTGCAGTCTGTTTCTTTACTGTACTTACTTAAATTCTAATGTGAAGAGTTGATTTGGGAGTATAAAAAAAAAAGATAAAAATAAAAAATCCTCACCTCTCTCTCTTTCTCTCTCTCTCTCTCTCTCTCTCTCTCTCTCTCTCTCAGGAGGACGAGTGAAAACATGGAAGAGGCGGTGGTTTATTCTGACCGATAACTGCCTGTATTATTTTGAATACACTACTGTAAGTGCGCACTCCAGTACACTGAAACTTACACGATACTATGTGCTTCTGATTGGTTGTTTGAATATATATATATATATATGTGTGTGTGTGTGTGTGTGTGTGTGTGTGTGTGTGTGTGTGTGTGTGTAGGATAAGGAACCAAGAGGCATCATCCCTCTAGAGAACTTGAGCATTCGGGAAGTAGAGGATCCACGCAAACCGGTGAGTCATCCAGCCAATCAGATTTCTTGCTGGCAAATGCTCTGATAATGTCAAAGGATAGCTGACTAATCAGAGGCTTTGCTTTCACAGGTTAGAGTTATAGTACTTATTCATTATAAAATTTGTTGTTTTAAATGTTTGTTTGTTATTGTTACGGTTTCTGTATAGAATTGCTTCGAGCTCTACATCCCCAATAACCGAGGGCAGCTCATTAAGGCGTGTAAAACGGAAGCTGACGGGCGAGTTGTGGAGGGCAATCACATGGTCTACCGCATCTCTGCCCCCACGCCGGAGGAGAAAGACGAATGGATCCATAGCATTAAGTACTTCCAAACTTTTAAATCCTAAAAATTCTGTTCAATGTAAAGGCCACAGAAACGGCAGTAAGTCCACTAGTCCGACTGTGGACGTGTCCCAAATCATGCACACTATTCATGATGTAGGACACACATACAGCTTCACTAAAACATGTGAATGTGTCCGAAACCATATCCCCTATTCACTTTGTAGGCCACACCAACATCATCACTCACACATCAGTGGTTCCCCGTTGGTATTTCGCAAACCACTCCGGAAACCATTTTCCCCCTTACAACACAAAAAAGTGCCCTATGTAGTGATTAAGGTGTGGTTCACAAAACGAATGACTTTGAAATCAACAGATTGTTCACTTGCTAGTTTCATGCTAACGTGAAGATAAACCAACAGGATTTAGATGATTTTTGTGATGTGGTAGTTTTATCATTAATGCTAGTCATCTAGCTGAAATTGGTTAATCTGAAAAGATTTGTGAAAGAAATTTAGAGACCTGTCTTCATAAACATCCATTATATGCACTGCTAACATCTGCCATCTAGCTAGGTATCAATGTTTACTGTTAATGCTAGTTAGCTAGCAACTAGAAGCTAATGTGTCAGGATTTCTGAGTGAATTTTTAAGTGTTTATACATGTGTATATACATATAATTTCTATGCTAAACTGCGGACTTTAGCCCCCTAGCTTGCATAAGGTAAACTGGGTAGTATTTATAAAACTTTTATAAAAAAATTATCCTAATGTATACTGCTAGTCAGCTAGCATCCACTAAAAGAGGACAAATAAACACATCAGGCTAATCTGATGGGATTTCTGAGAGTATCATCTGTATTCTGACCAATGCTGGCGTAAGGTAATCTGACAGGATTTTTGAGAAGAAAACACATATTTCCTTTTATAATTTGACTGCTGTGCCTGCCAGGTGTAATGCTATCGATAAATCTTTACGGCTGGCTAGCTAGCTAGCTAGATAGCTTTCATAGACCTGACAGGATTTTGCCAGATTTTTATAGCTTGCGCTATCTAGCTAGCTAATACAAGACAAGCTGCATGCAAGTTTATGCATATTCATAGTATGTACTACTTATGCTAGCTAGCTAGCTGATTTGAGCTAATCAGACTTTTAACTTAAACCTTTTCCGTTTTCGGGAATTCAGCGAAGCATGTACCCGAGGTACTTATAAAGTGCGCTGACGGACGTCGTCTCTGTCTCAGGTCGGCGGTGAGCGTGGACCCTTTCTACGAGATGCTCGCTGCGAGGAAGAAACGCATCTCCTTGAAGAAGAAAGAGGAGCAAGCTTAGAACCAGTTCTGCGTCCTTTCTTTGTCATCCCTTCATCCTTTCTTTGTTCATCTCCACCTTATTATTTATCCCTGGTTAGGACTGGTTATTGGAGGAAGGAGCCAACAGGAAGCTTGGTGCGTTCCTGTGCTTGTGCCCTCCGGCAGAGTGTTCAGTGCACAGTGTTACCACACTCTACCTAGGTCCCCTTGTGCAAAAAACAAGGTACTCTGAAGCGAGCAGGAAGTGTTAATATCAGGAAGTGTTAGTCTTTCGCATCCATTCACATTACTGTTATGTAAGGAGGACAGAAGGAAGGCTGACCCTGTCGTTGTTGTCCCGATACACAACTACTGACTTATTCGTACACGTATACACTACTAGTGCTGGACACTTCTTTCAGTAGACACACTACTCACTATCAGTATAAACCGGTGTCCTTCGTCCCTGCTGCACACTACGAGTGCTTACTACTGCTGGTCTTCCGCTCTTCTTAATCAGATACTGTGAAACACTCCTTTCCTGGAACTCCCCGACACACCTACACGTCGGGTATGACATCATCGTCGTTCTTACCGCATTAGATCATTACCTTCAGCTTTCTTTTAAAGATACACAAAGGTCTAGTGTCTAGGGATTAAGTCACTTGGGCTTTTTATTAACTTCTGGCCTGTACACTAAGTGGAAGTCGCACATAATATACCGTGCCAGTCAAAAGTATCGGAACGCCTCCTTATTCCGTTATAACGGGCAGGTGTGTCCAAGCTTTTGACTGGAACTCGATATCGAGTGCCTACTACTATTATTAAGTGCATTCTACACTCCATGAGTGTCCCTTAGGGAGCCATGTCGATTAAGGCTCACTCCAACCTGGTAAGGTTTTAAATAATGGCACCCTGGGCACTATATAATTCCATTCCCCTTAAGGGGGTCATTTGGAGTTGTGCTGACTCGTCCTTGCATTACGTTATACTTTATATAAGCACTCGTCCTGCTTGTCAGTTTTATCAGACAAAATTGAAGCTCGTCGTTATTTGCGTGCATATCCATTTCAGAACATTAGCTCAACAGATTTATCGGTGAAACTAGTGTCCCTCGATCAAGCTGCTCGATTTCAGTTTGCTTGAGTCATGCCTCTAAAAGGCTTTTGTTTTGTTTTCGTCAAAAGCTAGAGCTGCCTTATAATCACCCCGCAGGGACTTAGAAGAATGCCGACGACCTCTTTTCCTCTTAAACAACAGGAAATCAGCGCTGCTGGGGCGTGACTCCGTTACCACAGCTCTTTGAATAGGTCCATGTATTCCAATACGCGGGAAAACACAGGTCTAAAAGTAGCATTAAGGTTACGCCCTGGTGGCAAGAACAAAGGCATGCCAAGTAAATCTGCATGAAAATGTAAAGCCTGGTTAGTATAGACGAAGAAATTTCGTAACATACCTACGTGGAGTTAGTTTTCTGTCGAGTGTAATCCTATGGAAGTTACAGTCTTCGTTGTAAATCCAGGATCCGATTCATACTTTAGATTGCGGTTGTGATTACGTTCGTCCTTCATGTAGGGTCCTTATACTGCAGCCGTAAGCCGTAAAGAGATTTTTGTAGATCATTAAGTATCTACATTTAAAAATCACAGGTCATAATAGCTCGAGCGTTCTAGCATAACATCACACTGTTGTTGCTGGTGTAGCTGTGTGGGCAGGGCTGAGATCAACGCTTCACTTCAAAATATTATAAACACAAAATGGTAACGAATGTAAACTACGAGAAGAAAAATTATAATGAAACTACAAACATAAAATAACAGTGATATATAACCTACAAACCTAAACTCAAATCTATAAACTGCACAGTAATAAAACACAAACTACAAATGTCACGTAGTAATGGAATTACCATGAAATGTAAACTACAGACATAAAATGAAGTCCTAAGTGGCCGTACATTCATACATTTTGTTTCCTCTGTTTTTTCGGGATAACAGTGAGATCTCGAGATGATAAAACGTACTGTAGCCCATAACAATGTGATTCTTCATTGCAACATCACGTCAGAGGAACAGACGAATATCGATCACCGTATCACGTTTCTATTCAATTGAGGCCTGACACACATCACAGGAAGGCAAATGAAATAAACTTGTTATCTCCATAACAAACGGAGACAAAATATTTACGAATACACGTTTGCTTTGGGCTTCCAAACACTACTAACACAAATACCAGTCAAATTTAAACTGAACATAAAAAACGGTGAAGAGTAAGTAAAGTAAGAGTAAGAAACTATAAACATAAAATAGTAGAAAAGCTGAAACTATGGACTTAGCATAGTGTTGAAATGTAAACTATGAGCTTAAACATAAACTGCAAGATTAACATAGTAATGAAACGTAAACGATAAACTTCACGTAGTAACGAAAGGTAAACGTGTCTTTCAGGTCTTTAGTTTAAAAATTGTTGGTGATTTAATGGAAGGCGTACGCAGTAATCCATAATTTGAGCAAAAACTAAATGTTTCATTTCCATACAATTGCTTTTCGACAGAAAACAGACTCCATACACTGCTGAAGCACATTAGCGTTAGCATTAGCGTGGATGTGTTCATTGACACGGTTAGTTTACTCTGATTCGAGGGCTTTGAAGGAGTTATATGGCAGCTTAACGTGATTTTATTACACGTCGTCATTACCGTTTTGTAAATATGTTTTGTATCTTTATTTTCTGCCATCTATAGACATGTTAATTTATTGTTTCATTCCATTTAAAAAAATGTTTTTATTATAGTTAATTAAAGATCATTTTCACCGCCATGGACTGGGGAATGCATGCGCGCCTGCTGAATCAGATACGATCGCCTCGGCTTGGTTTGTATTAAGAGACTCTTATTAGCGCTCCATGTTTTTCAGATTTGTAGGTTTGAGTTTAGCCTTGGCAGTTAGCATTCTTAAACTCGACATCTGCTCACAAACCACTTTTACATCTATTTATTATTTTTTTTAAAGAATAGGTTTGAAAATAGAATTGTTGATGGTAATAATATGGAACGCTAATATTCCACTTCTGTAATTTTAGCCTTGTGTTTTAAGCTACTAATTAATAAGAATGAAATGTAGCAGTGTACTTTGCCTGGTTGTTTTTTTTTTTTCTTTATCTCCCTGTTAATATGAACACGTGCTGCATTATTTATTTTATTTTTTAAATAATACAAAACCATCTAAATATAGCGTAGCAATGTTTGAAGTTAGATAGAGTCTGTATTAAAGGAACAGCCTCTTCTGGTGTTTCTGTATCGAAGTGCCCTACATGGAGTGTTACACTATGGCTTCTGTGTCCTACGTAGTGCCACACATTGCGTTTGGGATAAGGCCGCACTGTTTTTGACTGAATGATGTAATAAACAGGAAATCGTCGCTTTAATGTAGCAAAGAAACAACACAAGGTCACAGATATTCGTTGGTGCCAGACAATAAAGTTCAAGACGATATCACAATTATGGGTCCATTGTTCTTTCTTCCTTCGTTTTGTTTTTCTTTCGCTCCGTCCAGCCGACTCTGCTGCACCCTGCTGCTTACTTTTGATAATTCATAACACATTAACAAGAATATTCAAAAGTTGATCCAGTTTATTTCTGTATACATTTAATTATAAAAACTTATGAAAAGAGAAAGTGCCACCTTTGTCACGTTTTATTAAAACCATACATTTATTTATAGTTGAAGAGAATAATTATAATAAAAAAACACGGCTGTCCCTATACAGTGCACAATATGATTACATTATGAAGTACTCGAGATGCCTATTTTCATGATATTTCATGCCTTACAATTCAGGATTATTATCCTTACCACTGAAGTTAAAAAAAAGACTAGATTGTGCTTCAGTGTTTCAGTTTCTGAAGCTAGGTGGCGGCCATCTTGGTGAGACCACTTTGCTGTAAAACACCTCAGTACGGAGCAGTACGCGGCTTGATGATCCAGCAGATTTCACTGCTGAAGGTGAGGACGTCTTCACTTTATGTAACTTATATATTCCTGAACGAAATGCACATCTCTGATGTTATTCTTGTTGTTTTCCCAGTGCTTCATTTGTTCGAGTGAAACGTTCAATAATAAAGTGGTCTCACCAAGATGATGGTAGTGCGGCTCCAAATTTTTCTGCGTACAAACAATAGGATCGAGTCTTTTATTAGTAATTTATTTACTTACGTCTGTGGATCCCGACATCCTTCCTAATTAAACAGCCTTGCCGTGCACCTTGTAGTTCACTAGATGGTGTAGTGGATGAGCATTTGAAGTAAGGAATTTCCTGTTTCGAACATAAACACCTATATACTTTCTGGATAGATTCTACTAAGTACTTAAAATTAATGAACACTTTTGCTAGGGTCTTTGGTTTTGCTGTATCGTTCAGTTCACTTTTTTTGCGAAAGCGAAGCTACTTTCAAAAATAAAAAATAAGCGAATAAATAAACACAATAAACACAAATTGCTTTAGCCTCGTCTCAAACTGCCTTCCTCTTTAGTGCACGAGTGAGTACGCACTGAAGAATGATTATTAGGACTTAACCATGCACGTGGATTTAGGGTGGCCAGTTTGTTGCTCCTGCCAACGAGATTATGTTTTACCTTCAGTTTCTTGTTAGAAGGATTACGCACAGGTCATGTGCAGATTATCATGAAAGTTCTCCAGGAGGCGGGGCTTTCGACGGGGACGAGTCCATTCATTTTTAGAGATGATCCGGATCAAATACTGGATTTAACCCTGTGGTGTAGGAGGAACTTTTTTTAGTGCCCCGCAGAATGTAGTGATCAGTCAGTCCGTGCATGCGCCCGTCTGTTTGTGCTGCAACTTTCAGTGCGTCCGTCGGCACCCGCCTCAAACTTGGTGGATATGTGTCGGGCGGTAAGGCGGCGTGTCGGGTACCAACTGTGACCTTGACCATTTACCCCTCTTAAAAGAAATGTTTCGTCATGCCACATTCCCGATATCCCTCACATACACCAGACTCGGTATAGTTATACCTCTTGGGAGGGGCAAGTTTCACATACCAACGTTGGGTCACTGTGACCTTGACCTTTGACCCTACTTACAAGAAAATGCTTCTCCAGGCCATATCTCCTATATGCCTAGACTCGCATATAGCAAACTAAGTAAGTTTCACATACTATGTCGGAGAATTACGCTCCGTGATTGCTCTTGTTGTTTCTGTTTCCTGTTACAAATGTGGATGATCCTGAGAGTCGGGTGTGGAGTGTCAAAGGTGTGATTTGACTGCGCTAGTGTGCTGTATTTGAACTAACCATGGGGGGGTGCACGGTTCGAGGAAAACAATCAGCAGCAGGATGACGATGATGGGGCGGAGTCACTGTTGTCATCCTGAAGCTGATTGTGTTTCTGTAACAACACGTCCCGGTAGCTTTTATTCCTGTGACATCAAACCATTTAAAATGGATTAGGATGGAAAACGGTCACATGGTACTTTTTATCCATATATGGGTACATTTTGTCCGCTTTTGTTCCTGTTCCTGGAGCAGCTCCTCCCTCTGCAGTTCCAAATCGCATGAAAGCGTATAAATTCTGTTTAGAAAAGAGACTTTAATGGCAGGGATCAAATGGGTACTTGGTGACACCTCCGTGCAGCTCCACAGCAGACTCTGCCCAGCTTATGACATCACCGGTCATGTGGCCCCGACAGGACGCAAGACTGTAGATGTCGTTGTGTGTGAGCGTGTGAGACCAGAGCTGCAGGTCTGAGATTTCACCAACAAAAGCCTGGGTGGCATCAAAACGTCCGCCGAGTGAGTCCTAACACACGCGCACGCACACACACACACAGATACACGTAAAGGGGGTTATTAACGATGACGAGAGAAGGATTTTCAGTATAAGTGTGTGTAGTGTGGGGTGTGTGTGTTACCTGTTCCTGTCCCAAAATAAACACCCCTCCAGGTTTGATGGGTTGCCAGGCGTTAAGATTATCCCCTGATCCTCTCTTTGCTCCGTCCTGAAAAACCTCCCACACTCCATCACGTGCCAACCATGTCACACAGACGTGGTGCCATTTCCCATCATGCAATGAGAGTGGTAATATCACTGACTACACACACACACACACACACACACACACACACACACAAAATGACCCTACGTTTTAAAAACTGCATCAGCGCCCTCTTGTGGGATGTTTTATATGGACATAGTGATCCATCCAATCAGAATCCTCACGATTCGCTCTTTCTCTCTTACCGTGTCTTTGATGAGCAGCTCCATCGGCTTGTCCCCCCACTCAATCAGCACCAGTTCGTTTGCCTGGCCCGGGACGGAGTAAGAAAAGGGCGTACCGATGCCGGAAGTTCCGCCCTTTAGCCACATACACAGCGTCATGGCGTAGATCTCACGCGTCACGGTGCGCTTCACTCTTCCATACATGTACTTTGTGCGCATGGGGAAACCGATCTGAAAACTTCTAGAAGGTTTTCTTCTCTTCCTTGTAGCTGAAATGATATCAAATAGAGAATCAGTTGTTTGGGACTTTTTTCCCAACCCGTGCTCGTTTGTTCTGAAAGGATAATTGGTCATGTGCTCACCTGTGTTTGGGCGAGCACCGTGCGTGAGCTGCTTTAACACTTTGTCCAGCTCGTCGTGCATCGTCCTGCGATTCTGTGCGTGGTGGAATGTCCTCGGTTGTCCGCCAGCCTCGCCGTCATGGTGACTGTCATCATGGCGATTGCTGATCCCGTCATGTTGCCCGTCGTGGTGTTCGCCATCGTGGTAATCGTCGCCATCCTCGTCGTTGTCACCAGTGATGGAAGCTGCGTGATGCAGCATCTGCTGCTCAAGGGCGGAGATCTTCCTCTGCAGCAGCTCCTTCAGCGAGGCGGAATAGGCCGTGGACGTGTTCTGTGTCTGACAACACAAATACTTAGAATAAGTGTTACGCTTTTATTGCCAATTGGGACACGACCGAGTTTGTCTCACTTTCTCTCACCTGCAGGTTTTCCAGTCTCTCCTTTAAGGTAGCTAGCATGTGACTCATTTGCTCCAGAGAGCTTGTATGGGACAGAATCATTGTCTCGTTGCCCGTGTGGGCATCATTGCCGTGGTGATGACTCCGTTGGGGGTGTCCGTGCTCATGGCCACCCAGGCCGTGCCCGAAGCCTTGGCAGAGCGCCAGCTTGGAGGTGAGCTCGCGGATCGTCTCCCTCTGGTCCAGAATCGTCTCTTTCTGCTGCACTAAGCTCTCACGCAGGTGTAAGATGGTAGGCGTGGCCTCTTCTGACACACCCCACCAGGGGTCACTGTGATGGGCACTGTAATGACCGCTGGGGTGCCTGCTATGATGCTCGCCATAATGGCTACCGTGATGGCTGCCGTGTTGCTCCGCGTTGTCGGAGGGGAGGCAGGGGGCGTCAGGAGGAACGGGGGTGCAGATGAAACGCGGGTGAGTACCAGGCTCATACGCCGAGCCTGAAGCTCCACTGACAAGCAGCATGCGCAAAAGAAGACTGAGCGTCCATCCGCCCATCGTTGGTTTTCTTCGCAGATCTGAGGAGTGTGTGTGTAACGGGTCACGTCTCATTTCTGGGGAAGTGTGTGTTCGGTTTTGTGTTACATTGGATATGTCTCTCTTTCTTTCTCTCTCTCTGTTTTTCTCTCTCACTCTCTCCCTCCCTTCCTTTTATAATTATGAGAAAAACAACACACAAATGAACACAATAAAACACTAATGAAGTGAATTCACCTGGAACAGCAAAACCAAGTTTTAACCATATATAAAGAATAAAATGCTTATACATGGAATCTTTCTTTTTTCTTTTCCGCTAGCACTTTTGAAAGGAGACGCCGATATCAGTGTACTTTGTTTAGACAAAGTTTACACTTTGCAGTGTGTCCGTATGAATTTTTGTATTTTTGGAGAAAGATAAACAAAGGACAGTTTATATCTTCTAACTGTTTTAATGTAAACAATAACACGTTTTAGAGTAAACAATTACGGTTAATCTTTACATTTCTACGTTAAAATTTAAAAGGGAAAAAAACAGTAAAAGTCTTCGTTATATTGCTGTGAATGAAATCGAAACCTTCGTGACCTGCTATTATAGAAAGGAAAACTCGACTTATATTCTAAAGAAAGCTTCTTACGTCATACACCATTTATAACATTTCAACAAAAGCACATTTCTTCTGTGAAGTTTAATATTTCGTAGCATCTGTGTTGGTAAATTCTGTATAAATTTGCGTAATATTATTAAAGAGAGCTGTTTCTTACCTCTGTATGTCTCAGTAGCTTGGGATCAACTTAATCCAGATGGATGAGCTAATTCCATCTCTCTCTCTCTCTCTCTTCAGGAAGTGAAGCAAAAGCAACTCCATATGCTTATAGTGCTCCCCATAAAGTTCTCTGGGATTCTATTACAGACGTCTCCACTGAACATTTATTTAAGAGGAAATGTTGTATTGCTTCATTTCACTGCAGAATCGCTGATTATATTTAGCAACATGTACAGCAGTAGAGTCTGGCTAGCAGGTGGGCGGCCATGTTGCGGCGTCTGCTGTCATGAGCCTTAATGAGCTAATCGGTGGAATTATGTCGGAGACAGATGGCCACAGATTAAGGTCAAAATGAGGAGAGAAAGAAATGTGCTCTGCTAGTATTTCTGTCTTTCGGAGGTTGGAAGAATAGCTAAGAATGTGCTTGCTAAGCGGATGTTTTGAACTTGTCCTCAAAACATGAAAGTTTTAACACTTGTTATGGTTTGTTTCCCCTTCTTTTAACTCATCTGTATATTTGTTGTCTACATCTAGATAGAAGGGGGGGATTGTGTTCCAATAGCCTATTGGTCCGACATCCCTATTCAGTTGAGTTGGGTTAGAGTTAGGGCTGTTGGCCCAGTGGGCCGTTACTGTTGGACCAGTAGGCTGTTACTGTCGTACCAATGGGCTGTGACTGTCGGACCAATGGGCCGTGACTGTCGGGCCAATGGGCTGGCACCGTCGGACCAGTGGGCTGTTACTGTTGTACCAATAAGCAGTGACTGTCGGACCAATGGGCCGTGACGGTCGGACCAATGGGCCGTGACTGTCGGACCAATGGGCCGTGACTGTCGGGCCAATGGGCCGTTTCTGTCGGACCAATGGGCCGATACTGTCGGACCAGTGGGCTGTTACTGTCGTACCAATAAGCAGTGACTGTCGGACCAATGGGCCGTGACGGTCGGACCAATGGACCGTGACGGTCGGACCAATGGGCCTTGACGGTCGGACCAATGGGCCGTGACGGTCGGACCAATGGGCCGTGACGGTCGGACCAATGGGCCGTGACTGTCGGGCCAATGAACCGTGACTGTCGGGCCAATGGGCCGTGACTGTCGGGCCAATGGGCCGTTACTGTCGGACCAATGGGCCGTTACTGTCGGACCAAGGAGCCGTTACTGTCGGACCAGTGGGCTGTGACTGTCGGACCAATAGGCTGCGACTGTCGGACCAGTGGGCTGTTACTGTCGGGCTGTTACTGTCGGACCGGTGGGCCGTGACTGTCGGGCCAATGGGCCGTTTCTGTCGGACCAATGGGCTGACACCGTAGGACCAGTGGGCTGTTACTGTCGTACCAATAAGCAGTGACTGTCGGACCAATGGGCCGTGACTGTCGGGCCAATGGGCCGTTACTGTCGGACCAGTGGGATGAAACTGTCGGACCAGTGGGCTGTTACTGTCGTACCAATAAGCCGTGGCTGTCGGACCAATGGGCCGGTTACTGTCGGACCAAGGAGCCGTTACTGTCGGACCAGTGGGCCGTTACTGTTGGATCAGTGGGCTGTGACTGTTGGACCAATAGGCTGCGACTGTCGGACCAGTGGGCTGTTACTGTCGGGTTAGGTAGCTAACAGTGAAACAAGGTGCTTAATACCCTGACGAGTATCTTAGAGGTTGTTATTAGTAAATATAGTTAGCCAGCTAGCTTGCTGTGAAATTAATGCCACTAGTACAAGGCTAATAGAGCTAAAGTAACTTGGACTAACAAATGATTACAGTGAACTGATTTTACGGTTTCAAGCCTGGGTTATCAAAGGCCAGCCCTGTCTCCCACTGTCAGTGGTGTGTAAAAGAACCATTGCTGACTTATGTAAAGAGGAGGCAATTGGGTTGCTGTCAGCGTGTTTCTACCTTGCGATGGCCTGGCGAGCTGTCCAAGGTGTACCCCGCCTTCGCCCAGAGTCAGCTGAGATGGGAGCGAGCCTCCCCGCGACTCTAACTAGGATTAAACGCTTCAGAAAATGAATGAATGGATGATTACACTGTAAGTGTGTATAGCAGGATGGAGCCAAGGTGA
>JBCNYG010000001.1:66571382-66581382 GCA_039654305.1 Porochilus rendahli | reverse complement strand
CACACTTACACATTAAAGTTATATAGTCTCACACACATTAAAGTTATACACACTTGCACTTACACATTAAAGTTATACACTCCCACTTACATATTAAAGTTATACAGTCTCACACACATTAAAGTTATACACACTCGCACTTACACATTAAGGTTATACACACTCTCGCACTTATATATTAAAGTTATACATACTCTTGCACTTACACATTAAACTTATACACTCGCACTTACACATTAAGGTTATACACACTCTCGCACTTGTATATTAAAGTTATACATACTCTTGCACTTACACATTAAGGTTATACACACTCTCGCACTTACATATTGAAGTTGTACACACTCTTGCACTTACACATTAAAGTTATACACTCGCACTTACATATTAAAGTTATACAGTCTCACACACATTAACGTTATACACACTCGCACTTACACATTAGTTACATGTTGAAATTAGAGACACTTGCACTTCTCGCATTGTCAGTTCTAACATTTACACCCTAAAGGTATACACTCTCAGATCTGCACTCTATTGTTGTGCTATTGTAGTATTATGCAGTCTTACGCTTACACAATAAATTATACACTCACACTTACATGCTAAAGTTATACGCCCTCTCACACTTACGCAATAAAGTAATACAGTCTCTCACACTTACATTCATTCATTCATTCATTTTCTGAACCACTTATTCCTAATTGAGGTCACGGGGAGGCTGGCGCCCATCTCAGCCGACTCTGGGCGAGGGCGGGGTACACCCTGGACAGCTCGCCAGGCCATCGCAGTCACATTTACATGCTAAAGTTAAAAGTGCTCAGTTATACATTCTTTTACAGTTGTATATGAAAAGTCAGACCATCAGATACTACAAACTCACATTATGAAATTATTACATTTATATTCCTTAGAGCTGTATTATCCTCGAATTCTGATTGGCCAGAAAGTGTTTTAGTATCTAGAGTAGCAACTTTTTAATTTCTAGTGAATGTTTTAACGAAGGAATCGGTTGACATGGTGAAGTTTTCCTTCAACAAATAGACATTGATGGAAGGAGTCTCCAGTGTCAGTGCTTAATAATGCTAGGGAATCATACTGACCCACGTCAACTCTGTCTTTTTCTGCCTCTGTGTTTATGCAGGCAGGTGTGGCTTCATCCTAACCTAACCTAACCTAACGTCCCGGGTGTTGTGTGGAAGAGTCGTGCAAGTGAGAGTGACACGATGTCAAGATCTGACGAGGTGAACAAAATGACAGAAAACGTCTACAAGGTAATACCTGTGGCTGCCTACTTCCTCTTTCACTTCATTCATGCTCAAGCTCTGACCGTGTCACCTCCTGTTGATTTTTTATTTTTTTAAATAGCATGATGTGTTTGTAAAAGTTCTGGTAGCTATTACGGATGTATTGATACATCTCACTATCAAGGCATGACTGCTATCACCATGGCAACTGGGAATAACTTGCTTTTATTTCTATTGGTTTGTGTGTTTGTGTGTTCAGGGCATTCTGGAGCAGTTTAACCCCAGTTTAAAGAACTTTGTCACCATGGGGAAGCACTATGAGAAAGCACTGACAGGTAAGGAATATACTCATGGTTTTTTATGGCTCATCAGCCATCTTAAAGCCTTTTACCTCAGCGCAAGTTTTTTTTTAGCGGGGCTCGAGCAACATACTTAAGAGAAATTGGTATACCATCGATCTGATTTTTTTTGTGCCGTAAACATTTCTGTCTCATTTGATGACGTAAATCATGACATCAAGTCACGTGACTTTGTCCAAACATTCTCCTTACCCACAAGGTAACTTTGTCGAAGTTTAGTTCTTTTATGGCTTTTCCTTCCGGATATGTTTTTTTTTAATGTTTTTGTCTTGTTTGTGTCCATCCACATGTTCGTACGTGTACACCTGGGAACCTTGTGGTGAAATCTTATCGTTGATGTCACAGCCATCCATGACTGGGAGGCCATGGGAGCTAATTGGATGAGCTCTCACAGGAGGGCGGGATGGCTGGCATATGTTTACTTTCCTGTCACTCACAGCGATCACCGGCCGATCATGAACATCTGGGAGCTCATTCGTACGAGGGGGCGGATAGCGCTTTCCCTCCGAGTGTATTAGGGCGCTCGCGAATACGCATACGCAGCAGTTTGTAACGAGGCGGGTGGTAGCATGGATGATGGTGGTCGTGTGATAAGCAAGGCAATACTTTTTGAGTGGGAATTGTATATGGGAGAAAAATGGGGGAAAAATTCTCAATAGCGTATCACTTTCAGATGTCAAAACTTTGGGGAGAGGCGGTCATAACGCGATGGTTAAAATGACACTACGTCATTGATGGCGTCATCAAAACGAGAAAAAATACAACGTTGCCGCTTTAAGCAGTGCCTAAAGTTTATATTAGTTTATAAACTATTATATTACTATTATAAACTAATGTGTGAGACAAACATTTAACAAACAATTGTTGTAGATGTGAATACACAGGTGTCAAACACAAGGCCCAAATCTGGCCCGCCAACTCATTTAATGTGGCCCGCAAGAGCTTTAAAAGAATATGCTTATCGTACATTCTGTGTATCGACCATCACCATGAAACCTAATTCATCACCCTTCCACTAGGTGCCTGCAGCTTATTTCAAGTAAACAGCTAGTCATTCATGATTCAAGAAAGATCACATACTAGCGTATGTCGCGTGTTTGTCAGAAAATGCAAGTGAATAAAGGAACAGGAACAAAGTAGATGTTCCGTGATCATTCATCCCTCGATCCCCTTTATATTTAGTGATGCCGCCATCATTGAAAATGAGTTTGACACCCCTGCTTAAGTTGTAGATTTCTTTCAATAGTGGTGTAATTTTAGTTAACACAGGAACTAAACACGTCATTGTACCGTTGTGAGCAGTAAACATGCTAGCTAATCAGCGTGAAGATAACACAGTCAAAAAAATGTGTATTCCTGCTGAATGCTTTTCTGTTCTGTTGCACTTTTTGGAGAACGAAATCTGTGGTTTTCAGTGAGTGGCAGGGACACAGTAATTATAAATAAAACAAAAGTATAAAATAATAAAAGCTAATTGCAGGCTACTGTGCGCTCATGTATGTCGAAGTGGGTTGATAGCTGTTTTGGACTGTAACTGTTTAGTACTGATTGCATGGAATAGTAACGACTCGTCCCTTTCAAAAACTTTTACAATGTACTGATTGATGCCGCCTTTCCTTCTTTCTGTCTTCCTTCTGTGCAGGAGTGACTGTCGCCGCTAAAGGCTACTTTGATGCTCTGGTTAAACTGGGAGAACTGGCCAGTGACAGCCAGAGCTCGAAAGAACTGGGTAAGACTGGGTCAAAAAGATGATGGATAGAAAGAAAGGCAGAGAGAAAGAGATGTAGAGGAAGTGAGAGATTGGTATAGGGTGGTTTTAAATGTATAAAATAAGGTCGATGAAAAAATGATGTAAAAAGAGAGTGTAGCATAAAAACATGAAGAGAGAGAAAGAGAATGACAGAGGAGGGAGGGAGGGAGAGGAGGGAGGGAGGGAGGGAGCAGAAGTTAAGGGTGAAGTAATGAATGAAGGAGAAAGAACGGAGCACAGAGTATAGAAAAGATGAGTGTGCCATAAAAAACGAGTACACCATAAAACACGAAAATGAGAGAGAGGGAAAGAAAGAGAGAGAGGTCTTTGTTGAAAGATTAACAACACCACATGATCGCATTGTGTCGCTGGAAGCAGCGGGGGTGGACGATAGAAACGGAGGGATGGAAGGGGTGAAGAAAAGGGCCGCATGCCAAACTACACACACAGAGTGTTATTCAGCTGGGGGGACACACACGCAATACACCCAGGCTGTGCGGTGACACGAAACAAACCCTGAATGGCCATGAAGTGTAGCGCATAAACGTATGAACCACTGTGAGCGCGGGAAGTTTTTTGAATTTGCATATTCATAGCCGAGCATCGTCACGTTGTTCCCGGGCTCGGGGCGTTTCTGTGTGGCGCTTGCATGTTCTTTCTGTGCTTGCGTGGGTTTCCTCTGGGTACTCTGGTTGTCTCCGACAGTCCAAAGATATGTAACCCACCTTCGCCCAGTACCGGCTGAGATAGGCTCCAGCCTCCCTGCGACCCTGGTAGGATTAAGCGGTTTGGCAAGTTAGTGAGTGAGTGAGTGGCATCATGTTGTCATGATTTTTGTAGTTAACAGTCAATGTATTCCGTATTTACATATGAATGTATTCTTCTTTAGTGTTTATTTCAACTCAAAACAGCGACACTCTAAGCTAGGCAAGCAAGGCTGATGCTAAAGATTTAGCTAGCTGTAGCATAACTGTTCAGTCTTTCGTGTGGATCCATTAGAAACAACAAACAGTCATCAGGAATATAAACATTTCCCTCAGATATGTTAGCAAGAAAAGCCTTTTTAAAATGCACTGTAATGCGTCACACTTTAGCATTGCTAGCGTAGTTTGTTAGCATCCTAACAAACCCAACAGCCGTGGATTTATAGCTTGTCACCTGAGGACTGTCAGAAAATTTAAATTTCATAGCTGGGACTCCTCATTTGACACACTCAGACAGCACTCGTATTGTTTTATTTGGCAGAACCCGTGGAAGTTTGGTTAGCGATTGACGCTAAGCATGATAACAGTGTCAGTTTTTGTGACTGCGGAAGATTTTCCAAAGCTATCTGCTAACAAATCTGAGGTAAATGTCGATAATCCTGATTGTCCTGTTTTGTTTTCATTGTCAAAAATAAAATCTGGCTTCATGGCACAAACAGCTAGCGAGGATAATCTTTAGCGTAAATCATTGGCTAGTTCACGCTAACCTCTTTATTTAACAGCGAGAATGTCATGTGTTGATGTGAATTCCACTTGTCCCCCGGAGGAAACCTACGTAAACACAGGGACAACATAACTCCACACAGAGACGCCCCCAGCCCAGGAATCGAACCCTGTACCTTCTTGCTGTGAGGCGGACGTTCTGACCACTGCTCCACCGTGCCGTCCAATCCGATTGATTTTAGCGCGTGATGCTTTATTTCAGGTGACACGCTGTTCCAGATGGCCGAAGTGCACAGACAGATCCAGGTGCAGTTAGAGGACGTGGTGAGTGCGTTATTTATTATTTAGAACTTATTTATTAGTTTGTTTGTTTTTTATTTTTCCATCTATCCAACCATATATGTATCGTTGAAAAAAACCAGACTAATAAATAAAGAAATAAACAGATGTATAAATGAATTAATAATTTAATAACCCTTTTAAGTGCAAGTTTTATTCCCCTTTTTCTTTATAGTGCCGAAGATGAATATTTAATCTAAAAAAAAAAAACATTGATGAGACTAATTAAAAAAAGCTTTTGTGTATTTATTTTTCTTTTATTTCTCTTTCAAGCTGAAGCTCTTTCACTCTGAACTTCTCTCTCAGCTGGAACAGAAGCTTGACCTGGATATTAAATTCCTCACTGTTAGTCTGCATTATTATTATTATTATTAATATTATTAATATTTTTATATTATTATTATAATTATTATTATTTTTTAAATAAATATGACTTCTCATTTTCCCTTTATAATACTAAAAACATATTGATCTTCATGTTATGTACTTCATATCCCACTTGGTGTTCAGGCCAGATGAAGGTGACTGAGCTTATATCTGTTTCCAGGCGACGTTGAAGAAATATCAGGGCGAGCGGCGGTCGAAGGCGGAGTCGATCGAACGCTGCCAATCACAGCTGAAGAAACTGCGCAGGAAAAGTCAAGGCAGCCGCCACCCGAATAAATACGGGGACCGAGAGATGCAGGTACATGGGTACTAACTAGTAATATATGTTGTTGTCGTTCGTGTAATCACTGTCACACAGGGATATCCACCTGGAACCAGCTAGCAGTAGGGGCGTCAAGTTCAACAGGACACGTAAATAGTATGTGCCGCAGTGCACAGTCCACTCTGTCTTTCCCCGGGCCAGTGTGAACACGCTTCAGCCGAACCCAGGCCTTGAGGCCTAGCTGGTGGCCCCTAGGCTAGGCAGAGATGAAAGTGTGGAGGTGGGTGTCTAGGGTCCTCCATTCTTCCCGCAGGATGCCGACAGTGGAAGGTGTCTTTGCAGTGTCGGGACTCTAGTTGTCAAGTGTTGCCTCTGAATGCGTCGGGTAGCTGGGACATCGTCGGGAGAGGGAACCAGACTGCCCCCTCCCTAGCCTTCTCAGCACTTGATTATCAGGTCGGACCTGATGTGACCAGACAGCAGCGGCCTGTTCTGCTGTGCCATAAAGCAAGGGCCGAAGTGCGTAGGGTGGTGAAGTTGACACCCCACTCAGCTCTGGCGAGCGTCCTGTTGATGTTGACTCGTTCAGAGGCCTTCCCTGCTGTGTTCTTGAGGTGTGGGCTGATGGTTAGACTACGGTCCAGGGAGACACCAAGATATACTGGCACGGGGTCGATCCTAAGACTCACGCTGTCCAGCTTTACCTCCAGAACTTTCTTTGCCAGTTGGTTGGCCAGGTAAATAGCCATCAATCGTACAGTTTTGGACTTGCTCGGTTTAAGGTGCCAAAGGTTAGGATATCTATGAAGTGTGGCAAGGTCAGCTTCCAGGGTTGATTGTGTCTCTTCACAGGTTCGTAGGCATTGTCATCCGCATACAGGTACTTGCTTGATGTAGTGGGGGGATAATCTGCTCTATAGATGTTGAAAAGTGTTGTTGAGTGTTTTTTGTTGAACAAAAGTTCACTACTGAAAAGTGGAAGGAGAGATCATCAATATTAGGTTTCATGCTGGAAGAGAGGACATCATTTCCTGCTTTTGTGACTTTTGTTGTGATTTTATTATCACATCGTATCATCTTTTCCTACTGTGTGTGCGTGTGTGATGTCTTACTGCCATCAAAAACACAAAGTGTCAGGGCTGGTTCTTTGTAAGAAGAAGTCTTTCCTGTCTCTGTGTGTCTGTGTCAGTTTGTGGAGCTGATGAGTCGCAGGCAGAGCGAGTTGGACTCTCTGGTAGCTGTGGGTTATCGCTCGGCTCTGACCGAGGAGAGGAGGAGGTACTGCTTCCTGGTGGATCGTCAGTGCTCCGTCGCCAAGCTGCTAATAAACTACCACAACAAGGTGTGTGACTGTAGCTGACTTTTACAAACTACCACGACAAGTTACACAACATGATAAACAACAGCCACTTATATAAACGGCACACAATTTATATATAATTGTAATTGTAATATGATTGTAAATAACATCTAGCGAGACTTAAACTACCATTTCAAGGTACAAACTACAGCAAATAACAATAAACAACCACGATAAAGTGCTGAAAATTTTACTAACCTACCACTACAAGGTACACAGTGATAGATAATAACAAACTCCCTCGGCAAAGTATGCGGCAAACTACCACAACGCCGTGCATGTAGCCACACAGGACAGTAATAAACTACCTTTATGTTACCAATCTTTATGAAAGGTACAAACCACAGCAAATCTCAAACTACCACAAAAGTGCTGAAAACTAAACTACTCAAAAAGAATGTTGTTCTAATGCACGATCCTGGTTCACCCCAACACTAAACTTATGTTTACTCCCCACAGGTGCGTGAACTCCTTTCACAGAAGTTATCGACATGGCAACAGTCTTGTTCCCAGCCAACAAAATTACCAGAGCGTGCGTTAAACTTGCTGCGGCATACAGCTCCTCAGGGCGCCGGGGCTTCTGGGATAGCGGACGTCCTCCGACACACTAAACTAGGCTCTGCTCAGTCTGGAGAACAGGTGCGGCGTTTACATTACACCTTATCTACTCATTAGTGTGCATTTTATTGTAAGGGAATTCTTCATTAGATTGAGACACAACACTTATATCTGACTGGCTCACCTGTCATAACTCAATCCTTCAGAGGCTGTCCGTACAGGAAGTCCCGCCCCTTCTGAATGGCGAGTCTGGCTGTCGCTCCCAGCAACAGCGCGGTGGATCATCTGCGTCGTCTGATCCCACCCTTCGCGCTCTCTCCACCCAAAACAGCGCCACCCTCGACACCAGCACCACTTCAAGCCCCGCCCACCCACAGGCCACCTCTGTGCAGTCAGGAAGTGTTTCTAGCTTGCTTTCTCCGCCTTCTGGCTCTGCATTTCTCTTTCTTAACCCTGCCTCTGCTTCATCTCTGAATTCACTTCAGGGCCTGGCTCCACCCCCTAACCCCCCACACACTCCTCCATTGCCCCATAGTGCACCTCTCTCTCGCGCTCTGACTCCCGTGCCCCCCTCTGCATTCGCTCCTCCAGCCCATAACCCTCTGATGCTCAGGGCTGCCGACATCTACGCGACCTCTACGCTGCCATTACCAAGGAAACAGCCGAACGAGTTGCGGACAGGTTTTATGGGTAAATCCGTCAAGCTTGTAGCTCCTCCCACTGCAGGTTTTGTTATTATGTATGAATTAAAGAGCTGAATGCTTTAATGTCCCCTTCAGGTTCCACCCTACCCCGCCTACTCCCTCTCTGTCCTCCCCTCCGTGTGGAGGCGCTGTTCGCTCACTCGCCTAGCGTCCCTGACAAGGCAGAGAAAGGAGGGAGAGGGGGGTCGTGTCTGCTGTCCTTCCTTCCCGGAGATGCTGTTAATCTTCTAATTAGCGAGCCGAGAGATGGCTGGCACTACGGACAGAACGAGAGAACTGGACGGTAAAAAAGCCGGAAGGGTCTGAGTTCAGATTTTTCAAGCACGGGTTTCATTCTGCTAATCCACAGATCCTTAGCCAAGATCTTCTGACCAATCAGAATTGAGCACTGGATTATAGCTATATGGGGTACATAATATAGTGGTGAATTAATATCCTCACCGGTGCTGTTGTGTTTCCTGAAGGAAAGGCTGGTTTCCGTTCTCCTACACGCAGCCGTTCCGTAACACCTCACCACCCACGCAGCACGACGTTGTCAGGTCCGACTCCAGCTTCACGCTCCATGAAATCGCAGTACATCAATGCTAACAGTACGATTTTACAACAGCATGTCCTTCTCTCTGATCAGTTCTCCGGGCCTGTCCAAGTTGAACAGTACAAGTATGGGTCAGTTGGACAGGCTGCCCCCTGCAGGTGAGTTTGTGAAGCTCAGTCCAGACTCGGAGGAGGAGCGGGGGATCAGCACGTTTAGGCCACGCCCCTACAGCATGATGAACCCTGACATCAGACGCATGAGTCCCGGACATTCTGATCAGCAGGAGCAGGTGAACTGCCCGGGAGGTCATGGTCCGCTCCAACGTCTCCCTCAGATATGAACTCAAATAGAAATATTATTCCGCAGCTATATCTCTGTTTCTCTTTCTCTCCCAAAGAGAACCAGAGCCCCAGGCTTTCTATTACATTATATAATCACTGTAATTGTCATTAAAATACAACTAGTCATTAATCAAAGAATTTCATTGATTTAAATGTATAAGAAGTGATATTTAGATGGATATTCTTCCTTTCTTCTTTATCTTCATTCAGATCTCAGGTGAACATTCGTCTCCACCCCCGTCTCCCTCCAGGTAAAACGCCACCGTTCCTGCCCTTTGTAGCTATACCACATTGCTGTCTTTCTAATTTGCATTCTAATTTGCATCTTCCAACTTTTAGGACCAATCCGTTCGCTCATATTCGTCTGAGGAAGACGGTGACCAACGACCGCTCTGCTCCGCTTATCGATTAGGGAGGATCAGCTATTTAATGGACCATTTGAAAAGTTGGATGGATTGGATGGATTGTAAGCTGTTAGAATATAATTTAACCTGTAAATGATTTCTCGGGGCAGTGGTGGCCCGGTGGTAGGGTGCTGGATTACTGACTAACTGGGTTATCAAAGGCCGGCCATGTCTCTCACTGTCTGTGGTGAGAGGAATGTAATAGAACCATTGCTGTTGTTTGTAAAGAGGAGGCCATTGAGGTGCCGTCAGCGTGTTTCTGCCCTGCGATGGTCTGGCGAGCTGTCCAGGGTGCACTCTGCCCTCGCCCAGAGTCGGCTGAGATGG
>JBCNYG010000001.1:66552027-66564894 GCA_039654305.1 Porochilus rendahli | reverse complement strand
TATAAAGATATTATTCTTCTAGACATAAAAAACAAGTAGATAATTAACTTCAATGTTTCTAAAATCTAAACAGTAGCACTGACAGTGCAGCACCACCAGCTTCAAGGTCACTAACGGCTCCCAAACCCCGAATTACATCCCGTTTCCATTAACTGTAACGTTTAAACAGATTTAAAATATACTTTGAGTCTAAATACACCGACCATGACCACCGTAATGATTTAATATCAGTAATTAAAAGGCGCTAGCTTGCCGTTGGGTACTTACTCCCCGCCATGTTGGGCAGTGTAGTTCTTCTCTCCCCGGTCGTTATGGGAAATGTAGTTCATTCTCGAATGACTCGGAATGACGTATTTAATACGCGACGTAAGGAGGCTCGACTTTCAATGAGAATGTTATTATAAAATATTATGAATTTAAAACGATACAGATTGATGATTAATGCCTAATATTAAAAATTAAATGCTATTACAGAAAATTCATTTGTTGGATATACTTAAAAAGCAAACAAATAACACTTCCCCCTTTCGTTTACAACCTGGATTGTATTCTGTTTGTTTTCTTATCTTTGTATTTGCTTGATTGTTGGCATAGTATCTTTACTGTAACACTAAAATACTGAACATTATTGTGCACTTTTCAATAGCGTGAATGATTCAATAAAATTAAATTGATGGCGTCATTAATACGCGACCTGATCTTTGTATTTCTGTTGTTCATTTTATTATTATTATTATTATTATTATTATTATTATTATTATTATTATTATTATTATTATTATTATTATTGAAATGTTAATTCATAAAGAAAGTGCATTGGACGGGTAGCTATTGTAAATACCCCAAATAGACTAATATTGCCTACTTCAGTGTGTGTCAATATGTGACGTCATTAACATGCGACGCAAACCATATACGGTGCAGTAGCAAAACTGTTAGATATCATGAATGATTTAAAATGATGTTTCAGAAGTGGATGTACATTGTAATTATTTGATTTTTTATCAGATAAGTTCGTGCTGATGCGGCTCCAAAGACCTTTTACTTTAATTGGCTAGTTCCTTTATTGCTGGTGTTAAAAGTGAGTCGTGTTTTCTTGTTATTGTTTATCAGTGTTCCTTTTAAAAGTAGATTACCATTTATGTTGGTTTTTACTTTGCCTTTAGGAATCAGATTAAGATGTAAATGTTGTATAAGTCCTGCATGACTGCTTGAGCGTTGAACCCTGCTATTATAGGGTAGTGTATTAAATGTTGCCTCACACTGTATCTCTTGTGTTGTGGAGATGATGGAGGATTTCTCAGACCTGGCTTTGCCTCCTCTTTTCGGTGGTCACATCCTGGAGGCCGAGCTGGAGGCTGCGGGCGTTGAGCTGGCATCAGGAGCCACTGAGATCCTGGAGAGCGGAGGACCTCCTCAGGACATCCAGAAGGACACGAGGGATGTGGACAAGAGGAAATATCAGGCTCTTAACAAAAGAGTCAAGGAGCTTGAACACGTGCGTAAGAGACTCATTGTGGGGGTCATGTTGTTAGTGCAAAAATGCCATGGTGTATGACTGTGAACTTGTCATAATATAAACCTGTGTGACTGGTGTTCACTTAGGTGAATGAGAGGACGCTGGCTCGCCTTCACCGTGTCCAGAGACTTACACGCAGACTGAAGAAAGAGAGAAGGCAAGACACCTTACAGCTGTTATGTTCAAAAAGCGGTCTGTGGTAGTTCATTAGTATGATGATGTAACAATCTTTTAAGTGACAGAGCATAAAACAGGACTAATATTATTAAGACAATGTATACTTAGAATAAAAGTCTTTAAAAGTGTAAAGTAAAACTGAAGTAATAGTGTCCGGACACATTAGAGCTATGGAGATTTGTGTGTGTGTGTGTATTAGGTTCCTTATGAAAACTCTGGATGCATATGGAGATGACTACAGAAACGCAGAGCTCACTATACCGCTAGAGGTGGGACATAGAGGTGTACGAATAAACATAAGAGCTCAAATAACCATAACACACAAATTCATAAAATATACACAGTAACGAATATGTTTGAACAGGATGAAGGTGGAGCAAATTTAGACAGTGCCCCTGGAGGTGACGATGATGGATCCTCCCCTTCCATGACCAACCAATCAGCGTGTAGCATGAGGAAAAAGCGGCATCGAGTTCCAAAGGAGAAAGACAGAGATATTCAGGTGGGGGTAAACACACTTCAGCACTTTAGTTGGCATTCAGCGTGCTAACATAATTTCTTGTTTGATTTGTAGGCGGAGTCAGAGCTGTGCGTGATGTCCGAAACTCCGTTCACAGCGTTCCCGAGTCCAAACTCCCTCTCGCATTGAGCTCCAGCGTGTGCACCTGCTACGACCTGGTGAAGAATCTAAAGTGTGGAGCAACAAGGCTGACTCGCTAACATGTACAGGAATCTCACAGCCATCAGTTTAGCATTGGAATCATGACACTTCGTTTTGAGTTATCAGAGGGGTGGCCAGATGCGTTTTTTTTTTAAACCAAATAATGTGAAATCCAGGCATTAAAATGCAAAACTGGTAGCTCTGGGTGTCCTTTCAGAGTTAGCTTCATTCCATTCGCCTTGAATATGGTGTACATTTCGATTTTGGCAGAACTGTTCCTTGTTAAAATCATTGTTAAAGCACTATTTATTACTGTCACAGTGAACTTGTCGCTAATTATGCTTGTATAATCATGAACCATTTTCACACCAAGTCTCATTTTAATAAAGAGATGTAACATTTTAATTTTCTGAAAAAGTTTTATTATAGCATAATTTTCTATTGTTGACTTTAGGGAAACAAAACCTTTTTTAAATTAATTTACTGTAGACACACACACACACCCCGCAGCTCTATCTGTGTTTGCCGTAGCGGTTGAAACGGCGATACAGGAAGCGCAGTCTCTTCTCCAGCACATGTCTGTCCTCCGTCATCATACGATCTCCCACCATCTTTTTCTTGCGCGTCAGCCGCTGGTACTCATTACCACGGAAACCCCGTAGCCACACGGGCCCTCGGATCAGCTCTTTAGGGTGGGCTTTAAAATCACCTGAGTGGAATAATTCAGTGTTATGAAACGTTTTAATTTGCTACTGCAGTCCCTGCTTGGCCAAAAAAAATTGTAAGGGTGCCAAAATTGTAGTTCTCATGATCAAAAAAGAAACATCTAAAATTGTTATTACTGTTAATGGTTAAACAGTGTGATAAGACAGGCAATCTTCTCCCAGCCAATTGGAAACAAGTATTTTGGTCTGAAGCAGTGTGCCGCATAGTGTAGTCACTGATGGTTGCTATGGTAACTGGCTGACTGATATCGAACAGTGGGAGATGAGCATGAATGGGTAATGTTGCTCACCCAGAATGCCGACATTATCGTAGACTCCGAACATGCACCTTTTCTCCGTCCACCGGTCCACCTGTTTCAAGGGTGGGATGGCGTGCATCCGCACACGCAAACATGCGCCTACAACACACACCCACACACACTTATGAACTCTCTGTTGTATACTGTGATGATCCTTCTATCACCCTCAATTCTGGTTGTTCATTATTATTAATAATCGAATAATAAAATTCATCATTGGCAGCTTTTGACATGGAAAAAAAAAGCAGACCAACAAGGTTTCAACCTTTTTCACCTTTAATGTCACCTATAACCTGCACAACTCAACTGAAAAAATAAAAAAACATTTAGGAGGAAAATATCAGGCTAAAAAAATGGAGCTGCATTAGTGTGCACTTCCTCTTATAATTTGGGATGCTGCTATGTTTAGAATTCTATGGTAGTGCACTAGCGTCATCTACTGGTTCCTTTTTCTTTTTTTACTTGTCTCAGTTTTAACTACTGAGTGCAACATCGTTAAAATTCAATGTCATCAAGTGCCAAATAATCACTCTATTAAAAAAGGACAATCATGAAATCTGAATAATATCTGCACAATATCTGTTTACTTAAAATAGGCTGGCTCCACCTAGTGGATGGATTATGAATTACATTTCATGGTAATGGTCGACACGAATAACGTGCGATAGTCATATATTTTAAAAGCTCACGGGCCACATACAATGAGTTGGCCAACCTCCTTACTACTAGGAGTATTGAGATGAATGAGGTGTGAAATAAAAATCTGGTTCACGATTCATTTCCCAGGACCCATGAGGGGCTGGACAGGGTTTAAATACAACTAATATGCAAATGAGTCTGTGACGTAGCCAGGAAGCGTTCCTCACCTGTGTGTAGGTGTTTGATACAGAGATGCAGAGAACTTCTCCACAATGATACCCCGGTGTTCAACAAACTCCCCAACACAGACATGGTTCTGAAACAAACACACACAGGGGTAAAAACATGTTCTCACCGCGCTCGCGCAGCGACGGCTTTAACCTTGAGCCTCGCAGCCGTGTGTTTGTGAGTTTTGTTAAATTAATAAAATTAACAGAGTTGTACCTTCGTCAGAAACCTCCAAACCTCATTAAACACCACGGAAACTCTCACACATCACCCAATTTTCACCGATATACCAGGAAAACACTCGCAATACAGCGAGCTAACACAACATTACCATGTGAGCGCGTGCGTGAAGAAAACACCACAACAACCGTCGGTTTTAAGATTTCAAATAAAAAGTCCTCGCGCGAGACACTCTCGACCTTTTTTTCTTTTTCACAGTAACCAAATAAGCGCAATTAAAGTACTACAAATAATTACTTTCGAAACATGGTTTAATCATTTAAACTAATACATCATTAGCACGTGAGCGCGTGCGTGAAAAAAAACACCAGTGCAAACGTCGGTTTTTACATTTCAAATTGAAAGTCGTCGCGCGAGACAACCTTTTTTCACTTGTCTTATTTTTCTCAGTGACCAAATAAGTGCAATAAAAGTACTAAAATTAATTATTTTCGAAAAACAATAATGGTGAAACATGGTTGAAACATTTAAACAAAGTATTATTAACCTGATCAATAAAAGGCGGCATGGTAGTGTTTAATTTAGCAGCAAGAAGGTCTTGGGTTCGCGTGCCGAGCTCGGCGAGGGCGTTTCTGTGTGGACTTTGAATGTTTTGTGTGTCTCCGTGTTTGCGCAGTTTTCCTCTTGGTACTCCAGTTTCCTCCCACCGCACAAAGACGTACATGTTAGTCTGGGAATTGAACCCAGAACCTTCTTTCTGTGAGCTTCTTGCTTCATCCTACAGAGTGCGCACAAGATTTCTCTAAAATCACCTCCTGTGACCTTGACCTTTGACCTATGTCCTCAGACCCTGTACCAGTTCATAGGAACTTTGATAGTCAAAAATCTGTTGGAGGATTCAGAAGATACAGCGCACACAGTAAGTTTGGACATACACTGACAGGGCGAAAACAGAATGCATTCTGCATTACCACGGTGGGTAGGGGCGTGATGAAAAAGTGTATGCCCCCTTCCTGATTTCTTTTTTTGCATGTTTGTCACCATTAAATGTATTAGATCATCAAACAAATTTAACTATTTGTCAAAGACAACACAAGTAAACACAAAATGAAGTTTTTAAATGAAGGTTTTTATTATTAAGGGAGAAAAAAAATCTAAATCTACATGGCCATATGTGAAAAAGTGACTGCCCCTTCTACAACATAACTGTGGTTTATCACACCTAAGTTAAATTTCTCTAGCCACACCTGTTCTCAATCAAGAAATCACTTAAAGGACCTGCCTTACAAAGTGAAGTGAACCGAACGATCCTCAAAAGCCAGACATCATGCCGAGAACCAATGAAATTCAGGAACAAACGAGAAAGAAAGTAATTGAGATCTATCTGTGTTCACTGTATATTTTACCTTAAAATACAAGCATTTAAATTCACATCTTTGACTCATCTATTATCAATTATAAAACATTTTAGTTTCATTCAATTTACTCACTAAAAATATGTGCAATAAAAAACCACAGGAAGTTACATCATCTTAATTTCCAGAAGAACACAGGAAGATGTAAAGCACGGAAAAGCACATTGTCTCATTCTCTTTATATTTGTAATGTTACTAAATGACCGAGTCACTTTGAAAGTACAAACGTTACCCAATTTATCAACTGAAAACACTATACTCATGATTTACCCCATTGTAACAAAAAACACCACAATATTACATTATTTATACACTTTCTAATTTATTTTCACATTTTGGGATGTTCTATTAATAAATTAAGACTTCACCACACCACCTTTTTGTTGATTACTTTCCAAGAACACGTACAAACAAGTAAAATACGCCATATTTGAGAACGATAACAATTTTTACTTCTGCGTCTATGTAGATTTTTCTGTCTCCACTGTTTTTCTGTCTTCTTTGTTCCTCCAAATGTTCAGGCATCCTGCTCCTCCTGATAGATGGTGATGGAGACAGCACTGTAAGGATCGAGGACGATTTGGGAGCAGCGCACGATGCTGGCTAGCAGGAACACACAGAGCAGGGAGAAAAAGAAAAGAGCGAAGCCCAAATCCACGTCAACGTTCAGCTGTGACTCCGCAGCAGGAATATCCATGGTTCTTTCATCCAATGGAAAAAGAAAACAAAAAAAGTATAATTTTTACCAGCTTGAGTCAATCTTCTTACAAGTGAGTTACCAGAGGGATCAAGGGAGATGATGTCATTGTCCACTGAAAAAATAATAATATATATATATATATATATATATATATATATATATATATTGAATAAAGCTAGCATAAAACGCATGCTGAAACTACATACCTTTGATTGTAAAAATGTAAAATACACAGGACTTTTAATAAGAGAAGAATTCTTTATGAGGCTCCATGAAGGTGCCATGAAGCCTCGATTAGATGACGATCTTCATCTCATGTTCCATTCCTCTTCTGTAGTTGTGGTCATGTCTCAATTACAATTCTATCCGCCAAAAAAACGTTGTTTGGCTGGGATGTGATCATTAGCTAAAGATAAAGCCTTCTGGATACTGAGGACTAAAGTCATTGTGGGTAACTGACCCGGTTGATCTTGATCTCCTTTGGCTACTTCTATTACTTATACTGAAAGTTTTAGTGTCTCTCTCTCTCTCTCTCTCAACACACACATACACAGAGAGATAGAGAGGACCTGTGTCCTCAATAAATACTTAAAAAGTGGAGTTTGGTAACAATCAGGTGAGATTAAATGATACTAAAGCCAGCATCATGTGCAACAGAAGCACATACATGATGTTCATTCTTCATACATCCTGGGCAATGGGGTAAGAAAGCAAGACAGAATCCATACAAAGACAGACAAGTTTACAGAAAAAAACCTACATAAGATGTGTTTTTGGTCCAAAGAGACCAAGATTTTCTTTAGGTGAACTTGGGGGTTGGGTCAACATGGAAGGAATTATGAACAGTTTCAAAAGTCCGACAGTTCTAGCCTCAAACCTTCAATTCATTGGTAAAAATCTGAAGAAAAGGAATGTCAAGGAATTTTTCGTGGCAATTACTAGACCATGGACACCAATATGGAAAAATTCCCCAAACTGGACTGGTGTGACTTTGAGACAAGGTCAACTGCACCCATATACAATCCTAACCGAGACCTTCCTGAGGTCATCCACCAAATTTGGTGATCCTGTGTCATTTCCTTTTAAAGTTATGGCTATTTTGGCCTTAGTTGTTTTCGTTCTGTGTTATGTTGGAAGTTTGTCTTTTGTTTACCCCTTTTCGTGTTCTTTGGTTTGGCCAAGCCGGTATATATGTTCCCTTTGGTGCCTCTGGGGCAGGTCAGTTTTCACTCAGTTAATGTTGTGGCAGATGGTTGGTTGAAGTCTAGTTATGGTTTTGGCAGACCTCTTTTATAGGACTAGTCTTTAGTGTTTTGTTTTTTGTAAACTTTTGTTCTTGTTTTTGTTTGGTCCCTTACAATTGGTGGTAGTGGTGGGATCATCCAGTGAAGGACACACAGTTTTTCAGTTTTTTTCTGTTGTCTTTGCTGTTCTATTTCCCCACAACACAAGAAGAAATGAATTGTGGTGGAAAAGGTGGCAGACAAAAGGAACAAGAAGTGGCTACAAGTCAAAAGCTGGTGAGGAGAGAGATAGTGGAGCTTCAGGGCTGGAAGTGACTGAGGGCGAAGGGGAGGAGCAGACCCTAGCAGACCTGGCAGCCATTCTTGATGCACACATGGCACAGCAGGAGACCTGAGATGAACAGCAGAGGAAATAGCTGCAGGACTTAAACAAAGGTTTAAAGCACTTCAACACAAGTTTCAGATGCTACAACTGGAGGTACAAGCTCGAACATCTCCAGTGCCACATCCTCCACCAACAGACTCCGATCCAGTTCCACCCAGCAGACCTCATTCTCATGCTCAGGTCCAGCTGGTGGTCACTGTTGACTCTAGTGTGACTGTAACAGGTCAGGTTCAATTACGCTGTGTGACAAGTTATCTGACCGTAATACTGAACATTTCCTCATAGCATTTGAATGTTGAATTTGTTGCAGCCTGTTGAAGGCCAAAGCCAGACTGGGTTTTCCACCTAACGTCTTTGTTAACTGGTAATGCTAGAAGTCCTTATGTGCGTATGGACATTGATGATTCTCTTGAATATAACAGAGTTAAAAATGCTACCCTCTCAAAATATGACATTAACCCTGAGACCTACAGGCAGAGATCATGACCTAGATGTGAGTGCTGATGAAAGGTCCAGGGAGCGGTGCATGAGGCTTAAGGAGCTCTTTGGAAAGTGGATATAGCCATGAGGGAAAACAACTCAGTAGACTGCATTTATGACTTATTCATTAACTAACAAATTAACTAAGAATTGTGTCCCCTGAGCTTCAGGTCCGAATCAAAGAGCATGACCCTGCTGCTGCAACGGAGGCTGCCAAGCTGGCCGACATCTTCATGGCGGCTTGAAAGAAAGGGAAGCCATGGAGCAGGAACTCGTGGGAGATGATGAGGAACATCTGTAAAACCATCCACACTACCTGCAGGTTGGAAGATATCCGTTATCTGTGTGGAGTGGAAGGCCCATATGCCCTATAAACTCATGCTGAGTCTATTCTTAAAAACGAGCAGGCTGTTCAGATCAATGTTGACGTTAATAAAACTGCTCTTAGGGCCCTGACTGACACTGCAGCAATCAGACCCTTGTGCACAGGAAGTTTGTACTTAAAGTTTGTTCAACTGCTGAAATGTGTATCAAAGTTGAGGATCAAACATATCTCTTGAAAGTTGTGGTTGCTGATAAATTGCTCTATCCTTCGGACTACGCCGAGACCTCCCAGTGCTGTTTGGTCTGTTGGAGCCAGATAAGAGCCAAAAATGTTGCACTACTATCACTAGGGGGTAGGCTAAGAAGCCTAACGAGCAGCAGGACATCCTCATTACCCTGCCATTTTACAACAAAGAGTTGGAGGCAGCACCTGGGAAGTTAGGCAAAACTCATAGGCATAGAAGTGGGGAGAAATTCCTTCATCCCCATTGTTTGGGGGAATAACAGATTACGGCACAAAGTATCCAGAGGTCTTTCCACTGAAGTCTATAAAGGCGAAATCAGTTGTCTTTTGCCTAGTCGGGTTCTTCTCTAGAGTGGGCTTCCCTCATGAAACTCTCACTGATTGCGGAACGAACTTTGTCAACTTTATTTGAGCAGGTCTACCATTTGCTTGGGATTCAGAGCCTGAGAACTACACCATACCATCCACTAACTCATAGTGCTTCGACAAGACACTGAAGCAGATGCTGCGCGATTATGTTCACAGCAGTGGCACAGACTGGGATCTCCGGCTGCCGTTTCACTTGTTTACATGCAGAGAAGTACATGGGCTCAATCCCACCCTATTTGCCCCGATGGGAGCCGTACACCAAATTTGGGTTAATTGAACCCATTTCCTTCCAAAATTATCACACCAACAGATCATATAGAGGGACGGAGCCCATTTCTCTGCTTACCTTTGGTGACCGTGGAACTAAAAAGTGATTAATGGGATAAATAATCCACCTCAATCAGGTTAGTTATTCGCATGACTGTATTCCGTGTATAGAATAATTGGAAACACCCTGTCAGGAAAAAACACATCAACAGGCCAATCTAGAGCCCGTATTACTCTGGGTAATCACCTAACGGTACTGTTGCAGTAATCGAGAGCAAGGATTCTTAAACCTCAAATGGATAATAAAACCAAGGAAATGTTACTTACTTGGTAACAAATGGTGTTATCTACCCTGGGGTGACGGGATGCGGCTTGATTTGAAGCAGAGGAGTCTGGTTTCCAATTTGAAATGTTCAAATCTGTCTCCAACGCCTGGTATCAGACCTTTTTTGTTAACTCAAGAACCAGTTATGCCATGGCAGCAGATCTATACCGCTCATGCATGACTTAACTGGGTGTGAATCAGTGGTCACCAACCATGTTCCTCGAGCTCTACTTCCATAAAGACTTTGGCTCCAGCCCTAATCATCTCCACCTGGCCATCTAATCATATTCTTACTTAGTTAAAAGAGGTATGTTGATTTTGGTTGGGGATAAAAACCTGCAGTTGGGTTGATTCCCAGGAACAGGGTTGGTGCCCTCGGGTATGAAGCGCTCCTCCTGCCAGAATTGAAGCCACCAGGTGGAGTCCTGACAGTAATGGAAGATCAAATTCACAGATGCCGTTTACACAAGCCTGCAAGCTGATCATCTCCAGTCTGCAAAACTAAGCTATTCCTGAATACATTACCAGTCAGTCAATTTTACAAATACCTCTTGTGGGTTTTTTGGCTTTAACTTGAATAGACAATATAAACACTGAACAGATTGTCATACTCATAAAAAAAATTAGACCTTTATATTTTAAAAAGTCAGACACACTTGAAAAAGGTTTTACCACAAAAAAAACACAATTTCTTTGACAATATAACAATTTACTTAAAAAAAAAAAGAAAAAAAAGGCCAAAGCAATCTCTTTAATATTTTCATATACATAAACTTTTTTTTGTTAATATTTCCGTAATTATATGAACTGCATTTTCATGGTTGCAGTAATGTACAATTTAAAACAAACAATTAACAAGAATAAATCACCCTTATCACATCCCGCCTGGCAAATTTGCATAAAAGCGAGAAACGCCCCCAAAACATACACAACCAATTTAACAGAATCCATTTTAAAGCAACTGCAAAAACATTGGGAATCTTTGGATTGTAGATTTCTCAGTTAAAGAGAAAACACATGCAGGGAAAAAAAAAAAAGAAACGTCAGAAACGTTTGAGAATCTGGGATTAGACAGTCAGTAGGTAGTTTAAGAAAAGGATTCAAGTTTAATATTTGCATAAATCTTTTATATCTATGTTATATTTAGGGCATGACCCTAAGCATCTGCATGGACACTGAACGTGTTGAAAAATAATAATAAAAACAAGACAGCAATTTAAAATCCATGATTCTGTTAAAAAAAGGAGCAAACTATTAATATCTAAATTTCATCTGAGTAAAAAAATAAGAATAAATACAAATAGGAACAGTATCCTAAAGAAAAGGGATCATTATTTATGTAATTATTATTATTATGACATTGATAATTGCCCCCAGAATGAAGTAATCAATGTAATCACATTTTTAAATAGTCAGCACCACTGTTGTAGCGAATGATGGCTTGTCTAATTTGCATATGTAATCAGCTCATTTGCCAGAATCATCCCATGCTGAATTTTTTTGAAAGAAAAATGGAAGAAAATTCCAGATCTTGTGCCTTTATCTCTAGTTAAGACACGTTTTTATTGTGAGAACGTGAAAAAGAATAATTCTAATTACTTTCAGAAGAATTATGATGGTTTCCATGGAAACGCCAATTGTGACTGCGTGTAAATTACGACAACATGACTGCAATATTTAATTGTTAAAATGTAGTTGCTACCTCTGTGCTCGGCTCAGGCACCCACACATGTAGCAGCTTTCGGCAGTGCAATAAAGGCGGCCCCCAAATGGAAATCGGGATCAGGACCACCCCTTTTTAAAATATATACATTTATACTTATTACTTTATGACTTTGTTAAATATCAAACAATTATTGCTACTGAATATAAACTTGAACAGTGACACATTCCTTGTGTTTGGGCTAAAACTGCAAACATATGTGTGTGTGTGTGTGTGTGTGCATGTGCATGTGTGTGTGTGTGTGTGTGAGCGCATGTTTCTGGGGGCGCAAAGGGATAAACCTAACTCAGTGTGTTGGACTGACTGTGCTTACTTTGTGCACTTGTGCGTGGTTATTAAAACACAGTTGTTTCCTCTGCGATGGAAAACTTGACTCCATGAGACATTATTTCTCAACCCAAAAAACAAAATAAATCATCTCAGCTCTTCCCTCATTTTGTTTCCTTGACGTAGAAAGAAAAGCAAGCTGAAATTGGGATCACTCTGTAAATGGAGGGAACATGGGCATTTCGGTAAAATCCTCGTTGCTGAAGTTGGCAGTCGAATCCAGCATGGAGAGGACATCCTGCAGGGGGAAAAGAAGACATGTATATGGGGCACGGCGGGACTCACGTTGGATCTGAAGTGACTGATGCTCAGGGCTAGGCTCAAAAGTGTTTTCCTCAATACACTACTGATGCACTTCCTACTGTGTCGTCATCTTGGCTTACTAAAGCACTTACACGGTGTTTCTTCTCTGGCCACTGACCCTTTCACTTTCCTCACTGCTGTCGTGTTGGCGTACTGACGCGCTCCACTTCCTACACTGCCGTCGTGTTGGCGTACTGACGCGCTCCACTTCCTACACTGCCGTCGTCTTGGCCTACTGACGCGCTCCACTTTCCTCACTGTCGTCGTCTTGGTCTACTGACGCGCGCCACTTCCTACACTGCCGTCGTCTTGGCCTACTGACGCGTGCCACTT
>JBCNYG010000001.1:66539265-66551927 GCA_039654305.1 Porochilus rendahli | reverse complement strand
ACTTCCTACACTGCCGTCGTCTTGGCCTACTGACGCGCTCCACTTCCTACACTGCCGTCGTCTTGGCCTACTGACGCGCTCCACTTCCTACACTGCCGTCGTCTTGGCCTACTGACGCTCTCCACTTCCTACACTGATGTGTACTTCATTATTTGATCTCTGTGCCAAACAGATGCACCAAACCCAATCCAACCAATCCTAATGTAGTAACTAATACTAATGCACCTACTTCCTTCCCTAGTGTCTTTTTGACCTACAAAATACACCCCATGTACAATGATGGCATCTGAGTGGCCTCTGGCTGCACCCCCTTCCTATTCTGCTGACTGTTATATTTTCTGGGTGCATTTGCCACCAATCGTGATGATCAGTTCAACTTCAAGAAGGATCATTTCACATTATAATTTATCCACCAGCCCACAGTAAGGCTGAATCCCTAAATGACTTACTGCTTATGAACAACAGATAGGGTGCCTCAAAGTAATGGCTTCTGCCTCATTTAACCCTGAGAAGCTGTACCCTGAACCATACAATCCGTGTTGATCCAGACAGTTAAAATGTATGACATCATGTCTATTCAAATGCATATACTCAGATTATGTCTAAGTGTAATACTCACTGTGTACATCTCTGATTGGCTGTTCTGTATGTGAGGGTGCGTTTCTGCTGTGTTTTGTGTATTGGGTTGGTTTTGCCACTGCTGCCATGCTGCTGCCTCTGCTGGTCTGGAGGTGAACTGCGCCCCTGGCTGGCTCACATCACCTAGATAAAGAGAGAGAGAGAGAGAATGATGGATGGAGGGGAAATGGGAGAGATATACACAGAGGGTTTGAGCTCGTACCATATCCGTTAGTGGGCTGGTGGTTGCTAGCGTTCATCTGTGGGTAATTTGCTGCACTGGCTGCAACGTTTGTTGGAGCTCCACCCATTTGTCCAAAAGAGGAAGATGCCGATGAAGGGGCGGAGCTAAAATTTCCCATGGAAAATTGGGATGACTGAGTTTTCCCTGCCTGTCTCACACACACACACGTAATTTTTAGAGACTAAAATAAAAGTGGCCGGTAAATAAAACGATAACGATGATGACGACAATGATGAAGGACCTGTGTGTTGAAGGGAGCACGTGGTTGAGCCCAGGCTGCAGAGGGCGCAGGGTTTGCACCCTGAGTCGGAACTGGGCTGTTGCTGTTTACAGGGAGACGGGAGGGGGCGCTCTGACGTGACATGTGCGACAACATTTGGGTTGCCGAAGAAGCTTGCCTGGAAAACACAACACACACACACACAACCCAAGTCCATGCAGACGTGATGTTACATGATTACTCTAGCACTGGCTGATGTCGGTGTGTGGCGTACCTGAAGGACTCATTCGCACGCGTGTTGCTGAATGAGGCAGAATTATACACCTGCTGTCCAGAAGGGGGTGCAGAGGAGGGTAAAACCTTAGCATGATCTGAGGGTGAAAAGAATAAATTATATCTTAATGACAGAAGACCTGGGCCTAATTTTGAGCGCATCATTTTAAATCAGGCTCTGGTGGTAATGTTGGAAAGGATCATCAACTGACTATACATTGATTACCGGCTCAGAAATCCAATGCAAACCTGAAAATGACTGCAATCACCATAATATTTAGGATTGTGCTGAGTGTGTGTGCATGAGCGAGAGAGAGAGAGAGAGAGAGAGAGACATCAGTCTTACTAGGATCTGGTCCTACTGGCTGCACTGGAACCTGGGAGACAAAGAAAAACAGGGTGTCAAACTCCATCCATCGAACCCCATTTCCATTTCAGCTTGTTGGTTGTAGTGGATTAAAAACACAGACTGTGTTCATCACTGCATGTCGCTGCTCTCTTCGGGATGAAACTATGAAGGTGATATTAGCACTGGAGTTTAAATATGATGTAGATGTAACATGCTAAAGGGAAGCCACTTTTCTCGGCGAACTTGTTAAAACACTGCTAACCGTTAAACAGAGTTTATTAACGCCACACAAGCCACAGACTCAGGCAGTGTGACACAGGAGCACATTTCTAAAGAATGAAATATGCTCGGTTTTTATTTTTCTGAGCCATAATTCCGGCTACATTCTATAAAGGCTGCAAATGAAAACGGTGAAAGCTGGATTTATCAAGTATTAGCGAGTAAGCAAAGCTAACGCGACGCTTAGCAACAAGATGGCGCTATACTATTGACATACTTAATTTTCAAGCCCTGGTCTTTCCATTTGTACAATCACCTGACTCCATTCTAGTCCCATAATCCACCCTTTAGCTAAATCTTTATACCCTCTATCCATCTTTCGACTTGTTCTTTTGTCCTACATTCCGTCAACAACCTTTTCATCCATCTATCTATAAAACCATATCTATCCATCTATTATTGTCTGCACCGTTTTCTGTACAATTAAAAAAAGAATTTCTGAATTATCAGTGTATGTTCACCTGAGGCAGAGCCACCTGTCCAGCATCGAAGATTTCCTCTCTCCCTCCTCCTCCCTCTATTTCTGCCTGCTGCTGCTGCTGGAGCTGCCTACAACAGATAGAGACAAACAGAGAAAACGGTCAGGAGAGGCACGGGTTTCCAGCAGCATTCGCCCACCACCGATAACCAGTACACCCATCACCCTGCAACCAGCATCCCGGAAACCCTGGACACCAACTTCGGTAACCATGGACACCCACATCTACCTGGTGCAGTCATGCTAATTTGAGCTATGTGAGACAGGATGAAATAGAGAGAGGGAGAGAAGGACTGACACGCCGAGAGAGAAGGAAAGAGACAGAAAAAGAGAAGAAGTGATCTAGAGGGCAGCTCTTTATTTGGTTTGGGGAGGGGAGGGGTTGTAACGGGGTTATCTCATCTCACCTGGCTTGTTTTATCTGCCCCGGGCTGGAGGCTGGGGGACAGCTGGGGCTGTTCTGCCCCAGAGAGGGGGGTAATGCCCCTCTGGGGGAGGACATAGGGGAGAGAGCATCCTGATTCGGAGCTTTACTGTCAAAAAGGGATGGAAGCATTAGGGGAGAAGTGCAGATCCAAGGTCAGAGTGTGAGTCCGGCCACACGCACACACACGCACGCACTCGCACGCACACACTCACACGCACACACGTCTTCCTTCACTTTCAGAAACATGATGCTGATGAAAACAATCCAATCGAACATTACTTCAATAAAGGGAACAATCATGGATTCAAAACACGTTAAATTAAAGACGTACATTTACCTCTGCTGTGGTTTGATCCATTTATCCAACGTCTTCTACCCCCCCCCCCCCGTCTCTCTCAACCCACCAACCTAATAACTCGTCTTACTGTGTGTCTGTCACTCCATCGTTCAGAATTTATACAGAGTGCTCCGTGTGTGTGTGTGAGTCCTTACTTGACATTAGTGTTGGTACAGATGATGTATTCAATCTCGTCCGAGAACGGATTCTGGAAGGTGAACGAGCTCGTCCGCATTAGGATCCACTCGCCCGATTTGGTGCAGAAGCGAAACATCACGGACAGAACCTGACCCCGGAGCTTCACCACCTGGATCAGAGGTCAAAGGTCTTACAGTCAGCATCGCGGTGGGTGAAAAAGATGTTGGGTTTTATACAACGTATCTTGATGCTTCAAAGAAATAAAAATATATAAATATGCATTACATATTTCTCTCCAGTTTGTCACGACTGCAACAATTCTTGTAAATTCGAGCAATCCTGGTACATTCTGTGTGAGCCTTTAACTTTAAACACTCACTGTACTGAACCAACCATTGTATTGTATTGTATAAGTTCCACCAATCACAGCAGGCGCCCATGCAAACATTAAAGGTCGAGTCTTATGTGGTATATTAGTTTGCTTAAATATGTTAAATCTTGTTGCTGTAAACATGCTGTAATCATTAGAACAAGAAAGTATGTAGACGGTAAAGAAATAAATCCAGTTTTTTGAGTGAGCAGAATTAGCCCTCTAAAACACAAGAAATAGATAGAAATAGGCGTGGTCATGTGATCTGCTATGTCAGAAACGGGTCACGCAGGTCTGTTTACACCAAGCGAGCATATCAGCCTCGGAGTCCTCGCCAGTTTCCAGTGAAGTTGACGACCATTGGAGCGATAGCAGTGAACCTGACATTGATGAACATGATTTAGGGAATGTTTTATTCGCATATGAACCCATGGGGGAGGGAGGTTTGGGGTCACGTTTCAGTGAAGAGGATTAAGACGACAGGGAAGAGCGACTCGGAAACACTGCATGGTGAGTCTGTGGTCAGATTTCAACCCCATATTGTGTAAATTAATTACACACAAACCAACATATGTAAATATATCACGTAGCACCACTGTGTATAGACATATAGCGTATTTAAATCTACTCAAGCATCTATAAAAATTGTAGAAATGCAGGGTGCAGCTCATTACAATCATTTGTAATGTCATTTAGTCATTTAAATATCCATGAAATATTAACTAACCTTAAGATTTCTTATTAATGTAAAAAAAACGCGTCTGGAACATGTGAGTCATTTCGTCAAACAGGGCGGAATCGACTCCTTTATATACACACTGTATGTATCTCTGAATCAGTGAATCGAGTCTTCTCGGAGTCGGTTCCTCAAACGGGGCAGAATCGACTCTGAAGCCTTTATATATATATATACACTGTATGTATATCTTAATCAGTGAATCGAATCTTCTCGGAGTCGGTTCCCTGCGCGACCGAACGCTGTGGTTGTTATTCAGGGAACAAGTGTCTCACGGGAATCCGGTCCTCTCGAGAGAACTTCACGCAGGCTTACTCCATGTTTGGTTTACTTCCTTCAAATTGCCATTGAGCACACGTTTCCAGTTTAATTTTTTTTCCGCGAGTGAGCGCCGTTTTCAGTCATACTGGACATGTTTACCCTTCCTTTCTTTATCTTTTAATCTTCAGTGGACACAAAATCAGAAGGTAAAACCTTACAGACTGATGAACCTTTTACGAACTCCACACACCTGTTGAAGGCTGTCCCTCAGAAGTCCCTGGTCCTCGGGATGAGCCAATTCTAGAAAGTTCTTTCCCAGAAGATCCTGCACACAATGAAATATAATCCATTATATATATATACACACACACACACACACACACACACACACGCAGGTAGGTATGTACGTAAGGTTCCGGATTCGATTCCCAGGCTCGTGGGTACCCTGCCCTCACTCAGAGTCGGCTGAGATGGGCACCAACCTCCCCGCGACCCTAATTAGGATCGAGCAGCTTAGAAAATGAATGAACGAATGAGATATTTAGATGGACAGGCGCATATACACCCGTCAAAAGCAAATTAAACGTTTTACTACAGCACTCACACTCGTACCTGAGGCTGGTAGCCTACTGTCGCGACACAGCGATGATCCACAAACGTGAATGTCCCTTCACAGTTGTGCCTGGAGATGAATTCCACCGGCACACTGATGGTGCTCATGCTGTTTTCACTCGGGCAACATGTTACCTAAACAACAAGCATGCGTTTAAAAAAAAAAGGGTGCACACACACACACACACACACACACGTGTATATATGCCATACCTGCAGCCTTCCAATGGCGACTAGACAGTAGCGGTTGCCCTGTCCACCTTCACATTCGTCTTCAGACAGAGAAACACCTGAGACACGAATAAAGAACCCAACATTTATTAACATGAGTGAGCACTATGATCGTCAGGAGTCCTCGTGTGTGTGTGCGTGTGTTACCTGCAGGAGGCCACGATCGGATGTATCCCGTGCAATGCACCACCACATACTGAAATTCTCCGTCTTTAACAGGACCCAGCCCGCTCCTGACACACAAACCCAGTGAGTGAGAGAGTGAGTGTGTGTGTGTGTGTGTGTGTGCTTAAGGAATAAGCGTAAGGGGTGTCACCTGTTTCTGTTCTTCAGAATGCTGAGTCTGTTCATGGTCATGGGCTCCACAGGACACACTCCAATCCTGAGAAATCAAACCACACGACGATTAATGAAGAACTGCAAACGTAAAGCTACTGCACACCACAAGAGGGCAGCAAGAAGCAAAAACAACAAAAACGTGCATTCCAGTGTTCTAGCTGATCTTAAAAGTAGTGCACGGAGCAAAGACAAAGCAGGTGCAGTTAGATTAACCCGGCACTTCTGTGCTCATGCAGTCACTGTCTGTGTGAAGCTGAACAACCCGCGAGGTAGGAGTTACCCATCGCTCATGTCCCAGTCATCGTTTTATTTATCTTTTTGGTCCTTTCTAGTCACATCCGTATTGAACGTCTCCAGAGGAAACGATTTAAACTCCTGCACAGATGTGCACCTGAGAAAGGGGGCGTGTCTAGGAGAAGTGCATGGACACCCCGTGCATGTCCATTCCAGAGAAAATCCTTAGTGCGCAGACGCTGGTTGCGAATTTTAGATCATAATGACCTTATTTCTATAATTACACAGTAATAAAGTATAGATCCGGCTCCGCCCATGATATATACAGTCGCTGAATATCACCTCATTCTGCAGATGAAAGAACGACGCGCCCCCATGCTCATTCTCACAGTCGACTGGCTTCCCTCCTTCTTTACTGTGCCTGTCTTCAGATCCAGCATGCGGCCTAAGAGAGAGCAAGAGGGAGAGAGAGAGACCAGATTAGAGAGAGTGTGCACAGAGTCCAGATGAGAGAGAGAGAGAGCACAAAGTGTCCAGACAAGAGAGAGAGAAAGAACACAGAGCCCAGATGAGAGAGAGCAAGAGAGAGAGAGAGAGAGAGCACAAAGTCCAGATGAAAGAGAGAGAGAGCACAAAGTCAGAGAGAGCAAAAACAGAGTCCAGATGAGAGAGAGAGCGCACAGAGTCCAGATGAGAGAGAGAGAGCACAGAGTCTAGATGAGAGAGAGAGAGAGAGCACGAAGTCAGAGAGAGCAAAAACAGAGTCCAGATGAGAGAGAGAGCACAGAGTCCAGATTGGGGAGTCGGGATCTCACCACTGTTATTGTTCTCTGTGGTAGACAGCTGTTCTCTCAGTTTCTCCTTATCGTCAGGGTGAAGCTGGTCGTACAGAGACGAGCCGAGCCAATCAGACTGAGCCTGGTTCAGCACCGGTGTGATCGAGTCCGAGACGTAAACCACACGGCCACTCTCGCACGACACCACGAACAGGAACCCGTCTGCTGCCTCCAGTATCAGGTGCTTCAACTCCTGCATGCGGACAGAGTGAAGTGAATCGAATCGGGATTTACATACGGCTGCAGCTACACCATTACATCACACCATTGCATCATCACCATTACATCATACCATCCTTGTGTGTGTGTGTGTGTGTCAGACCTGATCGGTAAGGAAGGAAGGTTTGTATGTGCCGTCCGTGCTGGTGTTGCCGCTGCCCTTCAGAGTCTTCATGTGAGACACGGCCATGCGCAGAATGGTGAGCTTGTCCGGTTTCCGTGCCAACGCGCTGCACGTGGGCACCATCTCCGACAGCTCTGTGATGTAGGCGGTCATCTTGTTGCGTCTGCGTCGCTCGATCTCGCTGTGGTTCTCCCTGGGGTCAAAGGTCGCACCGATGAAGACGAGCGAGATGCAAAAAACGACAGACAGAGAGAAAGAGAGATGGTACAGTGAGATCATGTTAAAAAAATAGGAGGGAGAGATTACGGAGGGAGAGGAGAGATAGAGGAAAAACTAGGAAATAAAAAACGAGTGAGGACGAGTGCGTATTAAACCACGGGGGCAGGAGTATGTGAAGGAAGGAACAATCTCTTCAGAACGCCTGAGAAGCAGAAACAGAGAGAGAGGCAGACGAAAGAAAAGAAGGGAAAGAGGGGGAGAGAAAGGGAAGAGAGGTAAAATGCTCAAAAGGAAAGGCTTGGGAGTACAACATGCACTGGAACGCGGGGTTTGTATTGGACAGTCGTTTACGGCACAGGAGAAACGACCAAGGAGAAAAGTGAACAGACATCATGATCTCCATCCCTCATGTCCTCAGTACCTGGCGAATCGCTCCTTATCATTCGGGTTGGATGTTTCATCATCACACCTGAAAAAAGAACCGAAACAAAAGACAGACACTCTTTATGGTTTATTTTAAGGAAAAACAAACACACACACAACGCCCTCTTACAAGAAACGTGCACTCACCTGAAAATCTTCCCTCCTTCATCATCATCATCAAAGTCGGTGCTGAACACAGTGGGGGAAAAAAGAGAGAGTGAACACACATTCATAACACGCAAGGACGCAGATAAGACTTCACACTTACGCAGCGGCACTTCGCTTGTTGCTACTCTTCGGCATGACCGTTCCGCCGCCTGTGTGAGATCCGGCGGGCACTGCCATCCCCAGAGAAGGCACGTCGGGCATGTCTGACAAAACAAATCCAGCGTGTGTATGTCAACACATCTTAAAATACACAGGAAAAATAAACCCCAGGACGCCATGTGTTCGACTCTGCTCTCAGACCAAGCAGAACCAGCTGTTCATCAAAATGCCAGAATGACTCTATACAGTGGACTCACTGCTTTATTATACAGTTTGTCTGAGAATGCAGATGATTGACATGCTAGTTTGACAGTAGAGTATCATTATCGAAGAAAAAACAAACAAACAAACAAACACTGAGTTTCTGGCTCAAACATTAATTCTGACATGCACTATGCAAATATTTGTTCATTTAAATTCAACTACTGATTTTATTTTCAGACAACAGTAAAGTAAAAACAAAGCTAATTACTTTTACTAAAAAAAGAAACAATCATTTACAAATGCTTCAATTGAAACAGGAACCAAGTTTAAAATCAAATAAATTTACATTTAAAGTATCATTAACGCGGTTTAAGGTTATTAGATGGTAGTTCTCAACATTTTCAGCTAACATTTACCCATAAATTCAGAAAGTATATCAATATTTGAAAACATTTCAAACTTATCCACTACATTAGCATTAGCATTAGTTTATCGGGGCCTGTTAGCATAGTTAGCTTGCCAAACAGACACTTTTTTTTGACAGCTAAACTGCAAAGGTTAAGTAATTATAAATTTGGGCCTCAAAGCAAGAAATAAGAAGACAGAGTAAAACAAAATGTGTAAATTACACGTAGCAGTTGTTGTCTCGTTCACGTAAACAATACGCCTAATAACCAGCTCCATGCTAACTTCTAACTTTGCCTTCCAACACTTTTTAGCGAGTTTAAAAATAAATAAAGTCTAAAGACCTTAAACAAGCCTTGCCATACTAGAGAAAATAAAAACATGTGAATTGATGTTTTTTAACAATTATTATGTGCTGAATGACGTACCTTGACTGGAAGACGCCATAGCCGAGTGGAAGTCAAGGCTAGCTAGCAGGCTAGCACGCTAGCACATAAACAAAACAAACTAGGTTTGGAAAAGATACCCGCGATAAAGTTTATATATTCTTTCAGGAGAAAAAATGGACAATTATTAAAAAAATATAGAATATCACGACGTAAAGCAAATCATTTAAGGGGGGAAGACAATTATTTACCGGAAGAACAGTTTAATAGTTTTCTCCTTGTGTATTCCCGTTTAAACCCCCCCTCCATGTTGATCTAAGATGGCGCACTACTTCCAGGAAAACACACACACACACACACACACACACACACACACACACACACACACACACACACACACACACACACACACACACACATACTATATAAACGCTTCCTCCAATTGATAATAACACAGTGTGTTCACTCTTGGATATGCCAAACAAAAACACGAGGCATATAAAATAGCATGTAATAGATTATAAATAAATAAAATACACTTTCTGGTGTGTTTAGTGATTCTGATGCTATATTCCTGTTTCTCCTGTGTGAAGTTAGTACTTGCAACATCACAAATTATTGCTCACTATATATTTTCAGTGAATTAAAGACCAGAAAAGACTTTGGCGGAGGCAGCCATGGCCTAATGGAGCTCGAGCTAGAGAAATGGCTTAGGGACGGAAAGGTCGCTGGTTCAAATCCTGACCCAGCTGGTGGTGGGGGAGAGAGCTACACCTTCCCTTCCTCCACCTACATGGCTGAAGTGCCCTTGAGCAAGACACCGAACCCCCAACTGCTCTCTAGGAGCCCAAATGTTTGGCAGCCCACTGCTCCGAGTGATTGTGTGTGTGTGTGTGTGTGTGTGTGTGTGTGTGTGTGTGTGTGTGTGTGTGTGTGTGTGTGTGCTCACTCTGGATGGGTTAAATCCAGAAGCAATAATTTCCCTTGCAACACGGTCTTTTCTTGTTCAGCACTTACAGCAACATTCAAAATCATACCACAGAAGAACATCCAAACATAACTAACACTCCTGAGTTACACCGGAGACTTGGCTCGGCTAGACAGCAATCAATACGATGATGACCGCCATGGAGTTATAGCTTTGCAATTTAATCCGATCATTTGAGTGAAGTGTCCAGATGAAGAAGTGAACATGTTAATTTCAGTTTCTAAAGATTCTAAACCTGTAACTACCATCATTGTAATACCTTTATGAATAACCAGCAGGTTACCAGCACAACAGTGTGTGCATGAGTTTCCTCTTGCAGTCCAAAGACATACACATTTGGCTAATTGGTTGCTCCAAATCGCCCTGAGATGTGAGTGTGAATGGTTGCGCATGGTGGCTGTGTGATGGTCTGGCGAGCTGTTCAAGGTGTACCCCTACTTCATGCAGTGTTGGCTGAGATAGACTCCAGTACAATGTTCAGCATCTCCCTGCTCCGAGTGTGTGTATTCTCACTGATTACATGTGTGTTTGAGCGCTCACTTTGGATGGGTTAAATGCAGAAGTCAAACTTTCCCTTGTGGAATTATTTACGGTATAAAAAAAGAAAAGAACGAAAAAAAGCTAGGCTGTTTGTTAAATTAGTGAGTGAATGAGTACATAACCAGGAAGATATTTAGAATGTGATACTAAACATATGTGGCTGAGAAAACATGTATGTTTTTGTTTTAATGAACAACTGATCAATAATTTTCCAGACTCTGCCAATGAACATAAGGCAAATAGTTAGTTACATATTAGTTACAGGTTTAGAATTATAGCAGAGGTCCCATGCACATACTCAAGACAACATTAAATTTTTTTTTGCATGGCTTGTACATCGTTCTGTCTGTCCGGCTGGTGTCCATAAGCGTTGAAATGCCGAGTGACAGTTTGCTCGTTGCCGTGAAAATTACATGTGCCAGCACCCAGGAAGGAGCATACCAAATCAGATTTTTTTCTTTCATAAATAATATCCAAAAAATAAATGAATCAAACAAAACAAACAAAAAAACTATATATAAAATATATATATATATATATATTTTGGTAATGCTTCCAGTGATTTTTCTAGAAAGCATGGCTTAAAAACTTTGGCCAAATAATGAATTCCTTTTGAACAGAAAATAAACATAGCGAACACTGCTTTTAAGCAATGCCTAAATATGTTTATTTTGAAATAAAAATTGCTGACATATGAAAAATTTAATATGTAAAATTATAAACAACCATGAGGCCTAGAAGCACTTTCGAATAAATGCCCCTCAGCTCTAAAAGTAACTGTGCATTGAAAATGTTTACCAAAAGAGGCATTTACCATATTTTAATCTTCATGAAGCTCATCATCTTGGATCTAAGGAGACATGAGGAGACAGGAAGTAGAAATATTAAGTATTTTAGTGCAAAAGCTACATTTAAAAAATTATATATGACAAAATAAAACAGTACGACAATATCGTTTACCATAATAACAATAATAAAGTCTCAACACATTGAAACGCTGTTGCGTTTCTGAATCACGTGACCAGATCAAAGCGCCGCCGTGCTTTTTAAAGGCTGCTCTTTTTTTAGGGCTTTCCTATTGGGTTAAATTCGCTCGCGCTCCTGTAGCGTGCCATTTGATTGGAGAACAGGTTGCACGCGGATGTCGTGTGCTTCCTGTTCCTCTCAGGAGTAAAACGAATATAAGTTTTTAAGTAGAAGAACGTAACGGGTTGGTGTTTTCATGGGGTTGGTGTCGCTTCGGCTGTGAAAATGACCCACAGACAGCGCGGTTTCTTTCGCAATCCTGTCCCCGTCGCCTTGTTCTGTCTCGGCTTTGTTTCTGGGACTATCCGCTTTCGGAGTTTGGAGCGTTTACGGGCGGAAGCGAGCGATGAAACACAGACCAAAGCCGTGGCTGCGCTGATGAGGAGGCTGTTAGGGGAAGAAACACCGCGAGGCTTCGTGGTGTCAGTGAACAGCTCGCTTTCCCCCGGTGGTCCGGACGTGTGCGAGCTCCGGTCGGGTGAAAGCGACGAGGTGGTGGTGGTGGGTAGCAGCGGCGTGGCGGCGGCCGCAGGTGTGTATCACTACCTGAAATACTACTGCTACTGTCACGTGTCCTGGTCAGGAGATCAGCTGCGCGTGCCGCGACCTTTACCCCGCATCACGGGGCTTCTCCGAATCAGCACACAGCACAGGTGAGCGGTGACGTCACCCAGGTGCCATCCGTACGCAGTAAACTTCATTCATTTATCTGGAGTCTAATCCCAGGAGCTCTGAATGTGGAAAAGAAATCTTCATCTTGCTGTTTATTACCTATTAATTAATTAGTAAAGAATCGGGAATGAGTATCCAGGACCGTGGCCAACATCATACTATATATATATATATATATATATATATGTGTGTGTGTGTGTATATGTA
>JBCNYG010000001.1:66522009-66537409 GCA_039654305.1 Porochilus rendahli | reverse complement strand
GTTAGGATCCATGACCGTGGCCAACATCATACGATATATATATATATATATATATATATGTGTGTGTGTGTGTATATGTAAATCTGTTTAATAAACAACACCAGGGTGTATCCTAAAATCTTATATATAACCTAACATAAACTATGATCACGCATGTCTCCTGTTTGCTGTCGGTCCAGATTCCGGTACTACCAGAACGTGTGCACTCAGAGCTACTCGACCGTGTGGTGGGACTGGCCCCGATGGCAGCGAGAGATCGACTGGATGGCACTGAATGGCATTAATCTGCCCCTGGCTTTCACCGGGCAGGAAGCGCTGTGGCAGAAGGTGGGTGGTGTAATGATTTCAACAGCCTCCGTGTAGTTGAGGCGTATATATTGTGTGTTATCTTGATATAACACGAAATCAACTCAGGTGTGATCTGATGGCCCGCTGACGAACTGGCTATCAGTCATATCCGACAAGATTGAATGAAATAACGGTTTTATTCTGTCCTCGTCCACTGGATCTTGAGAAATTAATAATTTTTAGTATTTTGTTCACTTTGCGTGCAACGCAGGTGACGCCAGACTTGCAGAAGTTTTTTTTATAAACATATTGAAAGTGTACACACACTTCATTGATCTCACTGTAGTTGTATTTCTCACACATACTAATTATCTTTAAGTAATTGTACTTGTAGCAGTACCACACCTACAATACCATGTATCTCCATACTGACAACTATATTGACAACAGAACCTGCAATAACAAAGACAATAAACATGCCACCAATACAGGAAACACTGAAGAACAGGATCATAATAATTAATACGAACAACAATAATCATGTCAAAAATCAGACCAGTGACCTTAGTGGCGATAATGAAGATTAATAAAGGCAAGAAAAGCATTTATTAACTTCTGAATTTGACACAGCTGTTAGTCAGACATGGCGTGTCCTTCTGGTGAGCCTATAATATCATTAAACTACACTAGTCCAGTGATTAAACTTAAAAAAAAAAGCTTACATTTCTTCCATTATAGTTTTTATGTCTTGAGCGCCCCCTGGTGGCAGGCCCGGGGCGAATCCAGGAAACCCAGGAGTACCACTTTTCTAGCCGGTTGCCATGGTGACTCAAAGTATCAGGGCTCCAATGTTGGTGTCTCTTTAAACACCTCACACCCCATATTTAACTCAATAAACATATTCAGAGTTGATGGACCGTAAACACGGATCCCAGGGTTCATGTTTAGTATGTTAATCTGAAATACCTTCACTGTCTGTGTGTCTCACTCCAATCCACCCCCCCCCCCCCTTTCGTATGAAGGTGTACACGTTTCTGGGTTTAAACCAGACGGAGATCGATGACTTCTTTACAGGTCCGGCTTTCCTGGCGTGGAATCGGATGGGGAATCTGTTTGCCTGGGGAGGTCCACTGCCTCAGTCCTGGCACACCAAACAGCTCTCTCTGCAGGTGTGTGTGTGTGCACGCGTGTGTGTTTAACGTCTGCAGTTTAGAAACCGATATGGGAAATGTTAGATGATTTTCTTCCTCGCAGAGTAAGATCTTGGAACGGATGAGATCGTTGGGAATGATTCCGGTTCTGCCAGCTTTCTCAGGAATTGTGCCCCGTGGAATCACACGGTAATATATCACCGTTTCATCTGCGCACGATGGTGAGGATCTTAAAAAATGAGGAGGGACAGAATTAGTTTGTCTTGGGAACCCTGGAGGTGTTAAATATTCTCTTTTGATTCGGACGTTCACCCCTCAGGTGTAAAACTCGCTCTCGTTCAGGGTCTTTTCCTACTAAAACGTTGCGGGACATTATATTGCTGCAGGATACACTGACATTACTTGTGGGTGGGTACAACCTTTTGTACACGTGTCCCAAATCCATTTTCTTCCTCAGCTTGTTTCCCGAAGCCAACGTGACCGAGCTGGGGGCTTGGAGCCATTTTAACTGCACGTATTCCTGCGCATATGTTCTGGACCCTCTGGACCCGCTGTTCCTGCGAATCGGCTCTCTGTTCCTGGAGAAGGTTATCAAAGAGTTCGGGACAGACCACATCTACAACACAGACACCTTTAACGAGATGATTCCTACCTCGTCCGACCCAGTCTATCTGTCCTCAATTAGTAGTGCAGTATTCGCCACTATGACATCAGGTAACCCCAGACATCTGAAATGCAGATTTTTGACAAATATTGGAATGAAATCATGTTTTATCATCTTGTGGTCTCACAGTGGACCCAGAGGCAATTTGGTTAATGCAGGGCTGGTTATTCATCAGCGACCCAGAGTTCTGGAAACCTCCACAGATCCAGGCGCTCCTGCATGGCGTACCTCAGGGACGTATGATCGTCCTAGATCTCTTTGCAGAGTCCATGCCTGCTTTTAACTTCACCCAGTCCTTTTACGGCCAGCCTTTTATCTGGTGCATGCTTCACAACTTCGGAGGCAACAGCGGCCTGTTTGGCACAGTGGAGCGCATTAACTTGGGTCCTTTTGAAGCTCAGGAGTTCCCTGGTTCGACTCTGGTGGGCTTAGGCATTGCACCTGAGGGCATAGAGCAAAACCCTGCTATCTACGAGCTGATGGCTGAGCTGGCATGGCACAAAGAAGCAGTCAACTTGACCAAATGGGCAACGCTGTACGCCTGGCGGCGCTACGGCACGACTAACGAGAGCCTGGCACTTGCCTGGCGCCTGCTGTTTGGCAGTGTGTACAATTGTACCATTCCTGGGTACAAGAACCACAACCGGAGTCCTCTGGTGCATCGACCGTCTCTGAAGATGCAGACCGATATTTGGTACAATCCAGGAGACGTCTATGAGGCCTGGAAGCTGCTGTTGGACGCAGCACCTTTGCTGATTTCGGTCGGTACGTTCCGTTATGATCTGGTGGATGTGACACGCCAGGCTGTTCAGCTCCTGACAACGCAGTTCTACGAAGAAATACGAGGCGCATTTCAGGTAAGCTGATTGGCTCCTAAATGAATGACTTGATGTTTATTAAATACTCTTGTGATGCTTTGGGTAAAGCCTACCCCTGAAAACCAATGAGGAAAAACTGATGGCAATTATTTATTTATAAACCTCAACCTCTTACCATTAGGCCCAGAAGCTTCCAGAGCTACTGACAGCTGGAGGTGTACTGGTCGACGACCTCTTGCCTGAATTGGACCGCCTCCTTTCCAGTGACGCGCACTTCCTGTTGGGGGCATGGCTTGAGCAGGCGCGGACGATGGGCGTAGAAACGAAGGAGGCGGAGCTGTATGAGCTAAACGCCCGAAATCAGATTACACTGTGGGGTCCTGACGGCAACATCCTAGACTATGCTAGCAAAGAGTGGGCGGGGCTAATGGAGGATTACTACGTGCAGCGCTGGAGGCTCTTTGTGAGCACTCTAGTGCATTGTGTGGACCGCGGCCAACCTTTTAAGCAGGACGTTTTCAACAGGGTTGTGTTCCAAATCGAGAAAGGCTTCGTCTACAACCAGAAGAAGTACCCTTCCACACCGAGTGGGGACACGTACATCATCGCTCTGAGGATATTTCTCAAATATTACCCACATGCTTTGAAGGGGTTAAAACTGTATAACACATGAAGCACAAAATGGTGCCGTTGTGCAGTAACGTCTTAATGTATGACACACTTTATCTACAGTTCATCTTAATGCTCATTGTTGTCTAAGCGTAAACACTTTACAAATTCAATCCTGTATAGGTCCGAATGAAATGCAATTAATAAATTAACATATTACGCTAGTAGGGTTCCTACCAATCAGCTTGTTTCCTTCACTACGGGTATTCTCATGGATTCATTAAGAATGCTGGCCATCTTCTGATCCAAACACTATTATACTTTTCAGACAAAGTCGGGTGTGTGGTAACAGCCCGTGTCTGCTGAGGGTGCTACATTAGTTTTAGTATTAGACTCCAGTACATTTTTGGCAATAATACCAGGAGTCCTCGCGAGCTCTAATCAGACTGCAAACTTGGAATCCTGAAATTTGTGTCCAGAAGAGTGTATACAATTAAAGAGAGATTATCATTCAGTGGAGATGTTTACCACATTTGGTGACTGCTTAGAAGGCTGATTACCTCCATCGAAAAACTGGTTAAATTTTGGGTGTGATCCGAAACCAGATCCAGGAGGGTTGCGTTGTAGTTTTTAAATGCTGTATGATAGGGCAAGGAGAAGGAAATCGCCCAGAATGGGAGAAAGAGCTGAAAAAATTATTGTGTAACAGGCCACAAGGGGGCGGCGTAATTCTACATCATCAGCCGATAAAGCATGGGTTAAAAAGTTTAGAGGTTGCTCTATCTTGGAGGAGGTATGCACTCAACTACTTTAAAGAGCTGTACTTTTCTACAGTATTATTAAACTATGGTTATGCCAAATGATGATGATGATGATGTAACTGATGGACTTGTTTTACATACTTTCTCCTTCCAATTTTTATTTTTTATTTTTCAGGCATTACTGAATTAGCTGACTTACTGCTTTACTAAAGGTGTTATAATATGTACCTCTGAAATTTTATCGAAAGAGTGTAAAGATTTGAAGAAAGCACTGTGTGGCAGGGAATAATATTTTGTACTACACTGAATAAAAGCCATTATTTTCTTATTCCTAATGCCAGTCCTTAATTTATTTCCTTAACCTCACAAGGGTAACAAGATTAAACAAGAGAAAAGTTCACCAAGTCAACAGTCTTACCATACGCATGTGCTGTTACTATGGAAACAAGACCAAACCACAATACATTTGCATATATTTTTTCTTGCTTAGTTTCTTATTTATTTTATTTTTTTCCATATCTATAATATTGTATATTGTATTTATGTATTATTATTATTATATGTATTATTTAGTTTTTTTGGAGCCAGAGGAGTCGAGCAGAAGCGTTATGAAATACATATTCCATGATTCCAGTCCTTAAAACGACAACAACAGCCAATCAGCAGTCTGGAAGCGGGTCACGTGGTTTGCAGACTACCGGGTCAAGAGGGCACGACAGGGAGTGCATTTGAGGAAGTGTGTTGATGTAGTGAACGGAACAGTTCTGATGTTGGATTATATTGTTGGACGGGTTGTTCGGAGTGAGACGGGTGTGTAAAACGGAAGACAGGGCAGGTTTTTTGGTGAGTGATTGAACTTTGAGTCGCGGAAGAAGGTTAGCATGTTAGCATAGCGCTACATCAAGCTTCAACCCAAATCCAGTCGAGTCTGTTAGAGGAGTGAACTAATTAGGGAGGGTGGACTAGTAAACACTGTGTGCACCAGTGTACCTGCTGTCAGGGGCTATGTGTTTAATTCTAATTTATTTCATATTATTACAAAACACACTTTATTAGTCCATAATAAAACATTGGTATTTACAACCAGAACTGCACCTTGTGTGTGTGTGTGTGTGTGTGTGTGTGTGTGTGTGTGTGTGAGAGAGAGAGAGAATAAGCCCTGCAGTTACAAAATCCAGTTAGTCAGCAACGTTTAAAACAAACACTGGGTTAAATTATACTGTTGTTAACCTTTAACCAGTACTTATACTGAACTGCTGTCTGTTTCTCTGCCTGTCTGCCTGTCCTGTCTCTCGAGCCGTCTGACCAGCCCGATGTCCTTCTGCCCAATCGTCTGTCTCCTTTTTCTTTGCCCACCTGACCAGCCGTTGATCCATCGCCTGTCCTTCTATCCGTCAGTCTCTGTGCCTGTCTGACCGGCCAGCTGGGGCTCTCTCACTGTTTGTCTGACCAGCAGTCTGTGTCGTCGTTGTTGTTCTGATCGAACTCCTGTCTGTCTCTCTGCCCATCTGTGGAGACACCTGTCTGTATCTGACCAGACGTCTGTCTCTGTTCATCTCACCAGCTGTCTGTCCGTCTGTCCCTTTGTTCTCTGGAGACATCCGTCTGTCTCTTTGTTCATCTGACCAGATGTCCGTCTCTGCCTGGCTGACAGATCTCCTGTCTGTCTCTCTGCCCATCTGTGGAGACATCCGTCTGTATCTGACCAGACGTCTGTCTCTGCCTGTTCGACAAGCCTTCTGTCTGTCTGTCTGTCTCTCTCCGTCTGACTAGCCATCTTTGTCTCACTGTTTGTCTGACCAGCCGTCTGTCTCTCTGCCCATCTGAGCAGACAGCTGTATTTCTTTCTGCCCATATGACTAACAGTCTGTCTGTTTTCCTTCCAATCTGGCCAGGTGTCTATCTGTCTCTCTGTCCCTACCCAGCCACCTGTGCCACAGCTGTTCTCACTGCTTCTAACTAGTGTTTATTTATTTATTTATTTATTTATTCATTGCAGCTTGTCTGAAGTGAGATAATGTCAGTGTTCAGCACAGGGGTCCTGGTCCTCACCTCCCCTCTCAACACCCTTCCTCTCCGCCTCGCTCCGGTCCTGAAATCTGCCTCCGCGCTGGTGGAGCGCACTCTCTATGTTCACCTCCACCCGGGACTCAACCTGGGAACAGGCTGCCCGCCCCGGCCGGTCTTTATCCCCCCGTCCGTGGATCTCCCAGGCCTGATATCACGTCTCTACAGCAACGCGGCTGACGTCTGCGCTCACCTGGACGTCCGGCTTCTCCTCGCCAACATTTGTTTACAGCAGGATGTGACCCTCAACCCTTTCCCGTCTCCTCAGACGCTTTCTCAATCCCCAGAGGTTGTCATGACGGATTTCCCCATAAAGGATGCGGGGCAGACGTCTCTGGTGGCCCGGTGCCTTCAGGGTTATGCAGGAAGCTGCTACGTGTGTGCGCCCGGTGTCTCCTCCATTGTCTTGTGGCCACGGCTGAAGGAAGCGATGGAAGAGGAAGATGAAAGCGGACAGAAAGGCGATTTAAAGAATATAGAGACGTATGGAGACGTGGTGGTGGGAGGAACCTTTGATCGTCTGCACGGTGCCCATCGAACCCTGTTGAATATTTGTTGCTTGATGGCGAATCGGCGCTTCCTGATCGGAGTGTGTGACCAGGAACTGCTTAAAAGTGAGTAAAACTCTCACTGACTGAAGGCAGGGGCGGGGTCAGTCACTGTTCCCACCCTGAAGTTGTTCTCTTTGTCCAGGTAAGGTGTTGAAGGAGCTGATTGAACCATACAGCAAACGTGTGCAGAAGCTCCAGGAGTTCCTGAATGACGTCAAACCTTCCTTGCGGTACGACGTCGTGCCCCTGTCGGACCCGTTCGGCCCGTCCATTAGCGACGCCGAGCTGCAATGCATCGTGGTTAGCGAGGAGACGAGACGTGGAGGTGAGGCGGTCAACAGGAAACGGATAGAAAACGTAAGTTTCTGTTTTTTTGTCGTTGGTGCCGTTTCTGCCCTCTGCAGGAATCTCACGTGTTTCTTTTTTCCGCCGTGGCGTACAGGGGCTCCCCGAGCTGGTGCTGTATGAAATTCCTCTGATTAAAGACGCACATCACACAGACATCGAGGAGGAGAAGATCAGCTCGTCGAGCCTGCGCACACGGCTGCTGGGCACGCTCCTCGTCCCTCCCGCGGTGACTCTTTAATCACGCATCCAAAATTACTTTCGAACACTAGACGTAATCATGCGTGTAGCATTTTACACGGGCACCATGTGAGCACTCTTTTCTGTCTTGCACACACCAGCCCCGCCCGTCTCTCTCCGAGCTCCCGTACATGATCGGCTTAACGGGAGGCAGCGGGAGCGGGAAGAGCTCCATCGCCCAGAGACTGGAAGGGCTCGGAGCCGCACGGATCGACGCGGACCAGCTCGGCCACGAAACCTACCGACCCGGCACGGCTGCATATCACAGGATAGTGCAGGAGTTCGGCACAGGTTGGAGGACAGGGGGAAGGGGCGGGGCTACAGGGCTGCGAGGCTCATCATCTAATACACTATTCTGATTTGTCTTTCTTGCTAGATATCGTGAAGGAGGACAAGTTGATTGACAGACGTGTCTTAGGGAGGAAGGTGTTCAGAAACGAGGTAGTGACGCGAGAATATTATTATTATTATTGGTAATTACTAAAAGGCTTATAAACAAGTCGGTGGAAATACCAAGAATGGCCGTGTGTGTTTATAGGAGCGGTTAAAAGCTCTAACGGATATAGTGTGGCCCGAGATCGCACTTCTTGTGAAAGAAAGAGTCCAGCGAGCTAAAGAAGAAGGTAAGCTCCTCACTCTCTCTGTGCTTTGGTTGTACATTCGTGCTAACGGACATCAACAAATCCACACCGTCTGTCTGTCCACAGGGAAGCAGGTGTGCGTGCTGGACGCTGCGGTGCTCTTGCAGGCCGGATGGACAGACATGGTTCATGAGGTCTGGGTGGCCATTATACCCGAGGAAGAGGTCAGAGGTCATCTATTAACGCGCGCTACAGTGCATGCCTAGATCCTGTCTATAAATCTCGCTCGTTCTTTCTCCGTCAGGCCACGCGGCGTATAGTGCAGCGGGACGGCGTGAGCGAGGAGGACGCGCGGAGGAGATTACAGAGTCAGTGGAGTAACATGCAGCTGGTCGAGAAAGCCAACGTGGTTCTGTGTACACTGTGGGAGCCGGATGTCACTCAGAGACAGGTACACGATCGATCAGCCAATCAGGTTGCCCGTTTCTGCTCTATAGTTCACAGGATTTCTTAACTCAGGAAGCCAGAACAACTGGCTGTAAACGCTGCCCGTTAACCCGAGGCCGAGGCCCGTCTCGAGGAATCTCAGCCTGAGGGCTTTGTGTCACCGGGCAACTTAGCCGTTTACTATGCAAACACCTGCGTGATGACCAATCAGACGGTGCGCTACATCCTCGCCGTTTAACAAAACTGCTTACCAACCAACCGTGTACAGACAGGGAGCAAAAAAGTCATGCTAAACTTTTGTTAAACGGCTAAAATTCGTAAAGTCTGTGGCGCTGTCCAAATACTTACGGAGTTCAATGCATGCACATTAAGTGTATAATTTTGAACAGCTTTACGGTGTTGACTTAGGAAGATGTGTGTGTGTGTGTGTGTGTGTGTGTGTGTGTATACACCTGCAGGTCGAAAAAGCCTGGAACTTACTTCAAGCTCGGATCCAGACGAAAAAGCAGTAAACTGTACATCAACACTTCAACACCGACAGCCGTGTTTCTTCTCCCTCCCTCTCTCTCTCTCTCTCTCACACACACGTCAGTGCCGTACGTGTATACTATGCCTTTACAGCCTGGTGTTTGGTGAAACACTCATTAAATAATTATGCACCAAGGCAAGATGGATGTCCCAGAATAGTCCCCGAGATGATTCAATATAATATTGAAGGGATGATTCAATTTCAGCTAACATCCACTGCCCCTGCGGCGCATAACTCTCATAGTATACACACTACACAGGAACATTAGCAAAACTGAATCCACTGAAACAAGATAAAGAGCACGTGAGCAGGTACAGGACTAACTCTCAGATTTTAAGCGTATACTACATGGGAACAGAAAGCAAAGTCAAACCAGACTTCCAATAGAACCGGGCCAGGGACCTGCCCCTGACTGGAGATCGGCCTAGTGGTCTCGCAGGTTTCTGATTCTGAGCCGGTCCCTATGGTTACGGCGCATTACAGTCAAAGCCACGTGTTGTCATTAATGACATACCCGAATTAGACACTTTAAAGACCGATCACTCAGCTGGACATGCCCATGGGATAGAAACTAAGAAAGGAGAAGCAGCTCACGCTACAGCTAAAGCTAGCACGTTCCGGCCATCACTGCTTTAAAACGGCTTCTGGAGAGATGAGCAGCCAACGGGCATCTGCAAAAACACTGCTGGAGGTGGTTCAGCAACATTGAAAAGGAGCCACGTGACACTTTTGCTGATTGCAGTTGAGCTACATAACCCACTGTTACAATAATAATAATAATAAGAAGTAGTAGTAGTAGTAGTCGTATTGCTAATAATACTGGCAGTTTCACTGCTGCTGCTAATGATCGTTATTTTCATGAATAAAGTAAAATTGTGTCTTTTTTTGTGAAAATAAAATTTTGGACAGTAGAGTTGGGGTTCTGTTTGTGTATGCTGTCAATTAACCTCCCAACACCCAAAACCTGAATGTTGTGTCTTCTCATTTCTCCACACCGCTTGTGTTCGTCACCCGGTAACTACTGAACTTGATCAGCGGCTTCAGACAATAAGTTTTTCAGAAGAATAATACCGGACAGCTCTGATATGTAGATCTTAATTGGACATGCACACAGTGTCGCTGGGAGAAGACATAACGTCCTCATATGAGGACAGTGGGGTCTCAACAGTTTAAAGCTGTTTAAAAAAGAAAAATCACGCACAATAAATAAAATGGGGGGTAAGGGTTGACCAGGAAAATTGCAATCAAAGCATCTCTAACTTTGACATATTTAACTATGACAAAGGCAGTTCAGGTGAGTGCTGGGCTTCGTGCTAACATGATACAGTAATCTTAGCATACAATTGTAAAGGGAAAAAAAAAAATTGTGATATTTAACATAAATGACCATAAAAAGTACAAGACTGGTGACTTTATCCCGTGGATTACTAGCAGAGGCTGAACTGCGAGGGTTAGCAGCTTAGCAATCGTTCCCCCAAGAAGTGACAACACGTTGGGCGGGGTTAATGTTCCTTGTGGAGACTGCAGGACGTCACATTCTAGGGACTCTGAGGGTGAGAACACCGCCAGAGATGGGCGTGACGGTAAAACCAAAATGGCTTACGCAGCTAATGTTTTGCCAAGTCGGCTGGCCTGTCGACACAAAATAAATGTTTTCCGTGATTTTTGCGCTTATTGTTTGTGCAGCTCAACACTGTCCAATAATGCGTTATGCTACACAGGTCAGTGGCGCAGCCCAGCCAATCCAACGAGTTCCTGTAACAGCCAATGAGGAAGGCAACATGTATCTGATCACACCTAGAGTCGAAACATTCACGCACTTTTTGAAAATAAGCAGGGACCGCTCATGTTACACGGATCGTTTTAAAGAGCTAGTAACACCAATTCATCACAGATACCCTTTAATGCAACTTCACTTGCACATCAGAATTTAGCACACACATGAGGAGCAGCTAAAGAACAGAAGCATCTGTGATCAAGTCACGTGCTACAATCAATGATCTTCCTTTTGCTTTGTGTTTGGACTTGGTTGCGCTAGCAGGTTAGCGAAGACTTGAGACCTAACGTCGAGTTCTTATAGGACACATTGTCTTATTGTAAATCTGGAAATAAGAAGAAAAAAACGGAGAGCAAATCAAGTTGAATCAGGCTTCAGTGGGAACGAGGCAGGAATGAACGCTGGCGAAAAGTCCTTAAGTGAAGTTAATGCTTTATTAAATTAAAACCTTACACGGTCACGAGTTGATATACAACTTATGCATTCACACACTTATCCTGACCACTTTATCATCAGGAATACCTCTCCAGTCAGCCAATCACATCGCAGTAAAGCAGTCCGGACAAAATAAAAATAAAAATCGTAGAAATGGTGTCGGAGTTACTCCAGTGAGTTATTTTAGAAGCTGCGGATTTCTTTCATGGGCAACAGAATGCTGTGTGAGCCTCGTTGGTGAGACCACCAACACCACGTCACGCAACCGTGATGAGCCGTAAGGCATGTCGAAGGGGTCTAAACAGTTGTGCCTGGGTCAAGGTAGGAGGTACAGGTGCTTAATAAAGTGGTCAGTGTATATAATTAGAACATTTTACTCAAGAGATTAAATACCCGTATATTATCAAAGGTTTTCTAAAGTGGTAGTAAGTAGAAAAACAAACAAGAACCGCCTCTCTCGCATCCTGAGATCATCCCGAGTGCAATGATGCTTCAGAGGGCTCTCATCGACAGTCAGTGTTTTTTTTTGTCCCCCGGCTGCACCAGAACCTTGTTCAATAATTGTGGCTGTGTTCCAAATCCGTGCTCCTCCAACTACGCCCCCCCACCTGGTTTTCCTTTGAGCTCCACACTTCTAGTCGGTAACAGTGAGCCTTGCTGAACACAGCGTCTGGCCGAGGCGATTTGAAGCCCGGATCTTGTACAACCCAGAATTGGCGGGCTGCACCTGGAAGAGGGTGAGCATACACAGCCCGTCGTCTTTGTACTCGATCCGCACACGCTCCGTCTCTTCCAGAGGCTCATCGTCAAGCAGCCACACCACTTCCGGTTCAGGATACCCTGCGGAAAACGGAGGAAGGAGGAGTCGGAGTCATTTGGACGGTGTGCTGTTGCATCCTATACTTTTCCAACATGGCGGACACTCAACCACACATAATCATCAAACAATAAACCATTTCACAGCACTGTCTGCAAGGGTTCTTTGACTCCTTGCGCTTCATTTTGACCGTAACCCTTTCTAGACGTTTTACATGTAAACAAACAAGGTGTCCGGTTACCTTCTACGAAGCAGGCCATGTGTACAGTAGCGCCGCAGGGCTCCGTGAGGTCGTGAGGAGTTTGTGGGAAACTCGGCTTGCTCCTCAGCTGCTGCTCCAGACCCGTGACGGCTTCCTCAGCTTCCTTCTCCAGATCCATATCTGGCAAAGAAAACGAGCCGGAGACACTGTCCGATTTACCGTTCTCGTTGCTGAAAGGGGAACCCGAGCCGTCCGATCTGTTAGACAGGTACTCCATCCTCTTCAGCGCCACCATGGCTTTACCGGTTCTCTGCAACGTCACACCGAATTCAGTAAATGTTACTGAGTAAACTCCAAGTTGCCAAACTCATATTGTGTGGGCCGGAAGAGCTTTGAAAGAATATGATTATCGTACAGTTTTGCATCGACCATTACCATGAAACCTAATTCATCATCCTTCCACTAGGGAGCAGCAAACCTATTACAAGTAAACAGCTACTTCACTCAAGACTGATTGCGCATCAGACAACTCAAGTGAATAAAGGAAAAGAGGTCAGACGCCTAAACCATTCATTTCACCACGCAGACTCCATGGTTGCCCTTTCAAAATAGGTGTTGAGTGATTATTCGGCCCTCAAACACCTTTAAATGTAGAGATTTGTCCCTCAATAAAAATGAGTTTGACACCCCTGTTCTAGTGTAAGTCACATGATCATGTGCAGACTCACCCGCCATCTTTGTTTGGCCAGGAATCGCCGCATCTTGTTTTTGTTTAGTGTTTTTGTGACTCGACCAGACGACGAGGCAATCCACGGATGAGCCAAAGCCTGCTCGCAGGACATTCGCTCCCTGGGTGGGTATAGTGAGAAAGAGAGGGGCTATGGACAATGTATACATCAAGATAACCTAGGAAGAGAGCAGTGCGTGATGTACAACCTTTTCTCCTTCTGCAGCAGCTTGCTGATAAAGTCCTTGGCCTCGTCAGTGATGTCATCAAACTCGGGGTCGAACTCCCAGGTTGCAGCGGTGACGAGCGCAAAAGTCTCAGCGTCCGTGCTTCCCTGAAACGGCGACTCTCCACTCAGTCTGACAACGAGAAAAGGAGGTTAAAAAAAACAACAACAACAAAAAAGATGAACACAACCTAACACCTCAGCACATACAGGATGTAGCAGATCACCCCGATGCTCCACATGTCGGTCGCCAGATCCACAGCCTCGTAGCCGATCACCTCTGGAGCCACAAACTCGGGCGTGCCGTGCATCACCATAAGAGGCTTTCCAGGTTCTGCGGGAAAGAATTCAGACCGATTCAATCATCCAATCAGAGCAAAGAATTAAAGGATTAGCATATAAAAGCATATTTCATATTTAGATAGATAACATAATTAGTAGAGATTTTAAATTATTCAGTATTTGGTGAAATAAACCTAGTACTATAAACAACATAGTAGTAATAATGACTCTGGGTGAAGGCATGGTACACCTCGAACGGCTCACGAGTCCATCACATGGCCAACAAACACGTCAACAACCCCTCCTACTCAAACTTACACCTATGCACGAATTAGTTTAAAGTGCACACGTTTGGAACCAACACAAGCACGAGGAGAACATGCAAACTCCACACAGAAACGCTTGGCAAGCCCGAGACTCGAACCCAGGCGCCTACTTGCTGTAACTTGGTGCTAACCACTACGCCACTGTGCCAGTTTACAGTGGGGCACGACGTCCGCGATTCAAAAAGAAGGCATTGAGCTCCATGATTTATGAGCACGCTTGGGGTATTAAAAGGAGGTAGGGTGCGATGTTTCATGGGCGATGGTTGACAATATTTCTGTTCCTGAAATTGTGCGGTGGCAACGCCGCCGTAGCGCAGAGCAGCGCCTTGGGCCTGTGATTACATTAAAATTTTGCTTCGGAACAGCGTTTGGGGCCATTTTTTCAACTTTTCAACACTGAAAGTCAGCTCTTGTACATAAAAAAACAAGAAAATACCAAATTATGCAGCGACAAACACTTTTTAATGTACAAAACCTCACTTTTCAATAGTGTGACAAAATAAATGACAATATTTGATCAAATCCCACAGTATATTTGTAAATGAATTTGGGCTGCAGCTTGCATGCAAACAGTTAAGGCAAAGTGTGTTAGCTGAGCCAGGACAACAGAGTTCTTTGTGTTTTGCTTTTCGTGTTGGTTTCCTCGTTCACACTTTTTTTTTGCACTTTCAACGGGTGACTCCATCCTTTTCACATCTGAAGGCAGGGCAGTCATTGTGAAACGGCTGCAGTTATAAATCCGCAACAGGATCCGTCAGTGATGGACGACGCAGTGTAACAGCAGCACATGGAATCGTTGTATTTTCTTGGCGCTCAGGAATATTTTTGTCATGCTTTGGGTGCTCCTTAACGTGACTGTGTAGTGCGTCCCTCCCCCATTGCTGCCGTACTTAATAATAAAGTTGTTGCATGAGATGCACACACACACACACACACAAGCCTGGCGAGTTTCTGACATCAAATCCTGTCGCCATCTATTCTTTATATCTCCACTATGCTCTTCGAGAGATTGCATTTTAAAGACCGAAAAGTTTTGTTTTTAATAAATGAAGCGCGTGTGAACCACCGGAAACATCACAATCGGCCTTTACATTGTTATAAACGAAACAAAGCTACGAACGGTGCATGTGGCTTTCGGCCTGATACATTGCATGAAACTACCCGTAGCCATCTTGTTCAGCATTGCCAGCCAGGAGCTGATTAATATTAATAATGGAAGTCCAGGTCATTGGCTGATTGCCAAGTACTGCTCATAAATATACAGAACGTACTGAATAGTTAGACCTACATACAGAATGCATCAAGACCCAGTAGGCCAACTTATCCTCGGCTCACGGCGGCAAAATATTATATTAAGCACTTAATCTGCGCCAAACGCAAGCTGAGCTAGGGCGTTACGTCTCGCGGAGTCCGGACCGGGTTTCTTCAGGATCACCACGGGTTCGTCAAGTTCCCTCAGGATGACAAAGTCCGGACCACGTTCCCTCAGGATCGCCACGGGCCCGCCAAGTTCCCTCAGGGTCGCCACGGGCCCGCCAAGTTCCCTCAGGGTCGCCA
>JBCNYG010000001.1:66481308-66503247 GCA_039654305.1 Porochilus rendahli | reverse complement strand
CACACACACACACACACACACACCCTCGGATATCCCATGAAATTGCGCAGACATGCCAAGTACTAGACGTGGATATTTAACACAGGGAAAAATTTCTTACGCATTCATACCATGGATGCCTGGCTAAATGGATAAACACACACACACACACACACACACACACTTCTAGGAAATGAACTCTGGATGTGCTTATTTCCTCTCTCTAATTGTCCAGCATCCTGTTTAGTTTTTAAAGAGGCTGGGACATCAAACACCACTGTGGGCTCGGGATAAAACGCCCGCAACATACACACCGTGAGCCGCCACCATCGCAAACCGTACCGCGCACCAAGTGATTACATGGTACAGTGCACTTGAATTCCAGATTCTGATTGGCTGGTTTCTTTTTCATGACGGCCGCTCCTGACTGAAAAAATGTTTAACATTGATTTGCAGACCCGCTTTCTCCTACTAGGGTCACAGGAAGGCTGGCGCCTATCTCAGCTGACTTTGGGTAAATGGCTCGACCGTCCATCGCAGGGCCAACACAACAACACACACACACACACACACACACACACACACACACACTCATTTACCCTAACCCTCTATAAGGTGCAATTTGGAACAGCCAATTAGCCTAATGTGCATGTCTTTGGACTGTGGGAGGAAACGGGAGTTTCATGGAGGAAACCCATGCCAGCATAGGGAGGACATGCAAAAACTCCACACAGAAAGGCCACGCCCAGGACTCAAACCCGGGACCTTCTTGCTGTGAAGCAGATGCGCTAACCACTACTCCACTTTGCTTCCCTATCACATGACCACCACCAACCAGGGAGGGCATAAGCATGCACACCACCCCACCTCCCGTCCGTGACGCGGTGCTGCCACCCGCCTCTTTATGAACTGCTGCGCATGTGTATTTAGGAGCGACCTAAGACACTCGGAGGGAAATCGCTATCCGCCCCCTCGTAAGAGTGAGCTCAGAGACGCCCATGATTGGCTGGTGGTCGCTGTGAGTGACAGGACAACTAGAGGAACGTTTAATTAATTGCCAAACTGCATTATCTTATTATTATTAGGGTCGCAGGGAGGCTGGAGCCTATCTCAGCCGACTCTGGTTGAAGGCAGGGTACACCCTGAACAGCTCGCCAGACCATCGCACACAACTATTTACACCCACATTCACACCTAGGGGCAATCTGGAACAGCCCCTTAGTCTAATGTGCATGTCTTTGAATTGTTGGAGGAAACCAGAGTACCTGGAGGAAACACAGGTCAGCATGGGGAAACTCCACACAGAGGCACCCTCGGCCCTCTTGCTGCGAGGCGGAAATGCTAACCATGACGCCGGTGCCGCCCTCTGGAGGAACATGTTGCAAATAATTTAGGTAACTGTCAACAGGTACGGACTTGCAACGTGACCTTGTATAAAAACGTAACGTGACATCGGCACAGACCATAATATGAAAACGTTTGCTCTCCGACACAATTCAGACCACTTCAAGCCGACCTGCTACCGGCGTGACCTCCAGACAGAACCAATTGGCCCGAAGCCCGAGCTTTTATGTCTAAAACTGGATGCTGTTCGTATGGAATTCCTTCATAAAAAAACTCACAGGGTGACGACGGACGGAAGCAGCGCCTCGCCTAAAGGAACCAGTAAACCTAAAATATCGCTCGCTGCTTGTTTACGTGCGCTGGACGACCCGGCCCAAGGACTTTACCCCACATCAGGGTAAAAAATGGTTGTTCCTCATTGGTTCAGTAATCCACAGGATAAAATTACCCAGCAGAGTGCTTTTCATGGTGCAGCATTGATTATTTTCCTTTCCCAACACATCGCCGTGTTTTATTCCTGTTTAAACAAATTGCTTTAAGCGAACAAAATACTAGCCAGCTAGCTAGGATACACAGACTTAATAGCTTTCTGAGATGTAGACGTTGCTTATACGTATCACGCACTCAGGGAATAATATCTCGGTTGGTATTTGGCAAATAATGAGTCATCAGCAAGAACACAGAACAAAGCAGTCGTCAGCATGAGAAACAAGAGCACTCCTCTTGTTGCAAGAGCTTCAGTTTCTGGGCTGGGGCTTGTTTTTTTTGGTCTTCTTCAATGTGAAAAAGAATCAAGAGGAATATCTTACGGCAGCCTGGGAGCTCCTTCATGGAACCGGTGAGGACAGCAGGAAGCACCGCCCTGTAGGCGGAGCTCATTTTGATCCGTAATTCAATACAACACTATTGTTACGCTGTGTTTATATTGTAGATAAGTGACACGGACAGGGGTGGAGAGGCATCTTGTCCATTGTGCGAACGATCGGATCTCATGGACTCGGCCCGGTATTAGATTATACAGCGCCGTGTGATCTTTACCTCTGATAGGAGACCACAGTGTTGGCAAAACGAGCCCATTCGCAAACCAGGATTATTAAATAAAGAGAAAATACAGTGTTATCTCTTGGAAATAAAACCGAATCGGCCACAAAGTCTTTCTGAAACCACTTGCTTACTCCTGTACGTGTGCGTCAGTGACCCCCCGCCTCGCACCGGCATCGTAATATTAGTGAACATCGCTATCTTGAGGTGAATGAGGTCACAGAACACTTGATCTTGGGCTGTTCTGCACTGCCAGGTTATCATGCATGCACAAGGCTGTTCCTCCGATCATGCGGTACTGCTATTGTTATCGCACACAGACGCAGAACCAAAACAAGACGTAGAACAGGTAAACCCATGAGCTGGGGTGGTTTCCCCAGAAAACCTTGATATTCAGCCAAAATTAACTGAAAATGGAAGATAAAACACATCAGATATTCACTGAGGCCTTTAATAATGATGTCATGTAGTGCACTCCGCCGCCACATAGTGGTGCTGTTCTCCACTGTTCTGTCTTCAAACGGTTTACGTTGCAGATCAACGACAGGTTTAGCAGCACGGTACAGTGTAAGTAACCCGTGTACGGGTAAGATATTATGAAACGCGCATGATTTCACATTTATCTTTATAAATTAAAACAGTTAAAACGCATCATACACAAACATCCGCAGATATACAGTGGCTTCACTTCTGGTCGTTAGCGCGCTGTCGCCGGATCAGCTCGGCGTACAGACCCCCTCTCCTCAACAGCTCCAGGTGTGTTCCAGACTGCCAGGAAAGAAAAGACAGAGAAGTCATGATTCTGATTGGTCAGCTCTTGAATAAACGAAACATCGAACTGGTGACGTAAACGTTTTTTTTTCGTTTCTACAGCGCACCTCCACCACTCTGCCGCCGCTCATGACGCAGATAAGGTCCGCCCCCTGGATGGTACTGAGGCGGTGGGCGATGATGAGGACGGTGCGCCCCTGTGTGGCTCGGTCCAGAGCCTCCTGCACCACGCGCTCCGACTCGGCGTCCAGCGCGCTCGTGGCCTCATCCAGAATCAGCACGGTGGGGTTCTTCACAAGAGCGCGAGCGATGGCTATTCTCTGTTTCTGTCCCCCCGAGAGGGTCACGCCACGCTCGCCTGTACGCAGGTTTAGTCACTTCAACATCAGGAAGGATGGAGTTCAACATACCATCTAATCCCACCTCACATACTCACCCACCACGGTGTGGTAGCCATCGGGGAAGCTGGTGATAAAGCTGTGGGCATTGGCCTGCTTGGCTGCAGCCATCACTTCAGCGTCTGTGGCACCCGGCATACCGAATCGGATATTCTCCATCACCGAGGTGCCGAACAGGACAGGCTCCTGTCATTAACACCAGGAATAAACAGCCGGGTAAATACGTCACAAATGAGACGGACAGACACAGATATAGAGGGTGTAACAATGAGAGATAGACAGGTATAGATTCTCACAGACAGACAGATACAAGGTCATACAGACAGGTAGGTATAAAATCAAACGGAGACAGAGACCCTTGTAAACTCAGGCAGACAGACAGCTATAAAGCAAGGGAGACAGCTATAAAGCTCAGACAGACAGACACATGAGTTTAACATGAGACAGACCCACAGGTATAAATTCAGACAGACAGATAGACAGACAGACCCACAAGTACACAGTCAGACAGAAACAGGTATATAGTCAGACAGGCACCAGTATAAAGACAGACAGGTATGAAGTCAGACAGACACAAAGTCAGACAGAAACACAGGCATAAAGTCAGACAGACAGAAACACAGGCATAAAGTCAGACAGACAGAAAAACAGGTATAAAGTCAGACAGACAGACAGAAAAACAGGTATAAAGTCAGACAGACAGACAGAAACACGGGCATGAAGTCAGACAGACAGAAACACGGGCATAAAGTCAGACAGACAGAAACACGGGCATAAAGTCAGACAGACAGAAACACAGGCATAAAGTCACAGACAGAAACACAGGCATAAAGTCAGACAGACAGACAGAAAAACAAGTATGAAGTCAGACAGACAGAAACACAGGCATAAGGTCAGACAGTCAGACAGACAGGAACACAGGCATAATGTCAGACAGACAGACAGAAACACAGGTCAGACAGTCAGACAGACAGAAACACAGGCATAAGGTCAGACAGTCAGACAGACAGAAACACAGGTATAAAGTCAGACAGACAGACAGAAACACAGGTATAAAGTTAGACAGACAGAAACACAGGCATAAAGTCAGACAGTCAGACAGACAGGAACACTTGTATAATGTCAGACAGACAGAAACACAGGTATAACGTCAGACAGACGAAATCAATGCATCTCTTAATAAAAGCGATCACGTACCTGACTAATGAATCCAATCACATGACCCCTGAGCCAGGTCGGGTCCAGCGTCCTGATATCCAGACCGTCCAGCATGACCACTCCACCGCTCGGGTCGTAGAAGCGCTCGAGCAGCGCCGCCACGGTGGATTTACCTGAGACGCGGCACAGACACAAATCGTTTCCATAGCGATTAAAATAACGGCACCTCGCGGTGAGGCAGTAAGGTGGAGATCAGAACATTTAAATAAAGACGCCACCTCCGCCGGATTCTCCGACGATGGCCACCGTCTTACACGGCGGTAGAGTCAGGTTCAGGTTCTTCAGGATCTGGTTGCCAGGTCTCGTAGGGTAACTACAAAACATCAGCAAAAAATATCCTTAAAACGAGAAAGGCGTCCATGAAAGGCAGCGGAGACCGTATGCCGCATACCTGAAGTCGACGTTCAGGAAGTCTACCCTTCCTGTCAAAGACTCGCGTAGAACGCGTTCCCCGCCCGTCAAGGAAATGGTCGGCTCCAAGGACATGTACTCGAAAACACGAGCTCCTGCACTCATCCCTCTGACCATCTGAGCAAGAAAACACACCTTTAATCTGATTGGATGACACTGCTGTCATGTTGATGTTGATGCTAAATAAAAACACCCAGCATGCAGAATTATGGGTAATCCAGCGTCCATCACCTGCCCGAACAGAATGGAGATGCTGGCCAGGGACCTGCAGAGGACGAGAGGCGAAGGGTCAGAACGGTGAGGGGGTTAGATAGAAATGAGTTCTGTGATCGGGGCTGACCTTTGAACCGTCTGCGAGGCGACCAGAAAGGACATCAGGTCACCTGGGGTCATGTCGTTATGCGCCATTAAGGAACCGCCGGCAAAAATCGTGCCCAGAACTAAACCTGATGAGAAAAGAGTCAACGTTACGTGCGACTCCGCGGCGGAGTGTATTCACAGATTTCTGTTTATTTCAAACACTCACAGTTTAATACGACGTTGGAGAGTCCCTGGAACACCGCAATCCCTCTCCCTAAAGCTTCGTTCATCAGGGCCGATTTCTCCACCTCCGTGGCGTACGTCCTGTAACGGATACAGCGAATTCTCACTCTGTTCTTAAGGCTGTAGAGCTCTCGCTTCTGATTGGTCAATAGCCACACTCTAATATGATTGACAGCAACTCTGTTTCTATAGCAACAACGTACAAAGGGATGACGCTACAAAAAGCTTGTGAACGTTGGACCTACTCCAGTTCCCGGTCCTCCATGGCGAAGGCCCTCACCGTCCGCACGTTCCCAAGAGCCTCATCAGCGACGCCTGTTGCCTTGGACACCTACAGACCCGGAAAAAAAATGGTACAGAAACCCAAAATCTGATTGTCTGATGAACCATTAAACTGAGCCAGAAGGTTATTGCAGCTTGTTATCGTGACCTGCTCCTGGGCTTTGCGAGAAAGCTTGCGCAGGAAGGAACCGATGAGAGCGCCGGCACCGACGAGACACGGCAGCACCACCACCATCAAGCCCGTCAACTTCGGAGAGATCACGTACAGCGACGCGAAGCAGCCGACCGTCTGCGTGACACTCCGTAAACCCTAAAGTTACGGAAACAGGATCACATGGAAATTTATCAACAGGAAGTAGGAGTAGAAGTGTAACGTTTCCAATGCATTATCGTTCCCATAGCAACAAAAACAGACATAGTTGTACGGAAGGAGTCTCTAGTGTCAGCGCTTTATCACTTTAGCCTTAGGACAGAGGCGTTTTTAGGGATTTGTGAAGCACGGTGGTGGGAGCATTGTTGCATCAGTGCTGAGACTTCGAGACCCAGCAAACCAACAAATTTGAACAAATTAAAGCAAAACAAAAACAAATCCAGCGACAGGGTTTAAAGAATTTAGAGATTGGAGTAAGAAGCTGAAAACTTCACCCCTTACCTGAGAGATAACCAGCTTGAATGAAGACTTGAACTCCTGGATGTCGGCAGTGAGGCGGTTAACCAGATGCCCCGTCTTGTTGGCATCAAAGAACGCAACATCCTGTCTGCAGAAGAACGTCATCACAAACATACGCAGTCATATTGAATCTAAAACTCGGAAGGGACGCTGACTTTCATGCTCTCGTGCTTTTATACAGTACGACGAACCAATCCACCAATTTGTTCTGTCTGGAGGTCATGCCGATAGCTGGACGCGTTGAAGTGGTCTTCGCAGACTACCGAATTGCGTCCGAAAGGAAACGTCGTAGTTTGGAGTACGACCTGTGCCGATGTTACGTTATGTTTGTTGTGATTTCTTCGCTTGTTGTTTGTGCAGCCGTATGCTTTGCACTCCGCCATTTTCCTGGCGACACACAGCGCAGCACTGACAGTTATCTTAGACTGGTGTCTGCTGCACGCAGCCCAGCCAATAGGACAAGACGAGTTTGCGTCACTACCAGGGCGTGGCAGCACTCGCACGTACATTACAAGTGGCAAGGATTGACGTTGCCTGATGGAACCACTGATGTCATACGTGATTGTTTTAAGGAGCTAGTAATACAAATTGACCACATGTCACCTTTAAACAATGACAATTTTTATCCATCTATAATTACTTCTGTTACTGTGGAAAATCCACAGAAGTAATTTGTTCCTGTTCTCACTGAACATTATAGTAAAATTTACAGCATGGTAAAGTATAACGGTATACATCATAATAAAACGACAACAACAAAAAAACTGACCGCAGCAATGACGCGAAGAGTGATTTCCTCATCTCGGCAGCCACGCGTTCCCCAACCCAGGACAGGAGGATGATGTATCCAGTGGTCAGTAGACCCTGATTAGGGCAACAAGAGAGTAAGTGGCTAGTTTTTATGTTAATAAGCTAGCAAAATAACATGCTAACAGGCAAAATCGAAAGTTCGTAAATGCAAAAAAATCGGACCTGGAGGCCATACAGGCTGAGGAGCTTGAGCGCAGGTGCACGAATGTCGCTCATGTAATTCCCCACTTGTTCCCTCATGTACCGAGCGACGACGTTCACTAGATCGCCGAGCATCAGCGGAATCTGGATGTTCAGAGCTGCTGCTCCGAACGCAAGCTATAAATAGTCCAGGGAAGGAGAATTAGCCATTAAATCAAAATGTGGCTAAACTTCAATCATGGAGCCATCGCTAGCAAAAACTAGCCTATGCTGGTTAAGGATTATCTGCTCCTCCATGTTTACACCCCTTTCTTTTTTATTGAATCATGTCTCAAGCATAAATACTGGCACCTTGTGGCTACTACGCAATTCAGGTTAACTAGGCTGCACATGACATCTCTGATACCGCAGCCTGGACGCTTGCAAACCTGCGTCAGATATCGCCTTATTAATTGGTTACTTAATGATAACGCTCAGACTTGACGTACAACAACGGCCCCGAGTAACGCGACGATCTGCGGACGGACAAACTCCCAGAGGAGCGACCAGCTGAATTCCGGGACTGTCGCTTTCTCTTGCGCCTTCGCTGGAAGGTTGTTGTTGTTGAGATCGGCGCTGCAGTAAGCCACAGTGCCAAACAGTCTCGATGTTAACGTTAGAGCAGTCGGTCCCAACACAAACGTCAGGGCCACCATAGGCGACTTGAGGCGACGCCGGGTTGCAAGCCGGAGTGCTTTTTGGGCCTGGGTCCACATGCGGATGACTGTGCAGGTAGTGGTGTTGGTGGAGTGTTGGGTTGAGGAATAAGAAGAGGTCCATTTTCCTGAGTGCTGTCCATATCTGTAAAGAAACAAAAAAAAAATCACTTTCGACGAGATCCAAACAAGGCACTGGCCACCCAAGTAATCACCCGGCAAAATAAAAGGCAATAGTTTTCCGATAACGGCACAAACTGGAGTGATTCCTTCCTCATCAATTTATCAATGTTTTGACATTTTAGAACAGGATTCCATTCTCTTACTCACTCATTTTTTGAACTACTTAACCATATCAGGGTCGTGGGGAGGCTGGAGCCCATCACAGCCGACACTGTGCGAAGGCAGCTCGCCAGACTATATCAGGGCTAACACACACAACCATTCTCGGATATACTCACACCCAGGGGCAATCCGGAACAGCCAATTAGCGTAACATGCATGTTTTTGAACTGTGGGAGGAAACCCGAGGTCCCAGAGGAAACCCACCAAAGATCAGGGAGAACATGTATGCAGAATTCACACAGGAACCCAGGACCTTCTCGCTGTGCGGCGGCGGGCGTGCTACCCACTACGTCACTGTGCCACCCCTGAGTTCCATTTCGAATCAAGATCTGCTGACCAATCAGAATTGAGCGTCCGAAAGGGAAGGTTCTTTCCCAGTGAAAAGATGGGTTTCAGGAGGACCTTTAGGGATCCCACTTTCCTACATGTGCCGAGTCAAAGGAATCGATCCGAGTCGACTCTGATTCAGTAAAGTGATTCAATTGAGCAAGACTGTCTTTGAAATAGAAATGTCTGAACATGTACACTCAGGTAAAAGAGCACAACACGAGCACATAAGTTCCAGATGTTTATATGTTCAGTGTAATAAAGTCTCATACCGCCTGAAATTCAGCAGCAGGTCCCCAGATTTAATCACATTATATCGCAGTAATCGATCCGAACCTTCTGCTAACCGACTGCAGCGCAAAATATTAAACATTTTCACAATAAGATTCAGAAAATAAAACACGCCCCCCCCCTAATTTTTGCCTAACAAGAATTTAATTCAATGCAGACTGCAATCAACTGTACTAGCGCCGCCATCTTTAATCTGTCCCTCAGTCCTCACCTGAATACGTCCCACCTCCCGCGTCACGATTGGCTAGGCTTACATAGAGTATTACGTTTTCTGCTCTTTGATTGGTTAGTCAGTGTGATACGTTCAGGCGAATCGTTCCTCAGCCCACCATCCAGCCAATAGGAAGCGTGAATAAGGAATACAGGTGCGGTAAGAAAGCACCCACTTTCCGAGTTGGGGGTGGGGGGTGAAGGTGGAGGGGAGGAAGGTTTACCATGAATACCCCACATGACTCTTCTAAATCTTTCATGACTCTTCTTAATCTTTGTCTGACTCTTCAGAGCTCTTGTCAGTAGTCTTCTGAATATTTAAAAAAATTTGTACTTAATCTTCTTCTGATTTTTCAGAATATTCCTCCAATTCTTCAAGAAGTTCTCTGTCTCATTCTAAATTCTCTGACTCTTCTGTATCTTCTGACTCTTCTGACTGTTCCTCTGACTCTTCTCGCACGTTTCCTAATCTCCCCGAATCTTCAGATTCTTCTGAATTTTCTGAATCTTCTTCTGTAAGTTTTTCCTACTCTACTGATTCTTCTGAATAATATTCCTCTGACTCAACCTTCTGACTCATATTCTCAATCTACTGACTTTTGAATCTTCTCGCACTTCTTCTGAATCTTCTGACTCTTCTGAATGTTCCTCCGACTCTTCTCGCACTTCTGAAAAATAAAAAAATAATAAATTATAAATAAGTAATATTAATAATAGTAATAAAAACAATAACAACAATAATAATAATAAACACCAGATATTACACCATATATTGTAATATATGCAATAAGAATTATATGTAAAATATACAATAAAAATATACAATAAAACACCATTATTATTCAATAGGCATAATAACAATAACAATAATACCAATAATAATATCAACAATAACATGAATAATACGAATAGTAATAACAATAACAACAACAATAATAATAATGATGATAATAATAATGATAAAAAACACCAGACGGAAGTGACGTCAGGGTAACGCCATCATGACGTCGCGAGAGTTTGTTGACATGTCTGTTTTTGTTAAGGAGAGAAAAGAGATCAGGAAAGCGTCCGCGGTCTCAGGGGTAAGAGCTGTGGGGAGTTTATCGGTGTTTTTAATATGTTCTTTTATATTAGACCGGTTCAGTAATAGTAATAATACACAGCATGCTAGCCGAGTTAGCGGTTTACGGTGACAGTATTGTTAGTTGTTTTATTTGCTAGCTTTATTAGCTCGCACTTTTTATCTTCGTTCGGGATGATTTGTGTTCTTTTTTGTATATTTTTACATTTCTAAAGTATCGAAGACGAAGGGGAAATGGTTAGCCTCATTCCGAGTGGGATATCTTTGTCAAATGATGAACTTTTGTTCTTATTTTCATCTTTAACAAGTCATCTTGCCATGCATGCCTCTGGGAGGTTGGCTGTGTTTCCACTGGCTTCCTATTGGCTGTGTGAGTGCACTACGTAGGTGTCATGGTGCCGGCTTCCGAGGGCACTTCCAAGTCGTGTAAAGGGTGGTTTGGGATACAGCCGCTAGCAATATCTCCGTGGGGCTGGCTTACTATTGACTCACTTTTTTTGTGTGTATATTTTTAGTGCAGAAACGTGAATATTTTTGTAATTGATTCATCGTCACAATTGGGCAGGACGTCTTTTATTACAAACCCTTTCTCCAGTGATGGAAAGGACCTTGTGACAGCTTGACCTGCGTCATAAACAGGATGGTGGAGAGTATGACGTCAGGTCGCAAGTTATTTTTAACGCTCCGAGAATGAAATTGTAGAAATGAGTCGTGGGTGGTTGTTGTTGTTGTTTTGTTTCCCTCTCTCAGCTCCAGTGATGATCGAGTGAACCACGCAGGAGAATGTGAAGCACCATGGCCCACTTCCAAACCCACCAAGAGTACCAGAGACTGGAGGATTACGAGGAGGACACGCCTCCCGGAGAGGAGGACGTGCTGATTCACGTGCCGGAGGAACTCCGAGGTGGTGCTGAGACCTTTTTCTGTCATAAGACGTTGATACATGTGTCTTTAAACGTGGCATCGAGAGCGATGCAGCGGCGCTTTCATGTCCACGCAGCCCCCTCACCTCAGATCAACCCTCCCAAGCCTCCACAGACACCGCTGTCGTTGACTTTAAACTGTTTTTTAACTTGCAACTTTTAAAAAACGTGAATAAAAACATTCCCCTGGGCTCAGGTCGTTTCTGTATGGAGATTGCATGTCCTCCCCGTGCTTCTGTGGTTTTCCTCCGGGTACTTTGGTTTCCTCCGACAGCCCAATAGGCTGATTGGCTGTTCCAGATCGCCCCTCTGTGTGAGAGAGTGTGAATGGTTGTACGTATGTGTTGCCCTGCCATGATTCGGCGAGCTGTTCAGGGCGTACCCGGCCGAGATGGGCGCCAGCCTCCCTGCGACCCTAATTAGGATTATGTGGCTTTGAAAATGTGCGAATGGATAACATTTTCCTTTTATACTTAAGCTTTCTTAGTGTCCTCCACACTCAACACAAAAAGAGTTCACAGTGCGCTATTATAGGAGACCCAACTACGGTTGCTGTGTAGTCTATTATCTTGGTTTTGTAGGGGTTTGCACTCACTAGGTGAATGTGCAGGTTTAGTTTTCTATACTTTCTATGCGTGTGATATCTTTACTCTGAGACTCGCTCGCGCAGCTAATCCCTTTCTTTTCTGTTCTGTTCTCAGATTCCTGGCATCACATCAAGAACCTTGACAACTTCTTCAGTCGAATATCCTTTCTCTGATCTTAACGCTCGGTCGCTTTGCTCCTGAAAGTTTCCCAAGTGGTTGTTTTTTGTTTACTTTTCTGTCTGCTTGGATGAAAATTCCTTAATGGTCCTCTGTGTACATTTATCATTTCCATCAGAAGAATGGATTCGCCTGCATGATGTTATCCGAGTTCTTTGAGCTTGTGTAAGTGCACGCCGGGCACTGGAGATGTGCGGCTTTAGGAAAATAATCAGAGAAATGAACTGTTTTGCTGCTGTTAGGACGTCCTGGGGTGTTTTATGTCTCTTATACTGTAGAATCATGTGTAATTGAACCTGCAGCTGGAATTTAGGGCTGGCCGATACGATATACAAATTCTATCGCAATGTTTTACGGAATGTTTTTGATATCATTTAAGCATTTTGTTTGGATAAATACTCCAGGAATCCAGGGGGCGCTGTCCTCAACACCAGTTCCCTCAGAATGATTTTTATTTATTTATTTATTTCTGTTAGAATATATTAGTAATATTATAGTAGTACACTGTGTGATATGATCAGATATTCTGTTAGCTGCTGTTGATGGCGGATACTGAGATAACACTAATTTATAATAGACTCATGCCCAGCCCTCTGACCAATCAGAATAGACAATGTGTTATCCTGTGCTGTGCCGAATTGGCGCCGAACTGCCCTGTTATTTGGTGCCGTTGTGATCTTCCAGGCAGTTCCTGTTCGTGGTGACGTTCACCACCTTTCTCTTCAGCTGCGTAGAGTACGACGTGCTGTTCGCTAACAGGGCCGTGAACCACACCACGCCGGGATCGAACCTGCCAGACAGGATCAAGGTCACGTTAACGGATGCCATCCTGCCATCTGATCAGTGTGCGGAGAGGTCAGTCCAGACATGTTCTTTTTTTTTTTTAAATTCACCTGGATAGACGTCGATCGCAAAAAACGCCTGACGTACCTCATGTACCGTCCAATCAGAAGGGAGAATCAGTTTGATTGATTTCGAGGCAGTTTCTCTCCTTCCGTCCTGTTTCTTCTTTTTCTCCTTCGTCCCTCCTCCTGCTGCTGCTTCTCTTTATCCCTCTGCTTGTGTGCAGTATCCAGTCTGTAAACAAACACCAGCAGAGGGAACTCGGCGTCCCGGAGCTATTTCTGTGGCTCGCCGCCGAACAGTGCAGCTCTTTCTGAGAATCTCTGTTTATCTGGTGTCCATGTGTACTCTCTTATGCAACGTTTCTCTTAGTTCAGCTTTCATTTCCCGTGATGTGAACATCTAGGAAAAGACAACTCTTAATAGAGAACTTTTTTGCTTGAGCTGGGGGCGGAGTTTGAGTTGAGGGGTGGCGTTTCTCGCTCGCGTTTATACTATTAAAGGGTACCATTTCCTCCAAATTGCTGCCGCAGGTACTTCTTGAACACGTAGGGACTGGCTTGTCGTATTCTTTGGTGCTTTTGTTACCTATGATGCTGCGTACCAGCTGTAACGTCTTCAGTAATAAAGTGTCCCACTCTTAATCGTTCGTTTTGCGTTCTTCTACACCGTCGAGTCCGATTCCCGCATACAACATGAACCGCTCGAGTGGAACGACAGGAAAATGGCCCCGGTTTGCGCTTTGTGTCTTTAGATGTGTATGCACGCCCCTCGGAGTCTTAACATCTGGTCGTGTTGGTGTTGTTCAGTATCCAGGGCAACGGCTGTATCATCTTTCTGCTCATCATGGCGGCCATCTTTTGGCTGTATCGTCTCGGGAAGGTGATCTGCAACGTGCTGAATTACTGGGAGATCCGCCAGTTCTACAGGAAAGCCCTGAAGATCAGCATGGTGAGTACACACCGCCGGCAGTTCCAAAAGTAAGGCGCGGCGCGCGTATACGGTACAGTACATTTCACGAACGATTATTCCCCGACAGGACGAGCTGTGCAACTTCAGCTGGCAGGAAGTGCAGGCGAGGCTGATCCGGCTGCAGCGCGAGCAGCAGATCTGCATCCACAAGAAAGAGCTGACGGAGCTGGACATCTACCACCGCATCCTGCGCTTCAAGAACTACACGGTAGCCATGATCAACAAGTCGCTGCTGCCCGTGCACCTGCGGGTGCCCTTCCTGGGCAACGTGGTCTTCCTGACGCAGGGCCTCAAGTACAACTTTGAGCTGATCCTGTTTTGGGGGCCCGGTTCACCCTTCCAGAACAAATGGAGCCTGCTTCCGCCGTACAAGCGCGCCAGCGAGCGCCAGGAGCTGGCTCGGCAGCTGAGGCGTACCATCCTGCTCGTGGGCGTGGCTAATTTGCTGCTGTGTCCGCTTGTGCTGGTGTGGCAGGCGCTGTACGCTTTCTTCAGCTACGCCGAAGCCATCAAACGCGAACCGGGCAGTCTGGGGACGCGCTGCTGGTCGCTCCACGGGCGCCTTTACTTACGCCACTTCAACGAGCTCGACCACGAGTTGCGCCAGCGCCTCGGACGCGCCTACCGTCCCGCCGCCAAATACATGAACTCTTTCAACTCGGCCGTGCTCGCCGTCCTGGCCCGGAGCGCCGCCTTCTTCGCCGGCTCGCTTTTAGCCGTCCTCGTCGCGCTGACCGTTTACGACGAGGACGTCCTCGCCGTACAGCACGTCCTGACCGCAGGGACCGCCCTCGGCGTCATCATCACCGTCGCCAGGTGAATTCCGGAGTCGGGGCTCACGCTTGTTCAGGGTGATGTGTGTGTATAAATAAACGGGTGCGGCACCTGCGAGGGCGCGTGACCTTGTGGCTTTTGTGCTCTCCGGCAGGTCCTTTATACCAGACGAGCATACGGTGTGGTGCCCAGAGCAGCTGCTGCAGTGCGTGTTAGCGCACATCCACTACATGCCCGATCACTGGAAGGGCAACGCGAACAAGGGAGAGACGCGCGACGAGATGGCGCAGCTCTTCCAGTACAAAGCGGTGAGCGAGATACCGGGATCAGGAAGCCGCGGTTACAAATATCTACCGTTCGCTAAACCTGTCTGTGAACGTTCTCATCAGGTCTTCATCCTGGAGGAGCTGCTGAGTCCCATCATCACGCCCTTCGTCCTCATCTTCGTCCTTCGGAGCAAGTCTCTGGAGATCATCGACTTCCTGCGCAACTTCACCGTGGAGGTGATGGGCGTCGGCGACATCTGCTCCTTCGCACAGATGGATATCCGCCGACACGGCAACCCACAGGTGCGTGTGTGTGTGTGTTTGGAGTAAATAATCACGTGTGATTTTGACGTGACGTCACGTGTCCGCCCACAGTGGATGTCCGAGGGCCAGACGGAGGCGTCCGTGTACCAGCGGGCGGAAAACGGCAAGACGGAGCTGTCCCTGGTTCACTTCACCCTGAAGAACCCTCGCTGGCAGCCGCCTCAGGAGAGCTCGCTGTTCATCAGCCACATGCGCGAGAAGGTGCAGCAGGACGCACAGGCCGGGCCCAACCCTCAGCTCCTGCTCTCCGAGGCGCCGCTCGCCACCTCGCTGCTCTCGAATGACTCCGCCACCGCTGTGGGTTACGCCCCCTTTTCTTATTATTCCTCTAAATATGTATGTCGCATGGTCCTGACGCCACTGATTTCCCCCTCCCCCCGCAGCCCGATGCGCTCCTGGCGAGTGTTTTGGCTCATCCGGTGCTGACAGTGTCCGGGTTGCCAGGATGGAACCGTCGATTCGTTCCTCCGAGCAGCACGGCCTCGGCCGCCGCGAGCGTCCTCGCCTCGCTCTCTACCTCGCAGCAGCCACACGCCGGGCGCGCGCGCTCGCACGTCTTTCAGCCGTCCGTCCCTCGACATCTCGAAGGCCCGGTGTACCACAGCGACGCCACCGACAGGTGATCCCGTCTGGAATTACACTATTCGCTTTGGTATGACATGAACGAATCCATGTGACACGACTCTTCTTTTGGTCTAGTGTCTGCGCCAGCCAATCGGCCTCCGCCCTCCTGTCGGAGTTCGCCACAGCCGAGATGAGCCTGCACGCCATCTACATGCACGAGGTGAGAACCGCTGCCCGCTGTACGTCAACGTGTGTAATGATCCGGTCAGGGAGGGTCCATGTCTGTCTCCGTGTCTGTTGTAGGTGCATCAGCAGAAGTTCTCGGGTCAGCGCGGACCGGGTCACCTGCATCCTCACGCGGCTTCAAGGGACCTCTGCGCCAGCGCTGGTGAGTTTCAGCTTTCCTTCAATAAAAAAACAGCATTTTAGGGGTTAAAACCGGTCCGGCGATGTTGCGGTGACGTGATGCGTCTGGTCGAGACTCATCACCGCAGCCCCTCCCCTTCATATCTCATGTCTCTTTACGCTAGAGCCCGCGCATCAGATCCACCCGGCCGGCTTGATGGCGCCGTCCACTCTCGGACTCGGCGGCTGGTTGGAGGAAGAGGAGGAGGAAGAGGAGATCAACAGCAACTCGGATCCTCATCACACCAGTCAGACGAGTGGCGCGAGCAGCTAAGGTGCCTTAAAGACCTCGGGTGCGTTATACCCCGCCCCCTGTCAGAATCAGCTGACGTCATTGAAGATCCAGCTGGAATGCCGTGAAAAAAACAATTATCCGACCAATCAGAGTCCGGCGTTTGCGACGGTTAGATAACCCTTCTTTCCTCCTCTTGTAGTGTCTGAAGTGATTTTTCGGGAAGGACGTCGTGGCCTTAGAGCTTCATTCGAAGCCCCTTGATCAAAAGAGTCGGATCACGGAGTCTCCGCCGCACTCGTCTTCCGGCCCGGAGGGGGCGTGGTATCATGCAGACTCGACCACCTTCTCTTCTGGCTTACACACTTCATTACCAGGACTTTCTTCTTCTTCTTCTTCTTCTTTTTCTTATTTTGCTGTTTGAGTTTGCGTGAGTGTTGACGCTCTGATCATGGATAGAAGCACGTGTGATCAGACCGTAGTGATCGAGAAAGCTTCTTAGTGTTTTGTTATGTACTGCAGTATTTTACACGCTGCCCTAACAGATGTTTTTTGGAGAAAAAAAAATTTTTTTTAGGTCTGAAACAAGAACAACATTAAAAATCCCAGATCTCGCTGATTCTCCAGAGAACATCCGAGTTTATCACTTTTAAACATGTTTTGTGTGTGTGTGGAAGCATCGGAACTATCCTGAATACTTTTTTGTTTTTTTAACGGAGGTGCTGAAATGTAACCACCCCCCTCATTTTACGTTCGCCACTTTTCAATTTCAGACTGACATTAATGTGTTTAGCTGCTTTATCGTATACAGTACATTAAATGAGCAATAACACACTCAGGGTTGTGCTGTTGTAGGAAATTAATAGGATCTTTTTTTTTTACATTTTTTATTGAATTCATTTGAAGAATGTACCTCAAGTATTTTCTTCCCTTTCACGCCATAGCATATTTGCAAAAATGTATTTCCGTGGTACCTTTTATCCTGTAAGTAAATCCCTTAAGTAAATCTTTCATTGATAACGAGGAAAAAAAAGCCCGCTCGCCGTCACCAAGCAACCATAAAGAGCTGAAAATGTCCAGAAGCTCCTTCTAGATCAGCAAGTTGGAATCCAACTTGGTGCCGCAGCCACCCGTGACCGGGAGCCAATGGGAGCAAATTGGCCGAGCTATCACGGGAGGGAGGGAGGGATCGCTTCCCTGTCACTCACAGCGATCGCCAGTCAATCGTGAGCACCTGTGAGCTCATTTATTCAAAATAGGGCGGATAGCGCTTTTCCTCCACGTGTGTCAGGCTGCCTCCAAAAGCACAGCAGTTTGTAAAGGTGTGTGTGTCTGGCAGCTCCGCCCGTCATGGAAAGGGGCGTGTGCATGCTTACGTCCCTCCCTGGTTGACGGTGGTCGCGTGATACGGAAGCGGCAGGACGAATATAAGAGAAATCGACATTAATTCAACGCTTTCAATTCAAACGAAACCACTAGACGTTATATGTTCTGACGTGATGCGTGTATGCCACGCTTTCCCTTTTTCTTTCGTATTAACTCCTAATTAGCTCAGTGATGTATTCGCCAGCTGTTAATCAAGCCATACAGCTTTTGTTATCTTGACAAGCAAGATTAAGCTTTCATACTGCGCCCGGATAAATAATGTATCGCGGAGAGGCCATTAGGAAAACCAGATGGCTACCGCCATCACCACGAAATGTTAATCGTCTCTCGGCTGACGGCTGACCACTTTGACAAGTCGGGTTTGAAAGCTAGTCTTGTGTTTTGAATGAGAAAGAACAGCACATCGCCTCAGACTTTTTTTTTTTTTTAAATAGGTTCACATCAGGCAGATTCGTTAATGTCTCACACGAGCCTGGAATACCTCTGCACGTTCAGCTAAGTCATGTACAGTATTTATTTTGGTGCGTATCATGTGTTATTATAGGGGAGGTGCGGAGTGCTGATTCGTGAGTCACCTGATTCGACACGTTTACACTCGACTCGTGATGACTGACTCGATGCATTTCGAATAAAGACGTCTGATTGGTGATTTTTACCTGTGTGTGTGTGTATATCATGACCACTAGAAAAACAGTCGAAACTCGGGACTGTGCACGGTGCTACGTTTTGGTTGCTTTTAATATTTATCTGAGTTTTTTTTTTGTCTGATGAAAAAATTATTTAAAATAAACCAAAACAGATAAAAAAAAACGGTCTCCGTGCTTCATTTTATAATGGACGGGGACACTGCTATCTCTATGATCGTACTGCTCTCCGAACCTTGTGATCCGTCCTGATGTGCTACTTCCTGCAGGTGTTCTCATCTCAGAAGCTCCTCGCTGCTCCTCCTCCTGCTCCTGCTGCTCCTTCGATCTAAATATACACTCAAACTGTGAAGATGACGTCTAAAGCTTTAAGTTTCTGCTCCATGGTTTGTATCGTTATCTGGTTTCACCCAAATTACGATGGGTTTCCCTTTTGAGTCCGGTTCCTCTCAAGGTTAGTTCGTCAGGTCATCTGAGGGAGGTTTTCTCTGCCAACGTCGCCCCGGGCTTGATCATGGTGGATGTATAGGATTTATATGGGAATGTTTTAATTCGTAAAGGAGAAGACAGCACTTGTTGAACTTGTACATTTTAACTTGGGCCTTGATGACATCATTCTGAGACTCGGTTTTCAACTAACTGCCCAGAAAATCATAAAAAAGAAGCTATCGGAATCAGATTTTGCACACAGAAAAGAAATTATTAATGATATTCCAATGAGATTAACTTTTAACAAGTGCGGTCTTCACCTTTAACCAAATTTGTTGACAATGTAAAGCTGCTTGGTATAAAAATATGATAGACTTTAAGAGTCCAGGGGGTTGGAGCTGTCGTTTCCTACTTCTAAGGTACTTGATTAATTCCTGGATTCGGGTTATCGTTCATGCAGCGGTTTACATTGGCTGGTTTTTCCTGTTTCATCTCTAAGATGAAGCAAAATTCCTTCAGTGTATCTTAAAAAAGGTGACATTTATTTATTTTATGCTGTATTAATTCCACAAGGGAAATCGTTGCCTCCGCGAGTGTTGCCACTCGGAGCGGTGGGCTGCCACACATCGTGGCTCCCGGAGAGGGGGTTCGGTGCGTTGCTCAAGGGCACTTCAGCCATGAAGGTGAAGGAAGGGAAGGCGCAGCTCACTCCCCCACTCCCCCACCGCCACACATTTTTCATGCAGTTTGGGAATCAAACCAGCGACCTTTCGGTCCCCGAGCCGCTTCTCTAAGCGTTAGGCTACGGCTGCCCCGTGAAATCTGCTCTGGTTTCTGGGTAAAAACCTTCACAGGCGCTTCACATCATGGCCGACTTCCACATAGCACAGAAATTGTTAGCTAACATTCGCTAATGTTTTGAGCAGCATGCGCCATGTATGTATCCTCATCTCAGTTCTATGCTAAACGCTAGAGCTCCATCTGTCTTAAAAATCACTGCCGAAGGTTTTCAACCCAGCCCCTAGCCAGTGTGCTTTAAATGCTAGTTCCCAGGCTGGGTAAATAGGGAGAGTTGTGTCAGGAATGGCGCCCAGCGTAAAACCTGTGCCAAATCAAACACCGGATTCACTCTTTGAAGGGTGATCCAGATCCCTTAAAGCCGCTGAACTGCCTGCGAAAACGCCTGTTTTACACGGTCTATGGAAGCGAATAATTTTAATAATTTTACGCCGGTGACCCGGATTCTTCTGCTTTCCGAGTCCTGTGGTCCGTCCTGGTGTGCTGGCTGGAGTTCTCACCTTAGAAGCCCCTCGCTCCTGCTGATGAAGATCCATATGGACCTAGATGTGCACTGGGGGACTGTGAAGACGACTTTTCACTGCTGGTGATATAAACTCGTTTGGTAAAATGATTTAGGACTTACAGCTGTGGTACGACCAACCGGACCTCGTGGTTTGTATTTTTATGGTTTCACCCAAATGAGGATAGGTTTCCTCGTGTCTTCCTCGTGTCGACTGAGGGAGTTTTTCCTCGCCACCGTCGCCGCGGGCTTGCTCGGTAGGGATGTGTAGGGACTGTAGAAAAACGTCTCACTGTATAAATTCCATTTTAAATGAGTTTAAAATAAAACTGAGTTGAGCTAGAGTACCACTCAAGAGCGTCAAGTTCTCTGAGCTAACATTGTGCGCTAATGGTAGCAATGCTAAACACTCCTTAGACTTTTAGCTCACTATTGACCAGCATGAACTAAGAAGAAGTGTTTTCGGTTGAACAGTTTTGTTTTCTATGGATTTTCTTGTTAGCAATGCTAACACTCGTATAAAAATACGACACAGAGAGAGAGAGAGAGACACAGAGAAACAGTACTCATTAGGAGAAGGTTAAATATGTTTATTATATATAGGATCATTTACACTTCACAGTTGACTGTTAAAATGTGGATACATGTGCTAGAAATCCTGTCCTATAAAACAACGCTATTAGCAACGAATGCAGAAGCGAAATAAAAAGAGAGCGGATGTTTGTTTGTTCTTTTTCTTTTTTTTTTTGGTGCTATCATCCCTCAGTCTTTCAGTTGTTCACAGCATGTGGCAAGCCATCATATAAATCTTTCATATGCAGGAAATATGGTCATGCAACCAAAAGGAAGACGCCTCTGGGAAATCTCGTTTTTAGCCACAAGTTGCTGGGAGTATTGATGTATTAGCAGTGTTCCGTAAAAAAAAAAAAAAAAGAGAGGGAGAGAAAGGGATTATGATTGAAGCTGTCCTAAAGCAATTGTGCATTATTTATAAATAACTATAAGATCTTCGCTTCAGATTTCATCGCCGATATGGCCCCCCACCCCCCGCCGTCATTCCTGCAGAGTTGTTATGGATGAATTGGTAAAAGTAAAGTGCAAGCGGCGTCTCGTTTATTTCCCTAAAATCAGACCGCATTCCTAATGAAAATGTGATGCGCTTAACCCTGAATCTTTCCCCCACAATCCTCTCGCCGTCTTGCGTCCAAGCAAGTCATCGTACCGGAGTGTCTAATAAAAACGATTAGAAATACGATGCATATCAAAAGTAAAACGCTCCTCGAGTTAACAGTTAAGACTTGAGGGTATTACATTGGTTATTCTAACACGTGATGCATATTATTGCACTTATATAAATGTAATGTAAACAGACAAACATTTCTTTTTCAACTGCATTCACAGAAATCACTTCAATTACACCTCATTTACTCCCTTAATGTTCACTAGGCTTGTGTTGATACAAACTTACATATATATATATATATATATATATATATATATATATATATATATATATATATATACACAGGAGAACGCGAAATTCTTTGTGCATCTCC
>JBCNYG010000001.1:66461452-66473371 GCA_039654305.1 Porochilus rendahli | reverse complement strand
GCCAGCCTCCCCGCGACCCTAATTAGGAATAAGCGGTTCAGAAAATGAATGAATGAATGAATGAATGAATAAATAAGAAAAAATAAAAATAAACTTATAAAATTTCCTTATTCATTATAAAGCTGAAACAGGCTACACTAAAACTAATCTAGGCCTTGTAAAAGGGGACAAATACTTATGCTATCATGGGGTTTACATTTTATATATACTATATACATAACTCTATAAACCCAACTTCAGCACTACGGGCTATTTTATATAGATTCATGACATAATCCCGAGTAAAACCACTTTAATTCCATTTTATAACACTTTGAAAGGAGTACATTTGCAAACGGGGCGTACGCTTACGCAACTCTCTGTAACTGATATAAAGGCCAGTGAATTAAGACGCAGTAGAGGTGTTCCTAATAAATCGGCCGCCGAGGGTACGCGGATATGCACAGTAAGGCAGTCTGTGAAACACATGTAGTGAGATTTGTATTCATTGCATTAATGAAACGAATTTAGATGTGAGATTTCCACCAAAGAAGGCTGGTTTCAAACAAGGGCTTTCATGCAGGCGTCTAATGACTAGCGTAAATCAAGCACAGACATCAAAAGATAAAAAAACAAAGATATTACTAGCTTTATTGTGAGTAAATATTTGGTGCAGGCAAAAGCATCGAGCACTTCTTTGGGAAGGGACATCTCGCTTCAGAAGGTTGTGTGACAATATTGGGGAATTTTCCAGTTTAAAGATACCATGCACAAATCTTGGATGTCCCTGGAAGAAATCGTTACTACCTGCGACCAAACAACAGAAGGGTTTATTTGCATTAGCTCGTTCTGGTTACTGTATTCATTGAAAGGAACCGCTAATCAGTTTAAACAGGACCTTGCTCGAAGATCCAACCATGGCGGCTTGGCGTCGCTGAGGTTTAAATATATGACCTGGAGATCTCCAACCAACAGCCTCCGCCACTTCCCTGTTAGTCCAGTGGAATCTGTAGCAAATGAATCGGAAGACTGACCTTAGATTGTCATTATGTCAGCATTGCATGGGGGAAGGTGAAGCCAATCCCAGCCGAAGACAGGTGAGAGGCGGGGTTATACCCTGAACAGGTCACCGGTCTCCTGCACGGCTGACCCAGACACAAGCAGCCGTTCACACTCACATTCACAACTACGGCAATTTCAAGTGGCCAGGTGACCTATAGTGCACGTGTCTGACTGTAATGGGATTTAAATAATCAGGCTCCTCACTATGAGGCGACATTGCTAGCTACAGCGCGACCATGCTTCTCAAGTACATACATTTTGCCGAACGCTAAACGTTTCATCTTTACTAGCCCCCCGAAATGGTTTCTGCTGCTGTTTGTTTGAGCATGCAGGTTACCATCCTAGAAATACATTCAGGTAGCAACATGTATCAGCGATCTTATACCAACACTATTCATGTCACGTGTAATGGGCAGACCACTTACAAATGCTCTACGGGGAGGACTTGCCTGTCCTGCCAAGGTGTCTCACATGACCTGCACATTCTGTGATGTTACAAGTCACAGAGGGGGCCACTACCACCTTGGGACATCCCACCCATAAAACCTCTAGTTAGCTTTGTGCCCGACGGTTGGAACACAATCTTTAGAGGGTGGTGATACCCAGGATTCCAACCCTAGTGGAACCCAACCACGGAAACCTGTTTTCTGCTCTCTAGCTTCATCCTATTTGATATATTTAGCTTATATTTGGAATGTCGACCATCTTGGTCAAGATCAGATTTTATTGGCAACCCTATGACCGAGATAGTTCTCTGCAGAGGACCTAAGGAAGGGACCAGCTGAGCTTCTTTAAAACCATCTCATGGACCAGCCATGCATCTTTGGGTCTACACCATGATATGCTCCCAGTTTTACCCAGAAATAGCATTTTTTTTTATCAGATATGAACACAGGATCACCGGCTTGCTATTGCATTGTGCTCGGAATACCCGACTAGACTCTAGACCTTCTGGGTTAACTCCAGCTAAAAATCTGACTTTGTGCTGCCATCTATTTCCTTCTTAATGTCTACTTTCTATCCCTCAATAGTACGGTGTCTAAACAGCAGATCCTAGGCATGACCAGCAGGTCCATTAAAGTGATGAGCTAACCAGAGTCACCGCTTGACATTGACAGTGGCCCCGTATAATGCATGCATGACAGGACACAGTTTGCACTGGAAAGGTTTTGCAAATAGCAAATAAGCAGTGGGCAAAGTCCAAGAGCTTCAGTTTCACCACTAATATGCATCATTTTGGAAGAACAGCAAACTGCCGTGAAAACCCTATTTAACCTCAAGCAATATCAAATGGCTCTCTGAGCAATAAGTAAGGTTCTGCTGCCCACAGTGTCAGCTCCTGTTTCTGCTGCATTCATTAATGCCCTCAGGCAAAGATCAGATTTTCCGGAAAGGCACTCGAAGCAGACAGCACTCTTTGTCACAAGCCTTATGCCTCGTATCACTTTGGGACGTACCATATGCCATACGGGACAGCAGAGTTCATAGACCTCGTCTGGAATAGTGGATGATTACCGGGGTATCCGGGTTGACTTAGCAGAAATTTGGCCAAGCACACATAGATACATACATACAATACACGACAACGACCCATCCTTTAATATGGGGTGGGTGTTTTTTTCATCTCCCTGCTAATGGTAGACTAGACAAAACACGTGTTTCACATGTACCCATAAGTTAATAAGGTAAAATAGGAAGATTTTTGACACATGTTGCTACATGACTCTAAAACACACTCGATTGACAAACCCAACTGTCACACTGTTTGTGACCAACTCTTTCCTCACTACTACTTTAAATTCAGCTCAGAGTGGAATTCCGCCACTTAGTGTGCATGTGCCCATACATGCTATCGTCTTACAATAAGTCATGTTACACCATTCTACAACAACCTTCCCTGTATCCGTCTACAACCGGACCCAAGAGCCCGTGGACTAAAACGTGTCCTTGTCAATGTTCCAACACAAGAAGTTCGATTGGGAACAGTGGCACACCACCGGAAAGAGACAATCGTTACAGGTACCTCCTCTCCATGCTGGCCTATGGTATCACTGGGGCATTGGATAGGAACATGCCAACCAGTTGGAATAGGAGGCAGTACATCTTGACCTTGTACTCTCCGAACCTTGTTTTTTCTTTTTCTTGCGCTCTCAGCTATAATCGCGGTCACTCCCCACTTGGGCCAATCCATGATGAACTGCTTCACCAGTATCCCATCAACACTCTACCAGTTGCGGTTCTCCCTGCCCAATACACACAAGGAGAAGAGTGTACTGTTTACCTTTTCTTCTCAAATGCACGTTCTTTCCTTACTGTAAAGGAAAGTCAGCAAACAGACCAATGCATCATTGCTTGCTTGTTGCCTCAAGACCTCTTTTTTCTAGAGGTTTCCTACCCAATCTGACGGACTGCCCCGAATGAATACGAAATTCTGTCAGGTGCAAACAAACCAGCTGTGTCTGTTGGTCAGGCCCCAAGGGCAGAATTTCCAACTAAGGACTGTGATCGATGAGTCCAGGAAACACAAGTCACAAGAAGTCTACAATTTAAGGTTTTAAGGATCCAAGGAAGGATCTTGTACGTTTTCACTGCCTTTGAAAATTAGGGACAGTGCCTTTAACTGCAGCAGACTGGGATATTTTAATCACATGTGAATCATTTGTCTCCATTACTAACTGACCTTACAGAGCATGCTTTGTTGTGCCTGGTAGGTACCCTTTCCTGGTGTTGGGTGCCACCCATTCAGTTCTCTGTTGAGCTATATTATTTGGCGGTAGGACACAAGGTTCTCTTGACTAGGTCTTAGCTAAACCACTGGTTTCATTGGTGACTCTCCATCCCTACTGAGACATGCCAGTGTGTCCTCTTTATTACCCATAATACACATAACTAGTGTTCCAAAGTAGAATTCCATAGGTACCCTGGTTCCTTGACAGTTCTGACCTGTGCTGCCTTGGCAAGGAGGTCCAAGGGAATGTGCTATGATGGACATACATCACTGTGATGACTGTTGGTCTGTAAGTGCATAATGAGGTGTCTGGTTTGTAACACTGGTTCCAGAATGCTATATCCAAGATTAAACACCCCAAACAAAGACTGTTTAAGAGCTTTGCAAGGTATGCGAACAATCAAACAAAAAAGTGCTAGGAGTTAGCATGTACGTCACAGAAACTCTGTTTCCCAAAAGCTTCACTGCTATCAGATTTGGAATAACAATATACTTAAATGTTGTCCATGTAAAATGTCAGTGTACGAACTACTGAGGGCATCCATAGTCGAAGTTTTTGGGAAAGATGACTGTTACAAAAACAGCAACAACAACAAAAAAAAAAAAACCAACTAAAAATAGGGCAGACTTATCTATTCATAGCACAGATTAGCTTTACCTGAACTTGTGCAAAACATCATCTCCGTCTTGAAGGCTACAGGATTTGAAAGACTTTCCTTAGAATATTTGGAAGTGACAAGGTACCTGTGCTACTTTATTATTACAGGAAGCATACTCAGTAAAAAAGGAACCTCAGAAAAGAAGGGGTTGGAAATGAAATGCTGATGGGAATGGGTTATAGTTAGACAGGTTAAGAGGATGTACAGTATCGGCAGTATTAACAATGGCCAGCTACCTGGGGGTATGATTAGGCGTGACACCAGGGCTGGTGGGGTTCTCAGAGTAGTCCTGGAAGACACATGATGGGGAAAGAGATGAGGATGACCACACCAGGTATGGGTTCAGTTTAGTTTCAGGTTCAATGTCAAAGTGGATCCTACGTCAGGCATCAGTTGAAGTCTTAAATTTGCTGAACTGAATCTGAACTGACCCCCAACCCTGGACCAAACAAAATTATACAATGCCGAGTAAGTAATGACCCATTCATCCTTAAAAACAAACAAACAAACAAACAAAAAACCCCAATGCAGCTTCTGTGAAATTAAATGAATAATAGTATTAACAATAAAAATGTATGAACAAGGTTTTAATGATCTGGATCTTACAGCATCCACTGAGGGTGAGTAGACGAACGATAGCTTTAACTTTAGCATCTTATTTTAATGCGATGGAATTTTAATAAGTCTGTACAATACATCTCAAGAAATGTATGTAGATACACATCATTTACCTGAAAACACACTGCGTACTCCATTGTTTTGTTGGAGCACCTTTAGCCCTGATTACAGCGTGTATGGCACTGTTGCTTCAGTTGGTCCGGTCGAGGCTCAGCAACACTAATGCGGCAATAAAATGAAGTCGGCTGATGAGCTGAATGTACTGAATGAGCAGGTTATCGCATCAACAGACTTTCTCTTCCCTGATGACGCGGTTATAAAACAGGGACTCAAATAATGAAAGAGCGGTTCAGGGAGCACGAGGAATCATTTTAAAACATGTACTAGCACCCCAGAGTGACCTTAACCCTATTGAAATCTTTGGGATGAGCTAAAGAAGACTTTATGTAAAGAAGACTTTATGTAATGCTAGTGGGGTTGTGGGGAGACTGGAGCCTATTTCAGCCGACTCTGCGCAAAGGCAGAGTATACCCCGAGTCCACTGCAGGGCAGTCTGTCACAGGGCAAACACACACACTTGGGGGCAATTTGTAACAACCAATTAACCTAATGTACATGTCTTTGGACTGTGGGAGGGAACCGGAGTACCCAGAGGAAACCTACGCAAGCACAGGGAGAACATGCAAACTGTAGAGCATGTCTGGAATAGAAATGAATGTTTTGATGTGGCTTACGCTTGCTGTAACAAACGTCAATGGCAATCAAGGTTAAAGGTGGTCCAACAAAATATTACAGTATGCAATTTATTTTTTATTTTTTGGCTGGACTGTGTATGTTTTTATAGGTGACATGCAGGGAATCAGCGTCACGTGGATAATGAATCTTGTAGACGATTTTGTCCAAAGTATGAAAGTATACACGCGTACCAGGTAACAAGAACAGGTATTCTCGTCATGGGTGGTTTATGAGAACGTAACAAAGATGTGGAGCTGCTTTCTTGCTTTCAAAAGCTTCCGTCCACTCTTGGAACGCTAGAAACCAACAGACCATTACAGGTTCATAGTCTAGCTAACTCCTACATATATATCACATAAATCATAATAAGGTCTTAATTTGGGATGATGATAAATTACACAAGAACCCACCAAGCCAAATTAAATCTCTCGGGCAGAAAAGCCATTTGGGTCTCTCGTGAAAGACTCTTTCCTAACGCTTGGTTAAATTGCTACCCTTTTGCCATTGCTTCTATAAGTGATATCAATATCTGCACTAAACAAAAAACCCCCACTCTGCTTCCTTCTCATTTACAGACAAATCTTTCACGATGTACAGACTCGCGAACCAAACTGAGACGAACTAGAATTTTCCTCCGAGGATCTATTTCAGTGATGGCTAAATCAATGACTAGGATGTAACGGTGCTTTACCCTAAAAGAAAGAGAAAATATAATCAATTACAGCTTTAACGCAACCCAATTAATGTGTCACGCATGAGTGTTTGATGAAAATCCCTACAGAAATAATACAGAGATAATATTTATACCGTTATTTTACTGAGCATACACTGCGTAAGTTAAATAAACTTGCCAAGACATAAGCAGTAAAAACGACACCCATTAGGAATGAAATATAACCTCAGGGTGTTTGTCTAGTGTTGTTATTAATAAGGGAGATGATTGTACGTATAGCACTTTAGCCGTAGACATCTCAGCTTAATCACAAATGTGGGAAAAAAATCACCAAAATTTAAATTTAGTTTTTCTATTATTATTGCGTTCCTGTAGTTGCCCACGAAAAATGACTCCAACTTAGTAGAAGGCATTTTCTCCTGCTAATGCAAGTGTTCAAATTGTCTCAATTCAACCACCGCCCTGTTTCTTTTGAAAAACGACTCTCCTTTAATCACAACTATTTGCGGGGTTCCCCCATATCAGAATTTGAGCCAAAGACAAAAGAAATGGCAGCGACATGCAGCAGTAAATATAGCTATGCATTCGGACACACGTTTCTAACCAGTAACCTTGGAAACTAACCTTGGTTTTGTTTCGGTCACGTTATCTCAGCTCCATCTAAAGCATGCACATGCAGGTGGTATAGAACGAGCTCAGTTACCAGATTATCGCTTGCACTCCGGCGTGGCCGTCCTTTACGCAGGAAGTAGCCCAACACTTTATCCTTAAATACCTGAGGAGACAAAGTTAAGCAAGCACAAGTTACCGTGCCGGGTTATAAATACATGAGCAAGCACAAGATGGCAGAAAAATCTAAATCTAACTGAGACATGCGAGTCTTTGGACTGTGGGAGGAAACCGGAGCACCCAGAGGAAACCCAAATGCAAGCAAAAGACGTATATTTAAGTCGCATACCTTGTCAACAACGGGGTTTGATCCCAGGACCTTCTTGCTGTGAGACAACAATGTTAACCTCTTTGCCACTGTATGCACAGTGAAATAATTTTTTTTTTGGTACATCCCGACTTGTTCATAGGGTAGGGTCAGGGATGATGCCTACCACTGAAGCAGACATGGTTAAAAGTCATGTCAGTGGCCCGACATCGGCAGCTTGGTGGTGAAAACCCTGACGTATTGATTGAAAGCCCAGAATCTTAATTGTTCAGCCACCATGACCCAGAGTGACCCTGACTTGCGAGCAAGTAAGTAGTATGCTGGAGTCATTCCCAAGACCAAGCTTCATTCATTCATTCATTTTCTAAAGCGCTTATTCCTGATTAGGGTCGCGGGGAGGCTGGCGCCCGTCTTAGCCGACAGTACACCCTGGACAGCTTGCCAGGCCATCGCAGGGCAGAAACATGCTGACGGCTATGCAGCCAACTCTTGACAATGGTTCTTTCACATGCCTTTCACCGTAGACAGTGAGAGACATGGCCGGCCTTTGATAACCCAGTTAGCTGCACTGGGGGGACAGCAGTGACATCCCGCTGATAGTGGGCCTTGAACCCCCGACCCCGACCACTGCCCCTTGCCAATTGTTCATATTGGCTATTTGGTGGTTGGTGCGATCTTCCTATGGGTCTATATGTCTTTCGTGTTTCCTTAATTTTAACCTTTATACCTCGTGACAATCCCTGCATTAGTCACACCGCAGCTCCCTGAAATAATAAGAGGTGTTTCTGAGCTATCCCCACTCAATGTAAAGCAATCTTCATTAACGAATAAGTTATTAATAAAGGATTTCAACTGTCCATCAGGGAGCATTTCTCGTTAAGGAGGATCCTTGAGCAAGTCAATATGGCATCTGTTTACGCTGCTCGCTCTCACATGTCATTGTCAGTGACTCTCATTTCCAATCTCCGTGCTCCTGTTTAAGAATCCAAATCAATGCTTTCTTTCGGTGCTAATTTCCACTGTCAGCTGCTGAGTGATGAGACTTGGGTGGGGATGTGATTTTTTTCACCCTGTCACTTCAGCGACAGTAATTATTAGTGAAGCGTATTGGCAGTCAGGTGATGCTGTTGAATGTTGTGCGTACTGCCTGCACGGCGAGAGGATTACACTGTACATACTGAAAAGCACTGACTCACTCAAGTGTGTAAAAGTCTGACATCCTCCATCTGACAGACTTCTCTCATCGCTCGGAGCAGTTTGCATGTATGTGTGTGTCAAAACAAATTAAAGTTGACTTCCCTTGACCATCACAACCAAGTATCATCTCATCCAACTGTTTTTATTTACCTCTGACGAACCGCAGACAGAGTGTTGCGCTGTATTTCATCTCCCTTGTGCTGGCATGTGGACGATACCGCAGGGGATGCAGCGTTTCTAGAGCGGTGTGGGGTTAAGAGCTTTTCTCGAGGGCATGATAGCAGCCATGTGTTTGACAGCTCTAGCCATCAACCCAATGTTAGTGTGAACCTCTGGCACAGTTTGTGCTACTTTAGCACTGATATTTGAATGCAAGACTGCAAGTTTCTGTATTAATCAGACCCAGCAACACAGGACTTTCAACACTGAGCATTTTTTCAGTTCTTTGTTTGCTTCTTCTTATTATTATTATTATTGTTAGTAGTAGTAGTATTACTCACTCATCACTCACTTTTTTCTCACAAGGGGACTGAAGCCTCTGGATGAAGGTGTGGTAAGCCCTGAGCAGCTCCCCAGTCTATCACAGGGCCAACACACACAACCATGCACACACACTTCCACACCTAAGAACAATTTGGAACAGACAGTTAGCCTAATGTGCATATTGTTTGGACTCTGGGAGGAAACCGGAGTACCCAGACAAGCAAGGAAAGAACACACAAAACCACCCAAGACCAGGACTTGGACCCAAGACCTTCATATGAGGTAGACCTGTGCCCAGCCACCCCCGAACTAATCCCCCCTAGTGACTAAAAGAACATGATTGTGGATACAAGCGGCTGAAGTGAGCTTCCTTTGCAGCGTGGCAGGGCTCTCCCACTGAGATAGGGTGAGACGCTCGGCTATCCGGGAGCAGCTTGGAGTAGAATCACTGCTCCTCTACATGAAGAGGAGCCAGTTGAGGTGGCTCATGCATGTGATTAGAATGCCTCCTGAACGGCTCCCTGGTGTGGTGTTTCGGGCATGTCCAACTGGGAAGAGACCCGGGGGTCGACCCAGAACATGCTGGAGGGACGTCTTTCGGCTGGTTTGGGAACGCCTGGAGAAAGTGGCTGGGGAGTGAGACATCTGGACCTCACTGCTTAGGCTGCTGCCCCGGTGACCCAACCCTGAACCAAGTGAAAGAAGAAGATGATGATGATGATGATGATGATGATGATCTTTAAAACAGCTTACTCTTTGCTAAAGTGGGAAACTCCATTCTCATTATTCTGACCAATGCTACAACTCCAAGTGAAAAATGGGTTGGGCTTAAGGCAGTTGTCCAGCTATGGAAGCGAAAAGGCATGTGCCAAGTTAATGAAATTCTTATATGACATTTTATGTGAGATCCTGTAGGCCAAAGTACTGCTACAAAAAATTAACCTTCAAACCATTTGCAATACCCTTCACTAAACCTATAATCTTATTAACCAATTACAAGAGGGAAGGTATAGACTTCAGTTCACTCCATAAGTGCTGTCCCTTTGCCATAACATCAAATAGGCAGGCCATTTTATGTTGCAGTACCTTAAAGTGTACCTGTGGTGAATTAGTGTTACTAGCTCTTTAAAATGATCACGTATTAATCAGCGTTTCCTTCCAGCATCGTCAGTCCATGCCCGTTTTCAGAGTGCACTCTAGGCATGCTCAGAGACATGTTGCCTTTCTGATTGGCTGTTCCAACCTGGTAGTGATGTGAACTTGTTGGATTGGCTGGGCTGCATTACTAGCATAACACATTATCAGCCAGTGCTGAGCTGCACAAACAACAGAAAACTTTTCTTTTTGTTCCTAAACCAAATGACGACACGAAAGCCAAGTTGGCAAAACGTTAGCTGCACGAGTCATTTTGGATTTACCGTCACACTCATCTCAGGCAGCGTTCTCATCCCCAAAATCACTAGGATATGACGTCTCACTCTCTCCACGAGACTCCTCCCTCTCTGGTTCAAATAGATAACCATTTACCCTCATTCCCTCCAAAGTGCCAGCCGCAGTTGCTCCTTGAAGACGTTTTTTGTATCATACAAAATGCTGCACGCCGAATAGATCTGCTTGGTTACTTGCCCTGGACAACTGCGCCCAACGCGTTCACGTCACTTCTGGGGGAAAATGCCAGCTAACCATAGGTTCAGCCCCGCTAGTATTCCACAGGATTGTCTGTATCACTTAAATGTATTACATGATGACCAATACCGGTACGCTTTAAGTATTTGAAGGCAGTAAATAAGCAAAATGGTAGGGCAACTAAAATCCTTAGGGGCAACTAAATATCACCTCCCAGTTGCCCAATAGGCTGTTCCAAAAGGTAATGTCAGACCCTGGAGGAGGGAGCTGGAGCAGTTTTGCTTTGAAGAATGGGTAAAAATCCCAGTGGCTTGAGAGTCATACCCCAAGAGACCTCCGGCTGTAACTGCTGCAAAAGGCGGATTTGACTTTGGGATACTGAAATTCGGGAGGTGAATATACATGCTTATGTTTTTAAGTTTTCATCTTTGCTTTACAATATCAAATATTTTGCATTAGCATTGTTGGCGAGTTGTGTAAAACCTTCCAAATATGCACTGTAATCCTTTTATAAGTCACGGTACAACCCTTCACACTCACATTAACACCTGGGGCAATCGAGAATATCCAATGAACGTACTGCGCATGTCTTTGGACTGTTGGAGGAAACTGGAGCACACAGAATCAAAAAAGAAGAAATGTCCTTGCCAAACACATGTCTCGGACCGAGGGCGTTCTTGCTTCTTGAGGTGGACATGCTGACCCCTATTCCAGTGTGCCACCTGTGTTTAGTTCATATTTAATTTATTTCTCATGACAGTTTATTAAATAGTTTGCTCGAGAAACATTTCAACCGACACTCAAAATAGACATTCCCTCCTGCTTATAAGAAGATTTAAAATCGGCAAATTTTGGTTAAATATGCTTCATATGGAGCCCGGTCTTTTCTGAGCACAGGTGAAAAATTACTCTTGTTCCCACGGCAGCGGTGATGACATTGCAGGATTCATCAGATTAACACAGAGGTTTGTTTTATTTCGTCCTCAATCTTAGGATTAATGCACCCCATCAACACACAAACGCGAGCAGGCACACGCACACGCGCACAAAATCATACACAAAATAGAACACTAGATATAATGCAAAATAGACAACCATGCATGCACACACACACACACACACACACTCAATGGAACACACAAAATATAATGCAAAATAAACAAAATACATAAAGCAAACAGAACATAACGAAATATAATGCACACACACATTTCTATTTGAA
>JBCNYG010000001.1:66275314-66286598 GCA_039654305.1 Porochilus rendahli | reverse complement strand
GGGGAAGTATGGTTCTTGTGGTTGGGGGTATGCTTGGTGTGGCTGGTGTGATATGGTTTGTGGGAGGAATGCTTGGTGTGGAAGGAAGGTTGGGGTGCTTGGGGTGTATGCATGGCGTGGTTGGTGGTGAGAGTTTGGTTGGTTGGCGAGTCAGTGTCTCAGGATTTGTTCAGGTGAATCCAATGATTCTGATTGTAGTTTCAAAGCAGATTTGATTTCGGACCCCCGGGCTTTTCGGATCTTCTTGCACTGACCACAGCTGGACTGGGCAACACGTCCCAATTGCTATTCTGTCAGAGTTCTCTGCCATGATCCATCACGTCGTGAAAGGAAAAGCCGTGAGGGTTTTTTGATATCAAATGGTATTCTTATACACTCCCAACCCTGGAACGGATCAAGCGTACTTCAAAGCAAAAAAAAACAAAAAAAAAAAAACAGAAATGGTGGCTGATAAAAGGTGCAAGGTGCTAGTCATTTGCTATGAATTAACAGGCAGTTGGGAGGAACCGAGTCCGCTGGTGCCATCTGTAAATGTCAGCGCTGGCGCTTGCTCATTTTACACATCATTAAAGGCAATATTCCTAACCTGTATTAGAGCAATCAGCACAGGGCCATTACCAAGACAAGCCTGGGGGGACACACAGGCCAAACAGAGAGGAGGAGAGGAGATGACAATGTGCTCTCTATCTCCCTTTGACACACAACAGTCAGAGAAAACAACCTCATGCCTACACACGTACACAAACAATATTCGTGTAATGAGATACACGGACAATTGGATAAGCATGGTCGTCCTTGCCGTGCCCAGATGCGCATGTACCTAACACCAGTACTCTCGAAGTCGGGCCCTGTGTTTGTCTGAGCGTGAGTGCTTGTGTGTATGTGACTGTGTAGCGTGGCATGCGAACAATAATCTTGTTATTTCTGCCTCCAAAGTGCGGCCCTCCACAGCAGCTCCATTAGAGAAGCAGGGGCTCGGGGGAGCACTTGGGGAAACGAGAGCGGGTTGGAGAATGACAAAACAAAAGTATTGAGATAAACACCCTCCATTAGGCCAGGCAGTTAAAGCTTCATTTGCTACCGGCCGCTTGGACTCCCAGCGAGGGAAGAGTTAACCCTTTATCCACTCGAACCAACACAGCCTTGTTCTTTTTTTAAATTACAATGAAGTAGCACCGTGGTGAAAAATAACCGGCACTGGAGTGCTGCTAGGAATAAATGAAAGCCAGTTGAGCCAATTCTTGCATGATAAAGCAGTTTGATAGAAAATGCCATCAAGTTTATAAAAGTACAAACAAATCTGCGGAACATGTGAAATTCTGCTCTTTGCACAATTAAAAAAAAAAAATAAAACTTACCTATCTCACTCATTTGCTGAACCGCTTAATCTTTTTAAGGTCATGGGGAGGCTGGAGCCTATCACAGCCGACACTGGGCAAAGGCAAGGTACACCCTGAACAAGTCTCAATGTGGAGGCTGGAGACTATCTCAGCCAACACTGGGCAAAGGCAAGGTACACCCTGGACAGCTCTCCAGACCATCATTGGGCCAACACACACAAACACTCACAATTAGGGGCAATTTGGAATTAACCCAATGTGCAGGTGTTTGAACTGTGGGAGAAAACCAGAGTACCCATAGGAAACTCACGCACGGATAGGGAGAACACGCAAACTCCACACAGACACACCTGTGCCGAGCCCGGGACTCAAAACGCGGGACCTTCTTGCTGTCAAGCGGACAGAATATCCACTATCGTGTTTTTTAAGGGACTTGTTGGTTTCTAAAGCCCGTAATGCAGCCACTGCTTTTTTTTTAAACTACTGCCCATACATAGTCGGAAGCGGCGTAACCCTTGGAAGGAAGCGATATCCGCCCCTAATATGCATGAGCTCAGAGACGCCCATGATTGGCTAACGCTCACTTAAGCAGCAGGGAAGTGAGCATTTGCAATCCTGCCCTTCCTGGTCAATTAGCTCTCTGCATGCACCAACCTGGGCTCCAACCCACAGACTTGCCACCGAGCCACTCGGGAATCCACAGCTATCAACTCTGACTGGTCGATTCCGATATCCTGTTTCTCTAACATGACAAACTGTTTTTTTTATACCGAGAGAAGGGCTGTTTATAGCTCCTATAACATGCATCACAACTGAAGCCACCTTCTTTACTTACTTTTATTGAATATTTGCCGAACGGTGAGAGTATGCAGTGCTACAGGAGATTAATCAACTCCACGGTGCCAGCTGTATGGGCGTCCCACCACCCTGACACTGTTTATGTATACACAGCATATGAAAACCCGTGGTGGTGTCAAATGGTTAAAGAGCTACAATCATGATTAACTCGGCTTAAGAATATGGACCCTCTACACTGTGAAACCACCACTGGCCCCCAAGAAAGAGAGGCAAAATCGACAGCTGACAAGATATAACCTTAAAAAGTAGCTTAAATCTTTGCTCACACACATTCTTTCTCGAGTAAGAAAATAAATTGCTTAACCCTTATTATTATTATTTATTTTTTCAAAACATTCCGCACATGATTTATGTTTCAACGCTTCAAAACAACTAAAATTCAATTTCTGCATTCAGCGCATGTGATTGCCTCATAAATGAGATAAACTGATAGCAATTTATTCAAGGACCCAACCCACCTGTCTCTCTCTCTCCCTCTCTCTCTCTCTCACAGTTTGTGGCTCCACACGAGTGCCTCCCATACTTAAGCAATATGTCTGTATTCTGCATGCATTCACCACAACAGACACGCGTACCCTAATAGAACCTTTCAGGGAAAAAAGCAAGAAGGGAGACACAGCTTTTGATGGAATGCCGAAGTTTCTCCCCCCTTATTCTGAAAGTGCCATGACTGTCGCTTCCCGTTCAGGCCTCGTGGATGGTTTTGACAGTATTCCTCGTGTCCTAGGATGCACCGCGGTCTTCTAAACTGTTCCCTAATACAGGAGAACAATGAGAACCCACCGTGCCTGAAGTCTCCCTTGGGCACTTAATGTCAGACATCACTCACTACTAGGCCATTAAAAGCCCTTTAACACCCTTCAATCAGTCAGCGGACTCCCGCTGGGCTACATCGCGCGCACCACACAGTCTCCTCTTACACCTTTACGGCTTCTGTAGCTAACTAAGACCGGATCTGATTTGGCTATAAGCTGACAACAATAACGGCGATGAGTAAAATCATTACCGTCATGACACGCCGGTGACAATTTGTGAAGGACGGCACACATCAGCGTGATTGATTGGCCCCCTTGTGTGCGAATAGCCTGAGAGAAACGCTTTTGTTTTCTCAATGCCACCCAATTATGGGTCTTCATTCGTCACACGGGCGGTAGCGATGGCACGCGGGTGATGAGTTAGTGACATATCATCTCTGCCTGCGAGAACAATGGCATGAATCAAAGCTCCGGAAAGATGGTCAGTCATGCTTCCAAAGAGGCGCACGATCAACCGGGGATATTGGGTACATCATGGGTTGGATGGCAAGTCAGTGAGAACCGGTTCCTCAAAGAGTTCTAGATTCCTACAGGGCGAGGAAGAGGAAAGAGAAACCTTCTGTTCACCACAAAACCATCATGGGTTGCCCTAATAGTGCATGGAAGGTTCCAATGAAATCCCCCGCACTTAAAAAGCTAGAACCATTAGCAATCCACAGCTCCTTGAGAACCCTTGAGTATAATCAGTGTGATTGGAAACGTGAGAAGACGGTTTACCTTCATTCCCTGCTGACAGCCCATCTGGCTTGGTGATGCCCGTACTCTTTTTCCTCCTGTGCTTTTTGCGGTTGGCATGCGGAGAAGGAGGTGGTTCCAGTTTAGGACTGGTAGGTCCGCCTAAGCCGGTGGCAGCGCTGAGAGAATCCAGCGTCCCGTTGGCTGGAGAGAAAGAGGAATGAGAGTTAGCGAGGAGAAAAGCGGTCCGTCTATCAGTCCGGTGGACCTTACTTTCCTTCATGGTTTCTCCACTCTTAGTTCCAAGTCTTTTGTACTTGGTCTCGGTTAATGCTCCGTTCTAAGAATCTTGATGAAAGCTGAGGAGCCTCAAAAAAATGGACAGATCTTGTTACAGTTATCACCACTCACTCTCACTCATTTGCCGATCCGCTTAATCCAAATAGGGATGCAGGGAGGACGGAGCCTATCTCAGCCAACACTTTGGCAAAGGTGGCATACACCCTGATCAGCTTGCCAGACCATCGCAGGGCCAACACACATACACACACACACACACAACCATTCATACTCACATCCACACCTAGGGTCAATCTGGAACAGCCAATTAGCCTTATGGGCATGTTCTTTGACTGTGGAAAGAAACCAGTACCCTGAGGAAACCCACACAAGAATAGGGAGAACATGCATACTCCACACAGAAACGCCCAGGACATTCTTGCTGTGAAGTGACATGCTAACCACTACGCAACCATGCCACCCTATAGTTATTATACAGATGCTGTGGTATAGTGTGATTTTAATACAGGTTGACCTGCCAGTCATATCGTAGTGTGTAAGTATGACGCTGAGTCTGTATGTGTGTGGAGGGAGTCAATAGGGACAAAAGGTAAAGGTTGGTCATATTTCTAAGCCTCTTGACATTTGGACATCACTTTCCCATCCCCCTAGGACACCATTATCCACAAACCCTGGGGCAGAGGGGCTTTGGCAAAGCGGACCTCATATTGCTACACCCTCACACACACACACAGATACTGTCAGATACTGGCAGCCCCTCTATTGTCTTGGCATCAAAAGCTCATTGTGGTAGTACACAGTCTATTCATCTCGACAGGCCTGGGGTGGATGTGCGTGTATGTGTGTGCGTGTGTGTGTGTGTGTGTGTGGACAGTGGTCTGGGAACATCTGAAAACCCGTGGTGCCAAACGCTGCATATTCTAATGGCAGTGACGACCATTAGCCGGCGCGGAACATTAGACCTAATTTGGAAGATCCCTTCGGGGAGTGCAGGCTTAGCGCAGTCTTTAAGAGAAGAGAAGAAGATGGGACCCATGTGGGGGGTAGAAGAGCCTCAGCTTCTGCCTCCACATCTGCCTTGGGCTTCACAGGTTTTTAGCGTGGGCTGGCAGAGAGCTAGACGTGTGCTGGTTTGAAAATTTCACATCGCATGTTTAGATAACTATCTAACCTTCTATCGTGGTGCATGATGTTTACATGTTATTTAATTAAAAACACATCAAGGTTAGAACGGCACGGTGGCGGGGGTGGGGGCTTTTTGGACTGCATTTGAAATTGCTTGGCATATTTGAAAATAAAGTCTACAATCGCCCGTCATTTGCCAAGTCATAGCTGCTTCACTACTCCTGAACACGGAGTTTTAACCCACCACTGGACGATACTCTTAAAAACAGGTTTCTCGTTCAGAGCTCCGGCTTTAAAACTTCTATTTGGAAGGATTTGTTTGGTGGAATGAACTATTCTGGAATGACAGTTTTTCCCCCTGGGGTAGAAGAGCCCGGTGGACTTTCGGTGGTGCTTGGTGGAACCCTTATTAGTGTATAGGGGATACAACTGCTCCAAGGAATCGGTATCATTAACAAGTCACGGAGCCCTAACGCATAACGTCAGTAGTCACCCATAGCCCTGTCGCATCTCACCGCCAAGCAGTGAGCCTATTATTCGCCAGAGTCTCGCTGGTCGTCTCCCAAGAATGGGTCAAGGCAGTGTCTTGGGAGACGATGGAACTTGCGGTCATGTTTTTTTAAACCAAAACTGCAAACGGATAACAGTACCACCGTTTTGGGAATACTCTTCCCTCCCAACCGCCCATTTTCAACCCAATTTGGTACAAGGTTATCAACTAAAGCACTATGCTTCCTCTTGCCCTTACACAACAGCCCAGATGCCCATGATTGGCTCGTGTTAGTGTATGCTCCTCCTACCTAAAGCAGACATACCGTTTTCCTTTTCGGAACTTATTTCACTTACAACCAAGTGAACTGGACTAGGAGACAGGGCAGTATGAGGTCAGCCCACAACAAGACGCCTTTGGGTTCTAAGCTTGCAGACAACAGGGGCATCAAGTTTGCACGGGTTTCCTCTGAGTGTTCTGGGTTTCTCCCACGATCCAAAGACATGCGCTTTCAGTCCAGTGGCTACTCCACACTGCTCACAGCTGTGAATGTAAGTGTGCATGGTTGATCATCTCTAGGTGGGCTCTGTGATTGATTGGAGACCTGCTCAGGGTGTACCCACAGTCTCTTGCCTGAAGTCAGCTGGGATTGGCTCAAACTTCCTCCACCACGTTGACAAATAAATGGTACAGATAACGGATGGACGGATGGATAGGAGCCACACTGCTAACGTTGACTCTACCAAAACCTGACCATGATGATGTAACATTTGCAAACTCTAAAGGACTTGACTTCCTTTCATTATATAACTATATGTGGATTTAAATTTGGCAGATGAAATAAGGGATGGTGGTTTTAAACGTTTGCTCCCTCCTAGAAAAGAACCAGCAGAGATGTTTCCCAGACCCTGTCATGTTATTGCTAACTCTGAACTGCGATTGGATAAACAGACACACGCTGTCTATTGATCTGGTCAAGTGCTGCACTGGTAAAAGGTGAAGCTGTTCATGAGAGCAGCCTCCACTCTATGGAGGAAGCTCAATTAGAACAGCTTTATGATGAATAAATGATGAAGCGACGGAATACCGAAACACAGCAGGACTGGAGTTGAAACTGGGATGATGAGAAAAAATCTGAAGTGTTTGCTCGCGAATATCCTGCTCAAGGACGGCCAACTTGATCATTATTGTCGGACTAAGGCTGCTATAGCACTAAATTTGATGGTTTCGATGTCGACAACATGGTTTTTATCTCACGGTTACTCTAATTCCAATTATAACTACATTTAATGGCATCAACGCCATAAAATCTGCTAGTTCCTGCCCTTGTCTGGTTCCTAGTCACTTTTTTCCATTCGCTCGATTGGAAAACAGAAACCTTGTAAGTTGTGAAAACTGTTGGAAAATCTCCGACATTGGAGACTCCTTCCTACTACAACAGCGAATGGCTTGATCCTGACCAATCAAGGGAATCTGTTGATTAGGTAACAATAATAATACCAAGACTAGATTCATGAATAGACAGATGTAAGAATGGTAGTGCACATGTTTTTTTTTATCCTCTCACTTATAGTCATTGTTTGCTATTACAATTATTATTACAGTGACTGAAGCCGCAAGCAAGCAGACTGTAATTACTACGACGATAAGAACATGGCAGGAGCTGACGCTTTTCGACTCTCGACGCTGCTCCCGTCATTGATATTCATGACTATTAGGTGCCGTTCGCGCTCGCTCGTTCTGAATGGAGAAGCGCGGCGCACAGCTGCCACACACGTTGTGTTCGGCGTCGCGAACGTCTGTTTCAATTTCCACACTCCTTTTCCCCAACAGCCCCCCCGGGACCTATCATTAGCCATAGCAGACAGCTGGGGGCAGAGGGGCTCCTGAGAACACCGTTCACACACATACACACATGGCGGATGGTGCAGAGGGGGAGAACACCCAACCTGTTCAGTGCCAGAGGGTGTATTGTGTGTGGAGCGTGAGGTTAAAGTATAAGCTTGCCCCTGTCTCTCATACAAGACCTCTAATTCATTTAAATGACTTTGTTTTTGATTCGCACCATCGAAGACGGTCAACGGACAAACGATGCCGCAAGAGCGGCACTACCACAACCGGAGCAGTAACGGCCTTACCGCATGAGAATAAGACTCCTGGGACGAGTCCTTACTAAAAAAGAATATATTCCACCAATAAGTATTCTTTTAAGAGTTAACCTGTAAGGTGATAGACACATTCGACACTTTTTTAATATAGCCTTGCAGGAAAGGGATTAAGAGGTTGGCATAGACACTCGCCAGCTAGTTAACCATCAATAACCTGCAATTTGTTCCCTATTCAAATCACAGCGCTGACCTGCTTAATTACTACTCATATGTTCCGATAGAGACTGCGACTGCGTCGAGATTAAGAGCCAAAGTGACAGGCCAGCCAGCTCGGCAGGAGGTGCAGCGAGATCGGTTTGGCATTAGCGGTGCTGCCCGAGAAGCTATAATGAAGCGCGGGAGGGATCTGCAGCCATTCAAGTCCGAAACCAAGCTTTTTTTTTTTCCGCCTCCCGAACAAGAGGAGAAGGAGGAGGAGGTAAAGGAAAGAGGTGGCGAGCTAACCTGCAATTACAGCCCATTACCATCCCAACGGGAGATGGAACTTAAAAAAGTGGCGCGTTCTGGTGATGGGGGCGAAAAGGTGGAAACTCATTTCTTTGTCGGCGTAAGTGTGGACAGACTTCCTCCGGTAATTCAAAAGCACACAGGGTGCAAAGCAGCACTTTTTTTAACCAAATCCCCCCCCCACCCACCACTGACACCCCTCCCGCCTGTAATCAAAGGCAGTGGCAGCAATTAATGGAAGTGAAGAGAAAAAAAATCAAAACGGGGGAAAAAAAACCCTGAACACAATCACCACCTCGTTCTTATTATAGTCAATTAGAGCGCGCTAATCAAGGTGCAGGCGGCTGCTCTCGGCAAACGAAATGTCAAACTTCATTACGGCCGCGTTCGCAGCCTCTTCACCCGCCGCGGGGAAGCGTCACACCCCTCCCTCCAAGACTTTCTCTGAAAATCCTGAACCATCGGCAAGCCTTTTCAAACGTGTTTACTTAAGCACACAAGAGGAGCTACGAGCTAACAGTCGGTAGGAAGATACTGTATGTTTAATGCATTCATCCGCAGGAACCTGATTTGATGAATAGCGAGGGCGTTAAAATCTATTGGGTTTGCTGGCATACCCCGGCGCTCCTGAATACATGACTCTGATTGGTTGATTTTCGAAAACAGCAACTGACAATAAAAAAAAACTGACGAACAGGCTCGTTCTCGGACGTCCTCGGTACGACAAAAACACCTCGGAACTGTGAGCAGCTCTATGGTAACCCAAGTTACACTGAATGAATTCTACCACACTTTACTCATTCATAAATAAAAATAGTTCATCGTTGGCACATTTCGACCTCCAGAAACGCTTGGCTTTTATTAGAGAATAATCATCTTCTGTGTGATTCCACTCCGAGTATTCCCCCTACGCTCCTCTTTTAATAAATGGCGTCGCTTTTTAAATAAAACAGAGAAGCCTCGCCAGTTATATACATCTTCCAGTTTTGAGACTCCATCAATCTGAGAGCGCTCATCATCTACCTCCGTCATCTACGCCGACCTTCACCCAGCCTGAGCGCGGGCAACTTAACGACTGCTGTTCGGCTCCCGTGTATCCGAGACCTGTGTCGGCTGAGATACGCTCCAGTCTCCCGGCAACCCTAGTAGGTTTGAGCGTTTCTGCAAATAAACGAACGAGTTATTTATGCTTTGAAATCAAAGTCATGAGCAGCCGAAAAACGGGACGTAGTCTCGTTTTGATTTCTGTAAACTCTGGTCACCTGGGCTTTTCTTCCTCCACCGAACACTCGCAAGAAAATGACTCATCCAAACGACTCACTTTACCAAAGGTATTTACCTTCTAATTATAGCTACAAATCCCATTATAATACCACTGCCTGCTTATGAAAGGAAGCGTCTACTAATCTAGAGCCATGCTTCTCAAAGTGCCGTTTGGAGAACCACAGGGGGGCCGATTATTCGTTCTTTTTTTCTTTACAGTGGTGGAAATCAGAATCCATCATGAATAGGAAAAAAATATATTTGGATTATTGTTGTGTCTTTAGCTGAATTTTACCAGTCACGTGAACTGAACTGGGTTTAATCCGGATATCAGTAGCGTAAAAGCATTTCGGTGAGAAATACCTTCAAATTGATGGAAGTTTCAATAAAAGTGAAAAAAGTGAATAGTAAAAAAATTCAAATAATGTACCAGCAAAGTGTGGCTCATATTTCCTTTAAAAAAAATCAACATAAATCAATAAATGCAGCCATTCATTCATTTTCTGAGCCGCTTAATCCAAATTAGGGTCGCGGGGAGGCTGGTGCCCATCTCAGCCGACTCTACGCGGGGGCGGGGTACACCCTGGACAGCTCAACAGACATGTGCAGGGCAACAGAGATATACACACACTCACACTCACACCTAGGGGTGATTTGGAACAGCCAGTTAGCCTACTGTGCATGTTTTTGGACTGTGGGAGGAAACCGGAGTCCCCGGAGGAAACCCACACAAGCATAGGGAGAACATGCAAACTCCACACAGAAACTCTTCGAGCCTGGGAATCGAACCTATGACCTTCTTGCCGTGTGGTGAGTGTAAATAAATAAATAAATAATTTACAGAAATATTATTAAAAGTTTCTGAACCCATGTGTTTACCTGAAGTGGGAAAAAATAAAAAAAATTAATCGACACTTATATTTTTATAACATCGTGTTATTTTGTTTAACCTAGCTTTTCTGTTTTTTGATTGGCAAGCTGTTAAGTGTACCCCAACTTTGCCAAGAGTTGGCTAGTAAGATTAAGCGGCCTTTTTACACCCGCACTCATCATGCCAGAGCTTATACCCCGTTTCCGTAGTGGGAGAGCGACACCAGTCTCTACTAGCGACACTCAGTATTTTTACTGGAACCCATTAATCCTGCTGGATGGACAGGGTGGACCTTGCCCGGGGGTCTTAGCTCGGTGGGGGTCTAATGGGGATTCGAACCCATGACCTCTTGATCATGAGCCCTAAAAACGAATAAAAAAAGAGCGGGATAAAAACGTGTAATATTCGTAATCCTTTTCCCTCCTCACGTAAACCTCCACCGTTTTCTTGATGGGAACAGACTCTGACGGGAATGCTTCAACACTAACATGCTAACACGCTAACACACATACACGTAGAGAGCGGCAGAGCTCGTCGGGAGGGCAGCGGCCCTGCGAGTAATTCTGCTTTGGGGTGTGGAGCTGATGGGCGCAGGCGGGGGGCCGATGGCGGCTGAAATTGATTGTTCGACAGGCGGCGAGACGGAGAGAGAGGAGAGAGGAGGAGAGAAGGGGAGAGTGTGTGGAGTGTGTGATGTGTTCAGTCTGCAGCACCACGGGGCCACAGTATGTGCACTCGTAAAAAGCGCTCTTTAAACTAGAGACAGACAGAGAGAGAGAGAGAGAGAGAGAGAGAGAGAGAGAGAGAGAGAGAAAGAGAAAGAGAGAGAGAGAAAGAGAGAGAGAGAGAGAGAGAGAGAAAGAGAGAGAGAGAAAGAGAGAGAAAGAAAGAGAGAGAGAGAGAGAAAGAGAGAGAAAGAAAGAGAGAGAGAG
>JBCNYG010000001.1:66194774-66213017 GCA_039654305.1 Porochilus rendahli | reverse complement strand
TGCGGCACAACAAATAGCTACGTCCACCACTAGCTTCTGCACCACAACAAATAGCTACGTTCACCACTAGCTTCTGCGGCACAACAAATAGCTACGTCCACCACTAGCTTCTGCGGCACAACAAATAGCTACGTCCACCACTAGCTTCTGCACCACAACAAATAGCTACGTTCACCACTAGCTTCTGCCTCACAATAAATAGCTACGTCCACCACTAGCTTCTGCGCCACAACAAATAGCGACGTCCACCACTAGCTTCGGCTTTCTATCAGACATTCATAGTCTCGCCTGATGTCTCAAGTCGGACGTGTTTAATAAGTACTTGGTTTTGAATGAAGCATTCTTTCATTTAAGTATGCATTAGTCTTGGACATCATGCTATTGGACCAAAAACCTCAAGGTGTTACCCGTGTTCTTGCTTCAGGTTGGCATTGGATGTTACTCAGTGTTCTCTTTCACTCAGAACCTCAGCTAAAGTGAATCAGATAGAATTATACACAACGCCAGAGACAACCACGGGTCAAAGCAACTACATATAATCTCTGCACAGTACAAGAGAGCCATCATTCTTTTTTAAATTCTTAAAGAACAAAAGGCTCGCCCTTTGGTCTTTCATCCAAGAGGTGACGTGGTAACTAGCAGTGGCGAACATAAAGCATTCATCATCAGTCAAGACAAAGGCGGAGCACATACAGTAGTGTTAGAATGGGGTGGTTCCTTGCACTTGATATGAGCTCAAGGATACCGAATATGGAATAGTAGCCCAATGTTCAGGGGTTGTCGGCGCAGTAACGACAGCAAGACCAAAAGTAAAGGAAGCACGATGACGCATTATAGATGTCAATCATTCAAAAGTGTTTTAAATATGACAGCTAAGGTTTGGAAAAACATGAGTCGGAGGATTTAACCTTGTGCTGGCTGATCATGTCTGAAGCTAAGGTGGGTCACATTAAAAACATGACACACGCAAACCCAAACCTTTACTCCGAATTAACACGAATCTGAACGAGAAACTACTTTACGATTGCTATGGCATGTCCTGTGGAACACACAACCAGCACTAGACCAATTAATATGTACAGCCACGAAACAAACAGGTTTTAACTGGTTTAGTAAAAAAAGAAAATGATGTAAAATTAAATAAACACCTTGTTTTTAGTCACACACATTGTTAGTGGAAGTATTAACATATTTACAACATTTTACTGGTTGGCAACAGGGGTGGCATGGCAGCGTACTGGTTAGCACACAGCTAGAGTTCCAGGCTCGGTGAGGGCATTTCTGTGTGGAGTTTATGTTCTCTCCATGCTTGCCTGGGTTTGCTCAGGGTACTCCGGTTTTCTCCCACCATCCAAAGACAGGCACATTGGGTTAACTGGATGTTAAAAATCGGGTACGCTCTAAATTACCTCGTAGTGATTTTCCTTTAATTAGTCCTCTTCAGAAAAGACCAATTTATTGAAGAGTACAACTTCCTGTTAACTGTTAAACTGTGGACACATTACATCCATCCATCCATCCATCCATCCACCCCTCCACACATGGATCATCTGTACCACTTATTCAACAGGGACTTCAAAAATGACAAAACAACACCTTCCAACCAATCAGTATCGAGAACTCAGCATCGCTGCGATACGGCGTTCAGACACGCCGTCCTTGGTAGACTCCACCCAACCACTCCGGCTTTCATCACTTGAAAACTTGAGACGTCTGCACTTTGCCAGTGACTTCCCCAAATCCACGGAGAGCCGTCTCATCAATCCGCAGGCAAGTCAGGACAGGCACACGGGGCCCAGCCTGCAAACCGTACACACCTTAGCTTAGCGCTGATTGCCAGCTTGATACACTCTCAAGCTCAGTCAGGACTGTCTCTATAGTTACTGCAGGCAAAATAAAATCACAGTAGTAGGCACTCGGGCCTGAAAGTGTCACACGTCAAGTCCTGGGATGGAACGGGGTTGCAAAAAGACAATCGCTCAGGATAAAGGTAGACGCTGAGGTGTATGAGACACAACCTGTTAAACAGGACTCAGAGCTCTCAAGTGTGTCTTGAGTGTACATTCTTATCTTGAGCATAGCTGCACTGATTCAACATGCCTTTCCAGGTGACACAGAGAGTCGATAAAGACCGAGTGTATTTTTAGGCTGGAGAATACAGTATGTTTTTCTCAGCCACTGCGTGTGTAAATTGGAATGTATTCACGGCTACGTGACTCACGCTGATAACGCACACAATTCATGGCCTGACGCCTGGCATACGCCGCACGCCTTCGACAGGGCTAACCAAGGAAGTACCTTGGCTTAAAATGTTGTTGTTTTCACAACGATGCAAGAAAACCAAATGCAGTCTGGGATACCGGCTAGCTTGCATCCAAATGATATTTAAAAACAGATCACGCTGCAAAGATAGCACTCGGCTAGAGGGGGTCGACTAAAGAGAAAAATGATTTAAAGGTTATAAAATCTAATTTTCTTGATGCAACATGCATTCAAGGACAAGGCAGCTCTTGTCAAAAGTAAATCTCATTGAAATCTCCAGATTAATTTCTTTTCGTGTGCAAAATGCGGACTCTACGCAGACAGATTGTAGATTTTTAATGATTTTATGGGCAGTTAATTAAAAACAGTCTCCGAATGACGTCATTACCGCCCAAGTTAATGACGTCGTAATGAAGAGTCGTGTTGAGACGTTAAAAGATTTAGAACATTATCAAATCTGATGAAGCAGAAAATGATACACAAACCAGGATTTATTTCTATTTAAGCACAAACCCCTGAGATACTGAAAGAAATGATGTTTAAAGCCAAATTCCTCCATGTTAACGTAGGCATTGATGACATCATCATTCGGAAAAAATTCAGTTTTCAAATAACCACCCGTTAAATTTTTAAAAAAGCGGCGAACGCTCTAGGACTTAGCACACCGGCCGATTGAAAACGCCACGTACCCATGATGCACCATTACTAGAGCTTTGGGTATTTGGGAGTTTTCTAGTACTGATCTCACTCCTTTGGTTTCTAGCAGAAGATGTGAACTTAGCTTAGAAAATAAGAAACTGATTGAAGATTAGGACTCAAACACTTTTTTTTTTTATCTCATTACTTATTCATTCTTCCTTTATCCGTCCTTTTATCCGCTAATCCCTGCGTCAATCCGTTCACTGGGTGTTATTCCTTAATCAGAGATGAAGATATGCATTTTTTATCCTCATGAAATCGGTGCATAATTTCAGTTTAGGAAAATCGTAATGCAAACCCACTTAGACAAATCTCATCTTCTTACAGTAGTGAATAATACATCTCACCCCGCGGGCCAAGCAATATCGTTTTATTAATTTCCTCTGAATATTTCAGGCCCATTCAGTACTCCAAGGGGTTTTACTCTTCTGAGAGGGGAAACCCAGGGTGTTGCTCATACACACACACACACAGCTTACCTTGACCTTTGCTGAAATCAATGCCCTTTAGTGTCTCTATGGTAACTGGCTGTGGCTTTTTATTCCAGGCTGAGGGCTCACTGCCAGAGAGTCGGCTTTCAGCACAGGCCTCGGATTTGTCGCTTTTTCTCCTAAAGCGACTAGTGATGAGCTGCCAAAGATTCGGCTCTGAAGACACCGGTTTGAGGGGCTTGGTAAGTTTTGGTGGCTCTAAAGGAACCTCGATTACTGAGACTTTCCTTCGGGTCTGGAACTCGATTAACTGCTTGCCTCTCTGGTCCTTACTGTGTTCAGGAGACAGCGTCCTGCCAGTCAGATAAGAGAACGGCTGACTGGACCTTGTCACGTCTTCTCTCGCACTCGTCGTCCATGTTCTTTCTCGTACAGCTGCTTGCTCTGGTTGACTGCAATTCCGCTTAAGCCTCAGGCTTAGGCTCCTTCGCAGAGAGCTAAACCTTTTCTTTGGCCTATCTGGTTTACTGCTAGTAGGTGCTGGCAAGGATGCCACCTCCTTATCCTGCGCCTGGCGTCCGAAGAGCCTCCAACGAAAGCTGGAGCGAGGCAGCCTTGCGGCGTCGCTGAAAGTACGGTGAGCCAGCTCATCTTGTGATCCTCTAGCCTCCTTCAGCTCCAGAACAGTCATGCTGACAGGCCGAGGTCTTCCAGGAGACTGTAACGGTCGGCGTGGCAGAACCTCCTGTTGCGGATATGGGGGCAGCCGGAAAGATGGAGGCATGTCTTGCTTGAGGCCATCGATTGCTCTCCTACATCTACGCTGTTGAAGATGGTCGAGGTTACTCGGTTTGGCTGAGGAGGAATTAGTCATGAACACACCGCGTGTTTGTGAAGCAGCCAGCATACACACACTGTGAGGTCTCTGTGACCTATGCTCATGACCCACAGTCGGAATTTGTTGCTTCTGGGGCTCATCCAGGGAGCCATACATGCTCACCGTCTTCCTGCTGCTGCCGATGTGTCGTGCCTGACGGGGAGACCTTCGCAGGACCACCACAGGGCATCCTTTCGCGACCTCTCCATTACCATATTCCTTTTCAGGTATGCAGCCCACGATAGGAGTAGCGTTAAAGTCCTTAATCCATGGCGTTCTCTCAAAATCCGCGACAGAGGACCTAAGCTTAGAAGAGTCCTGCAGAAGTGCAGGAAACCGGTCTGTCCTCATTCCTGGCTCTTCCAACCTCCTCCCACTTTTTCCCAGCCCGCCCGTGCCACTCAGGTGACACCACCTGCTGAGTTCTTACTCGGTTGTCCTCCTCACTCACGGGCTGTGTCTACGTTCCTCCCTCTTCTACTTCTCCTGCTTTCCGTTTACTAGCTTCGCCTCTCTGGGCTTGGCTTGTACTTCCCCACCCTCCGCCTGCTCCGCCTCCAAAACTCCAGTTCACAAAGGCCAAGAACGAGCACACAGTTTTGCCTTCTTGAAGTGCTGAATTCTCATGTAGTCATGTAGCTGACTGTTCACCACAAACACTGCAATGTCTGCACACTTCCATGTGTTCAGTCTCACAAATACCTTCCTCTTGTTAGCTCTCTCTCACGCTCTCTCTTTCTCTCGCTCTAGCACAAATCTGCTCCTGGCTGCTCGGAGACTTTCACCTCTAGGCCACATTCCAAAGACAGCCATAATCCCTCACATCTGACATGCGAGAAAAAGAGACAAAAAAAAAAGGGGTGGGCTCCCAGACAAGCTTCGGCATGAAATCACCAACACCTCCAACACCTCTACCTCCCACTGGAAGCTACTCGTGTAAATAAGGTGAGCAAATGCTCTCAGATGAAGAACTCACCGCAGTGCTTGGTGTATTCATCAGTAGCACAATGATGCATCCTGTATAGGAATCCTTGCGAGTGGACATTCCTTTTTTTTCCCGACTCATAGTATGACGGCAAAGCTGAACTCCTGGTAGCTTCTTGATTACCATGTGACAGCTGCGTCCTTCTGTCCAGCTCAAGCATTTCCAGAATAACTGAACCATTCTGAATGTACTAAAGCAATGGTGATGACATTCCAGTTTCCACAGTAAACACACTTGGTGTTTCCAAGGTAAAGTCTGCTGAGCTGTTTACACTCATTTATTTTTTTTTGACTCGTCCTGGATGGGACGCTCAACCATTGCAGGTAACCTTCCAAGGTACCCATTTATACTACTGGGTGGACAGAGGCACGTGTGCTTGTGAGCCTGCCCAGGGTTCTTAGCATGGCGGACGTCTGACAGGATTTAAACTCACCTCCCATAATCACTGCACCTCCAGCCCCACTTGGGGTGTGTTTCTAAGACCCGCAGTGAACTCCACACCCTACTTTGCTTGCAATGACCTGTTCTCACTCGCCTTAAGAGTTTTTGGAAAAAAATACAGCATTTTCTGCTTTCTCCAGGAATGAATTATAGAGAAAGGATCGTTAGGACAATTTGTATAGTAGGTTGTGTAGGTGATTTGTCATTTTAAGGATTTGTCTTGAAAAGATCAAGTGTGTTCTGTCCAGGTGGGCTGGATGAGTCACTTTGTTTTGGGATCAAGAGTGAAAGGGATCACTGTCAACGAATCACATGCTGTGGCATGGGCACGGACGTACAAGGAACAACTCAGTCTGAAGGAACCTTTTCAAAGACAAAGGGAAAAAAAAACACAAAACAAAAGCCAACACTGCCGTTTTTTCTGTACATCAGAATCTCTTTCATCTTCAAAGCAGTTGAGGACAGCACCCTCAAGTGGTTTCCAAGAGTACTGTCCCCATATCTTTCCAACCCTTTCAACTGTTCAGGATGGAACGCCAGGAACACGCAAGACAAACAATGACATGGCGCATCGACGTTACCGAAACACACAGTACGTTCAAAAACTAATTCTCTGCCGTGCCAAGCAGAAGTCATCCCAAGCTGCTCGGGGAAAAGCAAAGAGGACACTGGCCCACAGATCCCCACAATCTGTGGCGTAATCCGTCTTACTCCACTATGACAGAATGTCCACCATCTGACAGGCGTGAAGCTGGGAACTGGGAACAAATCTCCAGCAAAGTCAAAGAAAATCTCTTCAAACAGCTCGAGTCGTGGACTAGTTCTTAACCAGCACCACATTCTCTTCATTACCTGCAAACGCCAGGCACACGCACCGTCTGCTCAATATCTTCTCTTCATTATCTCGCTTCCTGCTTACCTCTAAATGACATCCAGGCATTATCATCCAGGAATGAACCTTTTTGGCTTTTTTGCCCACACAGCCCAGATTAAACACGGCTGTTTTTCAGGTTTTTAACGTTGCACCAGTGATAAAAGGGGGTGTCAAATATGTCCGTACTAATGTACACAAACAAAACGAAGCTTAAGCAGCTGCCGATGCTGAATAAATACGCGAATAAATTCCGCAGTCCTCCGTAGCATCTACTTGTTTATAACGACGGACGGCTGAACGGCAGCTCGGACGGTAGTTTGGACTGCGAGATTAGATCATGGGTTTATAGAGTCATGCGCATGCACCCATTCTAGTGTGTTACTGAGTCTTGTACGGCGGAAAAGATTTTTTTTCGTTGTTGTAGCATGTGCGACGATTTTTGATCAACGTATCAACTGAATTCTATCCAGGCAACAATCTAGAATCACTTATTATGGAACATGCCCAGATGACTGATGGGTAAAATGATTTGTATTCGCAAACAGAGGTGGAACTAATACCCCCGATTCTGAACAGGCGTTGGCCACAGAGCAACAGCGATCGAATCCGATTTTAACGTTGCGTGTCGGGTGTTAAAAGTCAAAAGTACTGCCTTACCGCAGAGAGGTGGATATTTCGCACTTTACGGAGTCTCCAGTGCCAGAGCTTGGGGAAATCCACAGGAAGACTCAAGACCTCACGAGGCTCACGTTCGAGTCCTTCGATACTCAAACACAATCAAGGTCAAGCTTCTAGATTCTTTGTTCTGTACTGTACAGTCCCGGGCGCTCCCCTGTGACTCCTTCTTTCTCACCTGGAAGGATCCGTCCTGTTCTCATATTTCTAATTTCCCTATCTAATGTTACTGAGAGGAAGATGGATGTTTCCTTTTGTCACTAAATTATGTTGTAAATGAACTAAAAAGCCTAAAAAAAGTAATGATTACCAGAGACCGTGAATCTAGGATTTGATGCAAACATCTCCACGAGTTTCTCCTCACTGTATGGTACATGCTTGGGCTGCCGTCGAACACCAAAACAAAGCATCATGGCCTCGCTATACTCCAGCAGGTGTGAGCGAACACGCCGTCAATCCCGATAAAAGGCATCCTAACAGCAAACAGCTTGTGGATCTACGCCAGGCATCCAGCTGAGCAAATTCACAGGTGGCTCATTTTCCCCAGAGACCTAGGAACTTCCAAATGAAGACAAGCGCATCGATCAGTGCAAGCGCAAGAGTGGGAGGGACGGAGACAGAACAACAATGACGTAGACGGCACATCCGATTTCGAAATCCTAATCAGGACTGGTTTAGCCGCTCTGGGTCTTCCCTGTTCATAGCCGACTCGCGCTTTCATCAAAAAAAAAAAACTTTCAGATTTGCAGATTACTTAAACAGAAACCAGTAAAAAAAAAACTGGTTCTACTTGTCCAAACATGCTTGTAATGCTGCCGACGCGCATATATGAGAATATCGAGGATGTTTTTGTTGCCACTTTTGCACATCATGATACGGGCATTCTGCAAAACAGGAGGCGTTTCAGAAGTTTTTGAAGCCGGAGCAAGGTTTCTCCAGGGCTTTCTTAATATTTCGTTTATATGCCGGACGCAGCCTGGGCTGCCTGGTACCACACAAACCCTAAAACCAGAACGCAACGTTCCAGCCTCTGGAGAAATAAAATGCACAAACTCTTATTTTCCCCGACCTGTTTTAATTACAGAGCCCGACAGAAAGCCGTTTTTATATCCCTTCAACGTTTCTCCTCGGCTCTCCTCAAGGAGCGCGGTAGTGTTTCAGAACGCGACGGTGTCGGCGGCGGAGCGATCGGCCCAGCAAATCTAATTAAAGGCATTTCGTGGAGAAATGAGAAACTCATTAAGGTCAGATATTTAAAGCCTCTTTTCCTTACAGCTTCTCCTTATCAAAAGAAAAAAAAAAGTAAATGGAGGTCGGAGGCAATGTCACCGATGCTCCTCTTTTAACAGGAGCCCGGCGCCTGCGCGGTGATATTTCATTACAACGTGAAAGACGTGATGTGATAACATACAAGTCATGAGAAGCGGAGAAGATGGAATCCTCTCAAGCTGGGCAACAGTCGCTGATTCTGGACACACTGTGCACGCACAGGGTGCCGCATGTGCAATACCGCCAGGGGGCAGTCACGTGACTCAGAGAAATCCTTCATGGCTTGATGTCAGAGGCTGACTCTCATGATGTCTGGAGTTTTTTTTAACAAGCTGCTGTGGTAGCACTATTAATGACAAATAAAAGATGTATACTGGAGTCACGCCATGCCGCAGCAGACAGCGGACGTCCTACGGTGTTACGCATCATACCTCCAACAGCTTTCAGTGAGCAACCAAATGCGTCTAGTGTTTAGTATTAGCTCTGGAACACATTCCATATATACTTCAGGGAAAGGAAAAAATTATAAAAAATTAACTTGCTGCAGTAAAAAAAACTTTTTTATTATCCGAGTTTTTTTTTGTTGTTGTTTTTTGAGCCAAAAATGTAGGTTCTCTTTTTTTAAAATTGTAATAATTTGACCTTGCTGCAGTAAAAAAAATCTTTATTATCAGGGTTGTTTTTTGTTGTTGTTGTTGTTGTTATTTTTTTGAGCCACAAATGTAGGGGGTTTTTTATTGTAAAAATGAACTTGCTGCAGTAAAAAAATAGTTTTTATTATCAGGGTTGTTTTTTAGTTGTTGTTGTTTTTTTAAACTTAAAATTTAGGTTTTCTTTTTTAAAATTATAAAAATTAACTTGCTGCAGTAAAAAAAAAATTATTATCAGGGTTGTTTTTTGTTGTTGTTGTTGCTTTTTGAGCCAAAAATTTAGGTTCTCTTTTTTAAAATTGTAAAATAAAAATTCAACAGGAAATTGCATGTCATTGCTTTTCTTATTTGCCCATTTTGCCATTACATTTTTATATTCTTTACTTTACATGATAAAAATAGTTAATATTTAACAGGAATTGAGTGATGAATAGAGATCACACGACTATCCCATCACTTCCACAAATCCTGTTTATTTTATGATTATTATTTATTCCACGTGACGGTATACGTGACAGTATGTGGTGTGACCTTACACACCACATTATTCTGTTTGGCGGTTCCAAATTTATCCCTGTGAATTCAGAATACGCGACTCGGGGGGTTTCACAGCATTTTGCAGCACACGCTTGCATGGAAACGGGAATATGATCCATGGAAAATTCATTTACAATTGAATATAAGCATCCTGTTGTGGGAATACTCTCTTTTTCGCCACCTTAAAGATCATTATTATTATTATTATTATTATTTACCCATGTTTACCATCATCCCTCTCCGTCCCTGAGCAGAGGAACGCTTTCATTTCAACTGCCTTGCACATTAAATAATGTCGTTATGAAGAATAATCACAATCTTAATCAGTCATTAATATCCCAACATCACCGTGACAGGAAAGATTAATGAGAGAGAGAGAGAGAGAGAGAGAGAGAGAGGTGCAAAATAAACTGTCACTAAATAAGCCCAGACTGGGAACAGTAATTAACTCGCTATTAGCATTAGCATGAATTCATTCTCAGGTCGTTTAATTCACTTCCTGTCCGGGCTTTCTGACGCATTCGCATGTAAATGTGCATCACTGGTAGGGCTACAAAGGGGTGGGAACATGCTCAGGTAAGTTTCCAGAAACTTCCCGTGGTAATTTGAAAATTAGGAAAAAAAAAAAGTTAGAACTTCCATGGGAATTACTGGGAATTAACAAAAGATTGATAGGAAATTTGGGGCATAGGAAGACATACGCGCAAACACATCTAATAGAAATATAAAAAAAAAGATAATTTTGAATTAACGTACAGTGCAAACTAAAAAGTTGAACGTTTTAACCGTTCATTCATTTCCCGAAGCGAACCTTATTTCATTAGGGTTGCGGGGGGGATGACGCCAATCTCAGCCGACTCTGGGCGAGGTTACGGACACCACAGACAGTGAGAGACACGGCTGGCCTTCGATAACCCGGTCAGCTGCACTGGGGGGGAGACAGCAGTGACAACCCGCCGATAGTGGGGCTTGAACCAGGATCACTAATCCAGCATCCTACCAACGGGCCACCACTGCCCCGACGTTTTAACCAACATTATGCTATTATCCTATTCGACTCTCCTGTCGTAGGCTGTCCGCAATTCCCTTGGAAAGTTTCCGGCTTTGATAATTCCCGGACTACTGCAACCCTCCTCACACGTCCCATATGTAGCATTTGGTGCTAACATTACCACTTCTATTCAAAGGGTTTATTATACTATCCAATAAACCACAGGGGTCATGAATTCTCCACTGGACTGTTGTCAATTTCTGTCGTGACATTAGAACCGATTACTCCACTGCCTCTCTCTAGCTGTTATTTATCGCAGTATTCCAGCCTCTTCCGAAGTCTGGAATGCCTTATGATCAAATCTCGCCCCTGCTAACGTTCCAGGAGCACTGATGTATGAAAACGCTTACAACACTGCCTAAAGAGGCACCAGTGTTTCCGGACTCTCCACAAAACCTTAACATGCCACCATGTTTCCAAACGAGAGCAAAACACATTATCATTAATTCAGAGGCGTCTGCCATCAACTGCACAATCATTCCACGAGTTTTCCGTCATTACGGCGTGACTCAGATAGTCTTCGGAAGTGAAGTCAGGCATCTGAACATCATGACGTACAACCCGTACACCCCACATAGAATTGGGTATCAAAACCAGTCGCTGGTCACTTCCTTTTTCCAGTTACGTGTTGGACATGCGTTCCACATCCACGCCGGGAAGACACCAGGCCAGAATTCGGACCATGACTGTCAGACTGCTGGTTGTACCAAATGATGACTGTCAAAATGACTAAAGTGACACAGTCTGTGTTTTCGGAAACATGAGTCAGCAAGGGTGCACACACATACACCCACATACGCGCAAGCACACCCTCACACGCTTCCTCTCATGAGTCAATCTGCATCACGTCTACAAGACGTCACACATTCCTGGCCTTGAATCCTGCGCAGCTCATAATCGGTTTAAAGACACGTCGCTTCGATGTCCTCCACAGTGATGGACACATCAGTGCTCCAATCAGGTTGAAATTCACGAAACATTCATTCATTCGAGCCCATGCCACCCGCGCGCCCCATTTCTTTACTCGTCCGACCAAGAAAAACTTTATTCGCCGTTGACCTTCACAAAGACCTCAAGGAGGGATGAACAGTTATACAACACTAAATGCAAGGTGACCATGTGTTTCACTATTATTAAACACTTCATAATCGGGTTTGGTTGTTACGTTAGCCAGACTTTCACCTTTTGCTCTCACGGATTCAAGCCTTTGCTTATTTTCCATTCTTGGTACTAATGCACTTAATTAGCTCATTTTTTCCCACCCTTATGAAATGGACTTCAGGGTATAACAGGAGACCAGAAAGCACATTACAGCTTTTAACTTCCACAGCGGCTACCTAATAAACTGAGAAATATACTTCCTGGTACTGTCGAGTACTACTACTGTGTGTCGCTTGGTCACCTGCCAAACTATACACGTGTTCTACCTGGTAATTCTGGTCATTTTTGTTGCTCTCTTCTGCTCCAACCTTGGCAAACCATGTCATCGTGGATTTTACTTGGAGCGCAGGTGTACCCTCATGCTGAAATAGTTTTTGGACGGCTTCAACGAGGGTGGGGGTGGGGGGGGAGGTTTGGAACTGCAACGCCCCAGCCTAAGAAGCTGTTCTATACCGCTGTGCACTTGCCCCCAATTCGACCCCACATATTAGTGCTGTGATGCATTCACATACTTTTGGCCCTAGAGTGTACGCCAGAGACAACGTCCATCCCATTCAGCGGACAAAGACCTTCTCATGTCTACAAATTTAACACAATATTATAAAGAGAATTCTTACTAGAACAAGAAATCAACTAGAAATGCATGCATAGAGTGCAGACCTCCACCAAGGTGGTGCAAATATATCTTTACATGGGTTACAGTGCCATATGATATAAAATTACTGTGCCTTTGTGACCTGCTCCGCAATCCTTTTTAAGCTCTGTATTTTTTTTTCCCGTCGCGTTCTGGGTGATTGCCACCTCTTGCCCCATCATGCAATGTAAAAAAAAAAAATCCTTCTAAGCCTTCCTTGCCGTGGATCCAGATCACACCCAAAATGTGCTCAGTCCTTTGTTGGTCCTAGACCCACTCTTGCTGAAAAGTTTGTAGTAATCCCTCAATTAGTTTAAAAGGTCTCGTGGTCAGAGACACACACGCGACCAAATCTCATAACCTCTCCTTCATGATGGAGGTTAAAATAAATGGAAAATGAATACATGCCTAAAATGATTTGTCACTCACACACACACACACACACACACACACACACACACACACACACACACATATCCCTTCAGAGTTTGGTGAACCTTTTGCTTAATGCTGCAAGCATTCCTCACTGCCGGGATCACCATGACAACATGCATCAAAATGGCCGACTTGTTTCCAAGGGACTGGAGAGTGAGTGTGCAGGAATTGCGAGGACATCCATGAAATATTAAAACCATCTCACTAGCATATTAAAAAGATATCCGGCACCGACGTCAAGATTTCTTTGCCTGGGACCGTTGTGGGGTTTTTTTCCCCCACAGTTTTTAACATGAGCACTGATCCAACAATAAATATAGTGCTGATCATGTTTTGTGGGAAATCATCACGGACATAAAGCGACACGGCAGCAGCACCAATGGTAAAGGGTCATGTGACAATGGTCAGTCAGTCAATTATTGCAACACAATCATTCAGTCATTTTTTCCCCCTAGGGATGTCTGGGAACTCTGAAACGCTCACCACTAAGGCCAGTGAAATTATGGATATGTGTATTTGTATGTGTGTGTGTGTGAGCGAGAGGGAGAGAGAGAAAGGCAAAACACACCAGGCACAAAGTGCAGAAGGATGGGGCTTCGAGTCGTTGGTAATTATGCTTGCTGTAGTGGTGTCGGGCGTAGGAGGCTCTTTGAAATTCAGCAGCACAACTCTTGTACTGCGGAGAAAATGATAGGTTTGAGGATGTCTGTGGGAGGCTGTTAGAGGAAGAGAGGGTGAGAGGGAAAAAAATTCCAGACGCTTCTCTATCTCTCCATCTCCCCATCACTATCTCTCACTCTCTCTTTCTTTTGTAACAAACATGATTCGTAGTAAATCTTAAACAAGTCCTTTACATACAGTATACGTCGACGTGACCGCGATGGAACACAAGTGAAGGACCAAGCAGGTTCATTTCCATGACTCAGAAAGGACCGTGAGCCATAACTGCCGTCGGAATGCCCACTGCTGGGGCAGGTGCAGGTTTATGCCGTATGGGGTCAAAATGCAAAAAATAACAGCTACGGAGGATGGTATCGTACCACATTCAGAAAGAATAAACATGGAAAAGAGAGAGAGAGAGAGAGAGAGAGAGAGAGCCTGGGAGCTCAGCCAAAGGATGGGGGAGGCGAGAGAGGAGAAGAGCTCAAGCATGTGAGCGTGGGTTCACAGATCCAGTCCTCCGCACTCCGTGGGCCCGGTACTCCAAAAAAAAAAAAACCTCCACAACGAGGCACAGGGCTAAGACACCCATTGCACGCTTCTGCAATATGGCACATGCCCTAAAAAGGACAGATAAATGATGAGCTGTCACCTGTTCACTCTGGAACTCGTGGTAGCTTGTCGAGTCAACCGTAAACCTCATCTGGATTCTGGTTTTCCAATGAAACCATTTTCTTAAGTTAAAGGTTTCAGCTTCGAATAAAAATTCTGGGTACAAAGCAAACAATTTTCCCTCAGCAGCCAAAAGCAACACATTTATGTTGAGCAACAGGAATCCTCGGTGAAAAGCAATACAGAGGTCTCCACTATGCAAAATCATTGTCGAAACACAACCGGTTTATCTTCAGTTACCAAAATGTTTGGTGAAATGTGAGACACTTTGTTTCTAGTAACCACTGAAAGCACTTGAGGACTTCAACTGAGCTTCAGTAAACACAACTTGAAAACTTACTGTTAACTGTGCCTAACCACAGCCTACGGCAAATGGCAGCTGATTATTTGGTTTCTTCAGTAACCAAAAACCTTGGCAAGAGGCATCCCATTTATCTTCAATAATCAAAATGATGAAAGATACGGTGATTAGCGACAAGCGGCAGTCACTTCGTCAAAAGGTGGCTAATTTACCTTTAGCAACCAAAATCTTTGTTGAAAACTGGGCGCACTTGACTACTGAAACCAAAAGTTTGAATGTTATGTTCGGAAGAAAGGGAGATTCTTTTCAGAAACCAAAGCCCTTGGCAATCAGTGACAAACTGACTTAACACATTTACAGTAACAAAATTTGTTTAAAACAATTTATCAAGAGGACCTGAGATTTCACCGATGCCAATAGTGAAAGGTGGCTGGTTTTACTTAGTAAAGTTGAAAAGTTACTAACTTGCATGGATGACCAAAGGTCTTGCCAGGTAACCAATTTAGCTTCAGTAACTGAATTCTTTGCGGAAAATGGGACTAACTTGCCTGATGACGCCAAAAGTATGTTCAGTTAGCAACAAATAAGCTTGGGTTAAAAATTATTATTCCGAAACCAAAACTGTTGGAAATCAGTGACAAATTTATCTTCAATAACCAAAATATCAACACGACTTCATCTCTGCTTAACCAAAGCCATAAGCAAAATGTAGTTGGTTTTATTTCGGTAACCAAAATCTTTGTTGAAAATGTGACCACTTTTGTTTTGGTTATGAAAAATTTTGGCAAGGGGCAACCAATTTACCTTAAATAACCAAAATCCTTGGAATAAAGAGACAGGGTTTCCATTTGCAACCAAATCTGTTGACAGGAAACAAATAAGTACCGTCAGCAAAAAATGGACTAATTTCCCTTCAGTAGCCAAAATCTTTGTTTAAAATTAGACTACCTTGCATAATGTAGCCAAGAGCATCTTCAGGTGGCAAAATATTTGGTAAACAGATGAACCCCTTCTACAATATTTAGGAGTCTGTGCTTAAATAAATGAAAGATTTTAAACTGCGCTACGCCCTTTTTCAGACCGTTGGTTTACATAAACATTTGGAATTTCTCTGAAGTACGGAGTCGGTGTATTTTGCCGAACATGGCCAACCGTGTTTCGAAACATTACGCTAGCTGACTTAACTAGCTCACTCCTGTCTGTACACCAAGTTAAGAGCCTTTGATTCTATTCTGCAGCCCCGTATTCGGCTCCAGAAATAGGGCTCGCGTTCTCACGTGGCCTTCTCTGTAATTTGTCTTTTGTTTCCACCCCTCCCTCCCCCCTACCTCCCCCTCCCCCACCCTTCCACCCACCCGCGTTTTCATGATGAGGCGAGAGTTTTGCCGTAGGCACTTGACATGTTGAGTACAAAGATCCGGTGCGGGACCCAATGGGCCGATCCGCTTTTCACCGTGAGCGTCATGGAGCTGTAAATTATCAGTAAAATCTGCCGAGGAGAGACATTAGTCCTATTTAGGGCGGCAATTAGGCTGATCGGCTGGCATACACACAAGGTTATATGTTTAAATCCGATTCGGGGAAGCAGTACACTGGGGAGAAGACCACTGAAGAGAGATTTTCGGTCTGAAATGTCGGTTTTGGTCCACGGACGGACGCACAAACGGGCAAAGACTGAAGAGCATACAGATAACGAGGTCCGTCATGGCATGTGGCCAAAAAACCCCATACAGAATCTGAGAGGAATCAGAACAATAACATGACCAAAAAATAAATAAATAAATAGTAATAATAATAAAAAAACCAGCAGGGCCTAGAAACACATGCTGCTACTCCTGCACATATACCAAATACTAAATCTTGTCCGAATGTTTATATATAATAATGTTTTTACAGTACACATTATAAAGAACACTCAATTACTCCTAGTCATAATAAGAGGGATCATTCTACCATACACCTCGACCGTATTCATTCTTACCCAACAGAACCAGTTCTGTCCCATAAATCATTTCAAACATTAATATTACTTTCTTTTCTGCATGTTTTACATTTTTGAAAATACAGTTTTTTTTTCAATTATTTTTTATATCAATTTAACTAAAATTCTAACAAGCTTACTAGCTTACAAAAACTAATGGCTAAATTAAGTTAGCTAGAACTATTTTTTTTAACATAGTTAATAAAATTTTGTGAAAACACGAGCAGCTCAATGATCACTGTAATCACTAACTCCATTTTAAATTTGTCCTTACAGCTACATCAGAATCGAGGTAAGATTGTCACAATATGTCTTTCTGAGATATCGAAATTCCTTTCCATTGAAGAACAATTTAAATAAATAATTAGAAACCAATTGAAAGCAGCTTTGACAAAAAAAAGATTACAAAATGCTATAAAGGTATTTTAAATCATCTGTTTACAATTAAAATAAATATAAAAATATTAATAATAGTAATAGTAATAATAAAAAAGACAATAATTATAAAAATAATGCTAACAGTAATAGTAATAACAATAATAATATTAATAATAATAATGAAAATAATTATAAAAATAATAGTAATATTAATCATAAAAAATAATGATAATAGTAATAATAATAATAGTAATAATAAAAAAGACAATAATTATAAAAATAATGCTAAAAGTAATAACAGTAATAATAACAATAATAATAAAAATTACAGTAATAGTAATAATAATAATGACAATTGTAAAAATAATAATAATAATAATAATAATAATAATGACAATTGTAAAAATAATAATAATAATAATAATAATAATAATAATAATAATGATGACAATTGTAAAAATAATAATAATAATAATAATAATAATAATAATAATGACTTTTGTGCTGCATTTTTATTTTATGAGTAGACATTTCTGCAGTAAACAATTTTTCAATTTTGACTAAATAATTATTGTGACATTTACCCTTACAGGTCTCGTATCACCCTGTAGGGTGTTTTTTTTTCCATGAACGTTGCGATTTACAAAACATAGATTTAAAAACTTTTTTCTTCTGCTTCTGCTGACCAATCAGAGTCGAGTATTCAAATAAGCAGTGTAATAGACCATAACACATAATATTAGTATCAGTTTCACCCAGTGTACATTTCTAGTTACTTTCCTTTTATTTCTTTTACTTCGTTAACAACTTCATTCATTTCTCTACACACACCTTCAAACCATCTGTGAGAGCAGCGTTTCCAAACTTTCAGACACCAGGATCCGAATCAGGCTGGAATTAAAAGCAAAATGTATTATTACGGGAAGGAGATCTCGAATCCGTGGACGCTATTTATAGGCACACGTATAGGAAGAGCTCGTATCTATTCAGACACTTGGTGCTAATTCTATTTCACCGTCTGAAACGTGAGGTGGGGGGAAAAGATCCTTTTCTCACGACTGTATATAGAACAGAGAGGTGGGAGGGGAGAAAATATCACCGAGCATTTTTACGCCTTGATGTAAAACTCTGGATAACATCCCGGAGATCAGATTAAAGAGGAGAGCTCTCGCAAATGTATTTCATTATACACGGGGGGACAGAGAGAGAGAGAGAGAGAGAGAGAGAGAGAGAGAGAGAGAGAGAGAGAGAGAGAGAGAGAGAGAGAGAG
>JBCNYG010000001.1:66131911-66144706 GCA_039654305.1 Porochilus rendahli | reverse complement strand
CTGGGAATCGAACCCAGGACCTTCTTGCTGTGAGGCGGACGTGCTAACCACTACGCCACCGTGCCGCCCCATGACCAATCAGATTCACGAATTCAAGAACAGCCCAGTGGATGACTCACAATAATAATAATAATAATAATAATAATAATAATAACAACGACGGGTGCCACTGTGGCGTAGTGGTTAGCATGTTCATATCACAGCAAGAGAGGTGTGGGTTCGAGCCTCGGGCTCTGCGAGAGAATCTCGATATGGAGCTTCGCATGTTCCCTCATGTGCTTGCGTGGGTTTCCTCCAGGTACTCTGGTTTCCTCCGACGGTCCAAAGACGTGCACACTGGGCAAACTGGCTGTTCCAAATCACCCCTAGGTGCGAGTGTGAGTGTGGTGAGCTGTTCAAATGCACACCCAACTGTCGCCCAGGGTCGGCTGAGATAGGCCCCAGCACCCCCACTACCCTGGTATGTGGGGATTACGTGGTTCCCCAAATTATTAAATATTAACAATAATAATATTGATGATAATAACCCAGCGCCATGCAGTTCGGATTAGGCGACATGACTTTACATTACTGACATCATAGTGATGCCATTTCGGTAGATGCATATCCCCAACCCATCCACCTCACAACTTCCCGAGTGGACTTGGTGCTACGCTGCACACCCCGCGTCCTCAGAGGGTTCCTGACGTGACATGAGGCGCAGCTGGATTTCAGTACAAACTCTGCGGTAATTGCATCAAATCATTGCAGTAATTGTGCTTAAAGGGCTTTCTTACACCTCAGACGACCCTGTTTCCGTGTGGGGTTCCATGCTCTCCCCGTGGGTTTCCTCCGAGCACGCTGGTTTCCTCCCGCAGTCCAAAGGCATGCATATTAGGCCATCCGCCGGAGTGGAAACAGTTTGTGTGGGTGTGTGTTGGCCCTACACTGGATTGGCAAGCTGTCCAGGGTGTACCCCACCTTTCCCGGTGTGGGCTGAGATAGGCTCCGGTCTCCCTGCGACTGTAGTAGAATTAAGCGTTTCGACAAATGAAAGACTGAATGAGACGATGGGATGTTATCTTTCGGAGTTCCGGTATGTTAAATTGAAGCTTGTACACAAAATATGTCAAGATCGACAGGTCTGATGCAATTCCACCGCCGTCTGAGCGAAATGATAAAACCGTGGGCTCGGAATGACATGCGCGTTAGTAGATTAGTCCGCCAACGCTACAAAAAAAAGAACCATAACAATGTGTAATACACTAAAACCCTGGCAATGGGTTCTTTATTCGGCGATAAACTGACTTTTTGTTTTGTTTTGTTTGGATTTCCAAAAACTCCAGAAAGGATTTCCGCGTGCTGATCCGATCTGCAGTTCCTACACGGCCCATTCGGCTCGGCGTAATCCCTCGTTCTGTTTCTCAACACCCCAGTTAACATTTTCCAGCAAAATGACTTTTATTTTGTCTTCGGGGACATTGTTTAGGCTTGTAGACCCAATCTGTTGGTCGGAATGGAGGGGTGGGGTGGGGGAGGGTGTATAGTATGATGTATGAGGCGGACGCCAGGTAACCTGCGCAATGTAGCAGCATTTCGATGCGTCCCGGAGCTGTACGGTAAAAACCGGATCCGAGTCCTTCTCTAATGTTTTCCTTTTTTTTCCCTTCCATCTCCCTCTTTTTAAATTCCTGTCCTCGTCTCTTCTCTTCTCATCTTCAGCAAAACTAAGAGCCTCTGGTTCCTAAGCAACAGGCAGGCACTGTGCTTTAATGCAGAACCGCGGCAAAAGTCTGCAGTCAAGGCGTACAGGTGGGTGGGTGTGTGTGCGCACACACGCACACGCACACGCGCACACGCACACACACACGCGCACGCACACACACGCGCACACACGCGCACACACGCGCACACACGCGCACACGCTCTGTCTCGCCCTGTAACAGCTCCACAAGGTTTGCTGCAGTGAAGAGTGCTGCATAGATTCTCTCTTCGGACTATTTTTTTTTTACTCTGACGCATTAAATGCCAGTTCAGAGCCACGCGGGGATGCAGCAACAACGCAGGATTACTTTTGGGTTTGTCTTTTTTTAAAGAAATAAATCATCATGAAAAACGTGAGGTCTTTCAGTGCCAGCAAAAGAAAAAAACTATGAAAAACAAGGAAACCATAAGAGATGCAAACGTGCACCGCAAACTAATTATTTGTTTAAAAAAGGGAAAAAATTCTCCATTCTTCTTTTCACCTAATTTTGGTCCAAAAAAGAAACAAAAAAATTTTGTAAGAAAAGCTGAATCATTTTTAGATCTATTCATACTTTTGGGCCAAGTTTATCAACGCGCCACATCACAACCTGACTCCTCCTCCTTATTTTAAGGACCAAGCCATCCGTACTAGGTGGCGCGGTAGCACACCCGTCTCACCGCATGAGGTCCTTCGAGCTCCTGTTTCGGTGCGGAGTTTGCATGTTGTCTCCGTGCTTGCATGGGTTTCCTCCTACAGTCCGAACACATGCACATTAGGCTAACCGGCTGTTCCGAATTGCCCCTCGGTGTGAGAGTGAGTTTGAATTGGGTGACAGTGTGTGGTCCTGTGATGGCCTGGCGAGCTGTTCAGGGTGTACACCGTCTTCGCCCAGTGTTGCCCTGTACGTTCTTTTAACGATAAAATTCTTGCTTATGTTGGTGGTGTAGTGGTTAGGGTGGTGGGCTCACGATTGAGAGGTCGTGGGTTCGAATCCCAGTTTAGACCCCCACTGTGCCGTGACCCCTGGGCAAGGCCTCTGTCTCCACAGCAGTATAACTGGGAACCAGTAAAAACACTGGGAATGTGACCCGCGATGGACTTGCGTCCCACCCAGGAGGAGTTGTTAGAGATGTTAGAGAAAGCGGGGATAAACTTCGGCCCGGTGAGCCACTAGGCTCGAGTGTAAACGCCCAGCGGACTTTAAACATTCACCCAAAAAAACAGCATTAGTAGCCAAAAATGTCAAGCCGAAATGTCCCAGTTTTAAGGATTGAAAGAAAGAGTTACGTTTCCCAGTGGACAGAATTCGGTTTTACTTTAACGAATTCTTCTGCACGACGAGGGCGGCCTATTTTTTCTTGATGAAAGAAATTTTTGCCAGTTTAAAGAAAACCTGGCTTCTTTCTAGTTAGCATTTTCTGCAGCGCGTAAACAGTTCTTTGTTGAACTCGACGTGGATACTGCTGAACAGTCCTGGTGATGGAACATCGAGGTGAATCATTATACTACACGGAGACACGAGACAAGAAAAGTCAATCTAATTTCATTACGATTCTCAATTTTTGATTGCGTATTATTTTTTTCTTTAAAAAAAATTTAAACCACAGACTGCGTAGCTTTGTTCGCATTTGAGACGGAATTCTGTAACTTTTCCAGGATATCGGAATCAGTGACCATCGCAAAACTGTACGTTTTTGTCCCCGGGTTTGCAAGGTGGATAACATCAATTATCCCGAGACAGCGAACCAATCCGATTGCACCGTTCCCGTGTAGCATATACAACATTAATAGACGTTATTCTGCGTATGTGAACAATTTAAGCACTTTTTTCTCTGTTGCCGAGAGCTTTGCTACCCGATCGACTAAAAAATATATATAAATATAAATTCAGCGCTGTATTCTGGTTCTTTCCGAAACGAGCTCTTTGGTCACTGTGGTCGCGATGACGCGACTGCGTCTCCGGCTTTTATTTCCATTCAGGACGACTCGGTGCCATTATGGCGTCAAGGACTTGCTGACTCAATGGAGAGAAATTTCCAGCTAGAAATTTCTGAAATGACACATGCCTCATGGTGCGTCTAAAAACAGCACGTCGGGATGAACGGTTGAGTCAGGAACTCGTTTTCGGGTTGTCACAGGGCATAAGGAGTCGGGTTTACAGTTTAGTGACACAAAGTAGCCGTCGGATATTTACGGAACCAGCCACAAAGTTACTGGAGGCAACACAGACACATGAAAAGATTTCTCTCCTAGCCGACAGACTTTTAGATCAGAATCCAGATCTGGAGCTTAACTCATCACGATTATGTGAAATCTTGAGGTCTGAGAGTAACAGTGATCACATGGCAGGCTGCTATGTTGGACAATAATCAACCACAGTGTGAGATAAAAGTGACATGAGTAACCGTGAGCACTCTGAAAAGTGTTCTTAGCGCAGTAACATCAGGGAAAAACCCGTCCCGTGGTATCGATAGAACACCAAATTATTCAGATATTCAGAAATGTGAACTGCCCTTTGGTACAACTGCGCTGCCGAGTCCTGGATTCCGATTGGTCAGAAGGTGGTTTGAGTACAAAAACAGCAATCTCAGCAGTAGTTCCGGCGTTTCTGTTTTTAAAATAGCTTCATTTATACTTAATAAATGATGTACACGTCAGTATCTGACTTTTTTTTTTGTCTCTAATTCTTTACATTTTTGCAACTCCACATGCACGCCTTAACTGATATCATTGTTTTATACGAATATCGAATTTTCTTGAATACGTATATTGTGTCGAAAGTCGATGTACAAATCGCGAATGATTTGAGAATAATTTTTTTTTTTCTGCAAACCAATCGCAAAAGTGAATATCCTGTCGTTAAATCAGTCACATTTTCCTTGCTTTATTCTCAAGCCATTCGCTTTTTATTGTGCACTATTAGCATGAAAAAATAATGCGGAAAAAGTCTCAAACATTCCACGTGGAGGCCTGACTGTTGTCAAACTTTCCACGTGGAAGTCTCCAACTTGTCGCTTTTCCTTATGAACAAACAGTCAATAATTTGCGAGCAAAACGGCAACTTTGCAACCTTCTCGCGACATGTCCGCACTGTTTGAAGGGTTTGAGACTGCGCCGCGTCAGAGCCTCGTTGCGCAACTTTAGCATAAAATTTAAAACATGTTTGAAATTTTTTGCAATGAGTTCACGAACCACGTGACCAAAACGCCATGGCGCGAATGGCGCGCGACAAATTTGAGAACCCTTTGAAAATGACAACCGACAGCCACCGCTTGCCATTCGCATCAGTCGCTTTGCTGTCCAGTGTGATCACTCCCTGAGAGTTTAAAGTTGTCGCTAAGTAATAACAAGGTGTAAAGGCAATGAAACCATTCGGTGATGTCTGCGTGTGAATATTTATAAAATTAGCTGGTTTTGATTGGGTCTTTTGATGATACATAACTTTCTATATGAAAATTTTTCTTTTTTATTTGGGATAATACATTTTTTTTTCAGACTACCAAAATATGAAGAGTGCTTTCCCAAAGGGCTACCATGGATTTGCAAGCCATTTAAAGTAAAAAGTAAAACGAGAAGCTGGTGCAGGAAGACTGGGAACAACTGGTTAACACAAGGCGTGAGGAGGGTAAGCCCAAGGCCCGCCAACTCATTTGCCGTGGCTCACGAGAGTTTTTAAAGATTATGATTAGCGTACGTTCTTTGCATCAACCATTACCATGAAACCTAATTCATCATCCTTTCACTAGGTGGCAGCAACCAAATAAACAGCGGGTCCATCATGACGCAAGAAAAACTGCAAGCTAGCCAATCGCTGTCAAGTGTGGTCAGAGAAGGGAAGTGAAAAAAGGAAAAGAGGACAAATTCCGCAACTAAATCAACCGATTTTGCCCTTATATTTCCGATTTATTCCGTAAATATGTGACACCGTGGCTACCAATTTGGAGCCAGTTTCTAGATTGGTAACCTGGTTCCCAAAGGGTTAAACAGCGGCTGGGTTAAATACAGTGGCGGTTGAACGGCAGTTCAGCGTGCGTGTTGTATCATGAATGAAGCACATGGCACAAAGGTCATGAATGGTGGAAACAATCCGAAGTCTTCGAAGATAATACGCCTTCAACAAACACCAAGTACAGCTCCACTTCATAGTGGATTAATAACAAGCGCCAAAGGTTGAGCTGTATGAGAGTCTGCATGAAGAAGGAATGAGGCACGTCCTGTTTACTTGGCGAGACGGAGAGACGCATTGTGTCACTGCTGCAATGTCAATAATTTAACATCAGGGACATCTGGATCACAGGTACCAAATAAATCTGGGAGGAGCATCACCACTGGCTGGCACCCTGACTGGGCGAAGATCCTCCACAGACCCTACCAGACCACTTGAAATTTCGCCATATTCTTCCGAGATGTGGATTCTCTAACCTGATTGGTCGGAAGGTGCTGGACCTTCCGACTTTTCTACGTCTGGACCGATCTCTGGATACGTCCTTCACTCCTGGTTCCTCCTGTGCAGGAAGAGTACCTGCGCTAAACCCACCTGTTCTGAGAACTATGTTTTATGTTTAGAACTTCCTCCAATGGTTCTGAGAACTATAAAAAGGCTCCTGTTGCCAGAAAGCCCTAATTGTAGGAGGAGATTGGTGGGAATGCGCGGATATTGGAAAGCGATCAGCCTCGCCCAAGTGCTAACAGTAACTCTGCGGGATCACTTTGTCCGATGCTTGATTGTTTCCCCTTGACATCACGCTCGCTCCTGGACCGGGATCCACTCCTTCCAGAACCGAACGAGATATAAACACCCCTGTATTTCAACTTTATCGAAGAAGCTGTCCATGTCAGATCATCCGTCTCTGATTGCCCTTGATTGACGAATTCAGGAAGAACCGTCAGCAGGGTTTTTCGCTTCACTCGGCCTTGCCAACATCAAACCGAATGGTCATAAATCTTCCTAATGCAGCCGAGAAGGCGAATCAATAAACAAGCACAGGCTCTGGTAGCAGACTGCAGAGTACACTACGTATGAGTAGATTCTTGAACACGAGTCAGTCCTCTAACGGGTCGAAGTTCTGCTCTGCGCATCCGCCGTGGCACGGAACCAAACTCGGAAAAGATGCTACAGACCTCATCCACTGCCGTCTTTTACGCCACGGCGATGTGGAGGGAAATGAATACCTAAAAAGGAAGTAGCACGGACTGCTGGGAATGCACACGGTTTTGTAAACGGAGCAACAAGGACGGCTTAAGGAGGCTGGAGCCTATCTCAGCCGACACTGGGCGAAGGTGGGGTACACCCTGAACAGCTCGCCAGTCTGTTGCAGGGCCAACACACACACACACACACAACTAATGTCAATGTCTAGGAGCCTAATAGGACAGTAGGAGGAAACCAGAGTACCCTGAGGAAACCCACGCAAACGGGAGAACAAGCAAACTCCACACAGAAATGCCCTCGCTGAGCCCCGGACTCGAACCCATGACCTTCTAACCACCATGCTGCCCATGCTGCCCATGCTAGAACATGTAACATAAACCAAAACCGGTTTTAACACGTGTTATAGTTTTATAAAAGTAGCAGCGAGAGGTTTTAATGAAGAGCAAAAAATAAAATCACAGAAGTAGAAGAATACGAGTAGCTACTGTTGCTATTGGTAGGCAATAACAATGTGGGTGTGGCCTAATCTGGTTTTAATATACAGAGCAAGAAGGTTCTGGGTTCGAGTCCCAGGCTTGGCGAGGGCATTTCTGTGCGGGAGTTTGCATGTTCTCCCAGTGCTAGTGTGGGCTTCCTCTGTGTACTCCGGTTTCCTCCCAAAGTCCTAAGACTACTGACTACTGACTTTAAAATTGCCCCTAGGCAATTTAATTTCATATTAAATAAAATTTATTTACATTTAATTTAATCTAAAAAGCATGTTGGACCTGTGATGGTCTGGTGAGTTGTTCAGGGTGCACACCGCCTTCGCCCAGTGTTGGCTGAGACAACAGAATTAAGCAGCTTTGCAAACGGTTCACGGTAGGCTTGATGCCTGCGTCCTTTGTAACATCTCTAGACTTGATTAACGGCAGGTCACACGGCATACGTCAAACTTATGACGTGAGGTCTGCGCAATAAACAGCAAATTAGGATTCAGCTGCAGGTAAGAAACAAAACCGGAAGAGGGCGGAGATTGGACTGGTGGTTGTTGTTTTTTGTACGACTGTACATGTACCTTGGGGGAATTTGCATGGAACAGAAAACAAATCGTTTGATCGCTGGACCAAAAAAAAACAGAAAAGGATTGTCGTGTGGACGGAGGAGGACGCTGGTACTGAATCAGTGTTGGGTACCAGACAAATCGGACCGGGGTATCGGAGAGGGAAGGAAGCGGGATCGCTTCCATCTGACTATTTTGTCTGACGCTGCTCAAGGGCGCCTCGAAATTCTTCAGGATTGATTTCCCATCATGCAGTTGAGAATACTCCCCTGTTTACCTTTTTTCCCCTGATTTCCTAGGCGATATAAATATTTTCATCCTTAGAAGGAATATCGCAATGCTGCAGAGCATCACTGATCGGTCAGTGCTGGAAATGATAGAAAGGGTCGCGATCTGATGGATATTGTGGTGTACAGATCATAACTGGTAAATAAACACACGCTAGAGAGAGAAAGAGAGAAAGAGAGAAAGAGAGAGAGAAAGAGAGAAAGAGAGAAAGAGAGAGAGAAAGAGAGAAAGAGAGAAAGAGAGAAAGAGAGAAAGAGAAAGAGAGAAAGAGAGAAAGAGAGAAAGAGAGAAAGAGAGAAAGAAAGAAAGAGAGAAAGAAAGAAAGAGAGGGGGTAGCTATGCGCGCGCTGCTTGACGGTGATGATGTGATTGTGGATCTCTCTTGATAACATGCTTACCTTCGATGGAGATGACGTGCTCGCGGATCTGGTTCTGCAGCGCGAGGTCGTCGATGCGCTCGATCAGGTCGTAGATGGCGTAGATGTTCGGGTGCACGGACTCGAAGCGGTGGATCTCGGCTCGGATCGCCGCCGAGTTTGACATCACGAACTGCGAGCCCGAAGCGCCGGACTGAGCCGCGGGGCCCGATGCCGTCCCCGAGCCGAACTGCCCCGGTCCAGAGCTGCCTGATGATCCCGAACCGAACTGAGACGCCATGGGCTGCGGTACGGGGACCGGGACCGGAGCTGGAACCGCCCCCGGTGCCGGCATGGCCGGCTGCGACGGCGGCGAGATGCCGGAGACCGGGACGCTGGACTGGTAATTCATGGCGAAGGGACTCGAGCGGAGTCGGATCGGCGGGTGCGAGAAAGAACGGGGGAGGATCGGTGTCTGGAACACGGCGGCGCTACGGTGCGATGTTTTGATGCATTAACGCTCAGGTCTCCGCCTGCAACGATCCGCGCTTCATATTACCAAACCGTGCGCGCGTGCATTGTTCCTCCGTCCCTCTCCCTCTCCCTCTATTCTATCGGGACGCCTTACCGAGCGGACACGCCTTTTCTCACGCGCACCACACTCCCCCTTTCTGTCCTCGCTCTTTCTTTCCTGTCAGGCTGCTTCTCTTCTCAAGCCGCACAACGAGTCCGTTTCACCGGAGCGCGCGCGGGTCCAGAGACTGCGGCGTTTGCGCTGAAGAAGTCATAAACCCTGATAAAGCCTTTCTCTCTTTCTCTCTCTCTTTCCTTTTTTTCCCCCCTTTCTTCGGGTCCGAGAAGCTCCGCCCAGTGTGCCCACCTCCGCGCGCGGTGACGTCACGGAGCGCGTAATTGCTGCGCGCAAGGACGGATGGACGGATGGAGGGATCGAGGGAGGGAGGGAAGGATGGATGGTTGGGGGAGGGCGGGACGCGATTGGACGCCCTTGTGGTGAAGGGATTAAGCTCATCAGTTTGATTCCCGGCCATATTATGCAACAGTGGATTGGATTTCTGACATGGAAAGGCCAAACACACAGAGAGAGAGAGAGAGAGAGAGAGAGAGAGTGAGAGCCTTTTTCATTCCACAAAATTGTTGAAAGCACATCTATCTATTTCACATCTCTGATATCTTATATATAAGTAGATAATGTACTGAAATGAAACCTGTCATTCCCCGATGTGAATATCGATGCAACGTTTATTCTGAAAATTCTAGTTTTTATGATGAAATCAACTTGAAGCATCATCTCAGAGTTCAAATTCTCACCCTAAAACATGCCACGTGCTCATCTAGAGTCGACCGTTTAGTACTTCCCGACATCATGACATTTAAGCATGTTCACGCCCTCTGATCAGCGATGGACCGCCCCCCTGCCTCACCCAGGCCTCGCCCTTGACCCGGTGCTCATTTTCCAAAAAATATCTATATCCTGAGTGAGACTCATCATACCCTTAAACCAAATCCCCTCACCCCCGGGTGAGTACAGGCCTGTAGATGGGCATGTCTGTCGTGCTGACACTAGTGGCGCATGTGCATTATTCTTCATGGCTCATAAGCTGGTAGATTTGTGGCCTTTGCATAAAAGGAAATATGTACTTACACACACACACACACACACACACACACACAGATGAGCACGAGTTTGCACACAGTTTTTCTTGGGAAGGTCCTGTGGTTAGGGCTAGGGTGAGGATTAGGGTTAGGGTTGATCTGCCCGTTCGTTCGTCGTTCGTTCGTTCGTTTTCTGAACCGCTTATTCCTAATTAGGGTCGCGGGGAGGCTAGCGCCCATCTCAGCCGACTCTGGGCGAGGGCGGGGTACACCCTGGACAGCTCGCCAGGCCAGCGCTGGGCCATCAGTCAGACAACCATTCATGGGAATCGAACCCAGGACCTTCTTGCTGTGAGGCGGACGTGCTATCCACTACGTCACCGTGCCGCCCCCCATAAGAACACGTAATCTTCAATTTATCAGAAATGTTCAAATTCAAAATCACCATATTTGGAGATATGCAGTGGATAAGAAGGGTATGAAAAAAATTCTATGTTAAAAGTTAGTAATAGTTAAAGCTGTCATAAGAATATAATGCAGTCCAGTATTTGAGATGTAGTGCATAGAAGTATAAAATTTCATAAAATGTTAATACTCAAGCAATAAGTGCCTTTATTATAAATCCAATGATGAAGCTGTGTTTCAATAACCTCCTCTAACAGATGTATGTATTTTAGTTAGATTCACATTTATCATTCTTTTATTATTTTGATCAGGGGTACCCTGGATGTGAGTACTGCAGGATCACTAAAGATGATGTTGAGACTACACTTGGCCTCACCTCTGCTGGCCTCTTTGCAGGTAGCATGGACACATCTGTAATATATTTATGAAACATTTTCAGACAAACACCATCCTAGAACCACAATAATGCGCAATAAGATGCGGACTGTTTGTACCAAGCAGAAGGATGTATTTGGGGAAAAATTCCACACAGAATCGCCCAAGCCCAGGAATTGAACTTCAGATGTGATGGAGACGTGCTAATCATTACACCAACGTGTCGCCTTGTTAGTAAACTGCACTCCCTAAAGGTGTTTTAGTAAATGCTGCACAAAAACACAAGTAAAAACAAACTTAAACAAGATTTTTAAGATAAGTCAATTTTAAGACATGATAATGATGACTCTGCCTGCTCCACATGATCGTGACTGGGAGTGTATGTCGTTTGGATTTTAATCATTATTCACTCAGAACAATATTTTTTAACTATGAGACAGTGAACCAATCAGATCACCTCGTTCCCATTTAGTATGGTCTAATATGGAAGAACATGTCTTAATTTCCTACTTTGTGATGCAGTTACTTACCTTTTAAAAATCAAAAAGTTTTGAAAAAGAAAAGGCGAAACGATCTTTTTTTTTTGGTTTGTTTTCTTGTTTGGCAAAAATATTGAAAACCATGGCTGGCTGTAGGTGCAGCTTGTTTTTCTTAGAATGTGTAGACCACATTGCATGAGCTTCCCATCAGTATCTGCATGCCCTAACTTGACAAGATTAATTATATAAGTAGTCTTTACTAAGTTAACCTTGTTGCAAATATTCCTGCAGTGCTGAACCTCTCACTTTGGGCCAGGTTGCATGCCATGGCTGTGTCATTCTTTTTTAGGTCTGCAGAGTCCTGATGCCTGCCAGCACTACGTACATGCTCCGGAGAATGTCACCACTGAGTTTGTGGACAATCAAAACCCTAAATTTGAGACTGTTGTTGTGTCTTGGAGGCCTAGCCAATATGGTAATAAGTAAAAGGCAGCCTAACACTTACTTTATACATTTATAAATGATCAATACATACTTTATTTCTAATTACTTGTCTACATTTAATGTTTATATGTTAGCATTATTAATAATTAACTATTTCTCTGTTCTTGAAAAATGTTATTTATAATATATTTAATATATCATACATTTTTTTTTTCATTTTTTTGTTGTTGATGTGTTGCAGGTATCACTTTCTTGCGTGGATTCCTAGTTTCCCTTCAGAATTTAGGTGGCACCCATATCACATGTCAGGTGTTCCTCCTTCAAAACAATAGGTCACTCTCTGCTGTGCATGCTCAAAGGGTATAGCAAAGTTTTAAACCTTAAAGCAAGCAAACTTAATATAAACTACATGGGAATTGGACAATCTAAAAAAATGAAATTTGCTTGAGTCAAAACAATGGACACTCACAACTCCACTGTGACACTCACAACCTGAGAACTGAAACGGAAACTTTAAAATGATAAAAAGAATCAATAAAAATGTAGTTTTAGTTTGTCTTCCTTATGTTTACATCTAGAATATACTAAAACACCCTTATGTCGTAGTGTTCTATGTCTTCGCTTCCCATGTAGTCCTATGTCCCTACGTTCCCATGTAGTGTATACCGATGTGGTGTATACCGAAACATTTATGCACCTTGGGCTCGGTGAATGGGTCACTTGAATTGAATAGCACTATTTAGTAACATCCACTTCACCTTCAATGCATAATTATTAATTATATATCATAATTATACATTTTATTTATCTTATAATTGTGTTAATGATGCGGTTTCAGGCGGCATGGTGGCGTAGTGGTTAGCACATCCGCCTCACAGCAAGAAGGTCCTGGGTTCGATTCCCAGCTCGGGCGT
>JBCNYG010000001.1:66087626-66099874 GCA_039654305.1 Porochilus rendahli | reverse complement strand
GCTTTCTTGTGTTTGATTTCCTTGCCAAAGCATGCAATATGCGAGCAGGTTTGGTCAGTTTGATGATTTATTCTTTTTTTTTGTTGTGGCTCGCAGGATACAAACCCGATCTTTCTGTTCAACAAAGAGATGATCTTGTGCGACAGAGCGCCGACAATCCCCAAAACCACCTTCTCCGTCGAGAACGAGATGGAGATGAAGGTGGAGGAGTCCCTCATGATGCCAGCAGTGTTCCACACCGTCGCGTCAAGGACGCAACTCGCCGTGGTACTCTTCACGCACCTCCGTAACTATGACACGCTACCCTCGTACACGCTCGAAGCGCTCACTGTAACCAATCGTGTTTTTCTGATGTTTGTTAAGGAAATGTTTGAAGTTGCCAAGAAGCTGTGTTCCTTCTGCGAACGCCTGGTCCACGATGAACACCTTCAACACCAAGGCTGGGCCGCCATCATGGCCAACCTGGACGACTGCACCATGTCCTATCAGAAGCTGCTCTCTCAGTTCGAAATCGCCTACTCTAATTACCAACAGGATTTTGAAGACATCAAACTCAAGTTAACGAAGTGAGTACGGCTCCCCTTTTCGTCCCCTTAACTGACACAGAAAGTCCGACCAGTCACCATGTTTTTCTTTGCTTGTATATGTCCAGGCTCGGGACAGCCGTCTCGGTCATGGCGAAAATCCCTCTGTTGGAGTGCCTGACCCGCCACAGCTACAGAGAAAGCCTCTGCAGGTCCTCCTCCACACACCCTGGGACCGGGGACGAGCCCGAGGACGACGAAGGGCAGCAGACGTCCTCACAGGCGGCTATCTCGTGTCCTGCAGAGGTCCAGACGTCTCCTGCTTCAGGGGATTTGGCGGCTCAGGAGAAAACGGGGAGCGGCAACGACCTGCTGCAGGAGGTGACAGACAAAACGGACGCTCCGACGTTTAATGTCACGCTGCTGGACTGGATCAACGTACAGGACCGACCCAATGACGTCGAGGCTGTTGTGCGAAAGTGCTTCGACTCCATCAACAGAGTAAGGGCGAGATTGCTGAAGGAGTTTAGTGTGATGTCTGCCTATTTTGTTCTGCGTTTAAAAAAGGGGTGGGGCCTGAGGAGGCGATAGGGGAAGAGAAAGATGTGTCTTGATCAGTATCGACTCCTAATTCAGAGACGGAGCTCGGTGAAGCGCGTTAACATCCTCAGACCTAATGATGTCGACAAGTACCAAACGCTCGTCTCTTCAGATGATCAAAAGTCACTAGATTAGTCATTTTCAAGCCGAAAACTCCCATTTTTAGTCAATGTAAACATAAATATATGTGCACAGCACGTCTTTACACTCTTCGCGAAACACAAAATGAAGATCAGACGGAAATGTCAAATGGTTTTCTCGCAAGACAGCGATTGTGTCCTGAAATGCAAATCTGAACTTCCTTCAGTGGAGAGAGATATCGAGCCGTCGTGGTTAATTCCCGCTGACATTTATTTGTCCTGACGTTGCTAATAACCTTTTATTTTTAGCGTTTGTTGTTGTCTGATGCCCGCATGCGTTCTGATTCCGTAGCTGGATCCACGGATCATCCAGCCGTTCCTCGTCGAGTGCCGGGACACCATTACTAAACTGGATAATCAGAACATGAAGGCTATTAAGGGGCTCGAAGACCGATTGTACGCGCTCGACCAAATGATCGCCAGCTGCAAAAAGCTAGTGAACGAGCAGAAGGAGCTCGCTCAGGTACGTGCGGCGTTTATTACCGATCGGCTTCTTTCGGCACATGTTAGTCATCTATTTGTACGTGTGTATGAATATGCGTGTACGTTTCACAGGGATTTCTAGCCAATCAGATGAGGGCTGAAAACCTGAAGGACAACTCAGTGCTGCCGGATTTGTGCCTGAGTCACGCCAATCAGCTGATGATCATGCTGACCAACCACAGGAAGCTGCTGGACATTAAGCAGAAGTGCACGACTGCCAAACAGGAACTGGCCAATAACCTGCAAGTCCGTCTCAAGTAAGGACGGTCACCATGCGTGAGATTTGACCCGACCGTAGAGGAGAAGGTCTGACCATGTCATGTCTTTGTCTTGGGCGTAGGTGGTGCTGCTACGTGATGCTGCATGCGGATCAGGACGGCGAGAAGCTCCAAGCGCTGCTGCGTCTCCTGACCGAGCTTCTGGAGCGAGTGCGTGTGGTCGAGGCCCTCAGTACCGTACCGCAGATGTACTGCCTGGCCGTGGTGGAGGTGGTGCACCGCAAAATGTTTGTTAAGCACTACAGAGAGGTGAGGGGGTCGGTGTGTTTCGGGTTGGTTCATGGCCTATTCCTCGGATGTGGTCTAAACAGTGGTGTTTCCTCTGATGTGTTTCAACAGTGGGCCAGTGGCCTGGTTAAAGATGGGAAAAACCTCTACGAGGCAGAGAAAACCAAAAGGGAGACGTTCGGCAAACTGTTCAGTGAGTACGAGCTTACTGTTCGTGTTGCCTGCAGATCTGCTGAGCTTCATGTCAACACGAATAAACAGCTCCGAGCTGCTGGGGTTGGGAGCCGTTCTCCGTCTCTAATTTGTAAATTTTTATTTTGTCTTGTAGAAAAGTCGTTCCTCAGAAATCGGTTGTTTCGAGGACTTGACTCGTGGCCCCCATCGTCGTTTTGTGTAAGTGTTGGAATGTGCCGTTGTACGTCCAGAGGGTTATTTATTTATTTGTTTCATTAATAAATTTTTGATTTGATTGCTTTTACGTTTTACTTTTTTTGCGTTTCAGACGAGAAAGCCTCGCAGGTTTGACTTTGAACTGCCGGACATTTCCCTGAACGACCTGCAGTATCTGAAGAGCTGCTGTCCTGCTGAAGTGCAGCCTTTTCTCAGGTAAAATAAATACATGTGGAAGAAAATGAACTGCTGACTTAAAAATAAAACAGGAGGGGATTTTCCGTAAAAGAAAAATTAAAAGTGGGTTGCGGTGCAATGCTGCCTGAAGTAAGGCTGAGCTTTTTTCACCATCATGGAGTGTTTATTCTGTTTATGTGACAGTATCTTCCCAGCTATTACTTTTTATTAAACAACAACACAGTGTACTAGAGTTCCCTGAGCTAAAGTTCCCAGTTCTGGTTTCTGGGGTCTGGTCTATTCTGAATACTTTTCCCGTGTCAGAAGAACAGTGTGCTAAAGTTCCGGGCTCTGCACCCTGGGCTCTGCACCCTGGGCGCTGCACCCTGGGCTCTGCACCCTTGGCTGTAGTTGTATCCTGAATAATTTTCATGTGTCAGAAAAACACAGTGTACTGTAGGTCTCTCTGCACCCCGGTCTCAGGACCCTGGACCCTGGGCTCTGAGCACAGTGTACCGTAGGTCTCTGGGCTCTGAGCACAGTGTACCGTAGGTCTCTGGGCTCTGCACCCCGGTCTCTGGGGTCTGGACCCTGGGCTCTGGACTGTAGTTCTGTCCTGAATCCTTTTCCCATGTCAGAAAAACACAGTGTACTGTTTTCGGCTCTGGTCCCTGGACCCTGGGCTCTGAGCTCTAGTTGTATCCTGGATACTTTTTCCATGTCAGAAAAACACAGTTGTGCTAAAGTTCCTGAAATTCAAAGCTTCTGGACTTTTACTTTTGGAATTTATTTCCTCATTTAAAGTTCCTTTGCTTTCACTCCTCCGCTAAGATACCAATCATGTTTCTGCCACACTGAAGTGTGTGTATAAAGTGTTTGTATTCATCATATCTGTCCTTCATTAGGGTTCCCTCACTGTGTGATTTTGAGCCATTAAACCATCATACCGAAGCTCTTCGCCAGCTGGTACAAGCAGCTCGCAGTGTAGATGAGATGACGCAAACCATCACAGATTTACTGAGTGAACTGAAGGTACAGAAATAACTTTTTATTTCAGGCTTATTTAGTTTACAAGCTTTTTGTCACCCAGATGTCTGAATATTGGTGTTTTGTTCTGTCTTTCAAGGTTTCTGGGAGCCAGAGTGCACAAAGACTCAGCTCTGAAATCAGAACCGAGACCACGCCCACCTCATCTAAAACACCACCCGCTCTCAGTATACAGTCCCCACCCACTCAGCCACTCTCCCTTCCAGCGCCATTGGAAGATCTGTCCCCAGACAGTATAGATGCCCATACATTTGACTTTGAAACCATTGGGCATCCCAATATGGATCCCGTGCTCCAGCAGGGCTCTCTCGAGCTGGACTCTTTAGCCGAGAGCCCGGAGTCCGACTTCATGTCGGCGGTCAATGAATTCGTCATTGAAGAGAATGTAACATCGCCCAATCCCATCAGTGACCCTACAAGCCCTGAGATGATGGTCGAGTCTCTTTACTCCTCGGTCATCAATGCTATAGATAGCAAAAGGATCCAGGACACGACCATGCTTGAAAGAGAGAACTCCAGAATCATGGCCCTCAAGATCACCATAGACAAGTACCGTTCAGCTGCTGAGGAGTCACAGAGCAACATGAGGAAGGTTAAGGATGACCTCTGTCACTTCCAAGGACTTGTTTTGAAAGAGCAGCGGGACTTTGATTTTGCCTTGAAGAAGATGAGTGCAGAAATTCACAACACTGTCAACAATATTCGACATTGTCAGGAAGAGGAACTCCGAGAAGCACACCAGAACGAGCTCCGAAACCTGAAAGATGATAATGAAAAACACGTCCTCCTGCTAACTGCAGAGTTGGAAGGGAACCATAAGATTGTCCGGGATGTCCAGAGGGCGATGCTCGATCTCGAAGGTCTTGTAGAGAGGAAAGAGAAAGAGCTGGCTCAGATGGAGGGTGAGAGGGAGCGCTTGATGCACGAGATGCGCAACAACCACCAGCAGGCTGTCCAGGAGTTGGAAAGGAACCTTTCCGAGCGCACCCTGGCACTTCAAGATGCCTTGCATTCCAAAGAGGCCCTTGCCAAACAGTTGGATGGCCTGCAAGTCGAGATCGAGCGGAAGATACGTCAAGAAATGGAAGATGCAGAGAAGAGCCATCTCCAGGACTTGGAAACTTGTCTGAAAAAGGAGCACCAAGAGCAAATAGAGATTCTGAAGTGCGATAACCAAAGTGCTCTAAACACTCTAGTGCTTGAGAACCAAGCCAAACTGAAGGACCTCACGGACTCACACTCGACAGAAAGGGAGGAGTACGAATGCCGCTTAAAGGAATATGAGGCACGCATCACCGATCTCGCTGATGCCCGATGCAGACTTGAAATGGAAATGGCATTAAAAGAGACTGAAACGGAAGACCTGCGCTTGCAGTACGAGGAAGCCAAGAATCAGCAGGAGGAGGCACTTAAGGCAGAGATGGAGTCACATAGAGCTGCCTTTCGGGAGCAAGTCGAGGCACTGACACAGCAGCTGCAGAAGAAGAACGAGGAGCATGAGCAAGGCCTCGCCGAGCTGCGTGCGCTCATGCGCCTCGAGAAGGACCACTGCATCTCAGAACTGGTGGAACGGCACGACGAGGAGAGCACGCTGCTCCGCCACGAGTTCTCTGCACTCAAGCAGAAGTCTCAGGACGCTGAGAAGGACTGTGAGGAGATCCAGCGCCAGCTGGAGGACCAGCTCCAATCTTTATGCAAGGAACGGGAGGAGGAGCAGAGGGCCTCCGAGAATAAAGACAGAGTCTTGCATGCCGTAAAAGCGGAATTGGAGAGATGTGCAGAAGAGCTGAAAGATGTCCGATTGCAGAAGGAGGAGCTGAGAGAGAAGCTGATAGGAAAAATTCAACTGCTTGAAGCTCAACTTGGGGAAAGAAAGTCTGCTGACGAGTAAGTGAGAGAAAACATTCCATCAGTCGTCTGTTCTCAGTTCTGAAATGAATGCAATTATTTTGAGGAAAAAGAATTTTGTTGCATTATATAACAAGAGTTTTGTTGGTTTTTAGACTTCGTGCACTGATCATCACCAGTTTTGGTGTGGGTGTTGGGGTTGTGTAACTTCACAGGCCTATCAATTTCCTTTGTGGTCTGATATCCAATATGGCCGCCACAGCTTCCATCTTTATTTGCATCCTGCGCACTAACTCTAAAACCCCATCTCCCATCGTTGCAGTTTTTGGTGTGGTTATTTGGAGTGTGTAACTACACAAGCCTATCGATTTTAGTCACGGTCTGATAACCAATATGGCCGCCACAGCTGCCAATCTGCGCACTAACAAAAGACCGCCATCACCGATCATCACCATTTTTGGTGTTGCTCACGGGACAGGGCTTAGCTTTTATAATGTAGTGAGGAGTGTTGCCCAATTTGCAGGGTTGTTGTTTAAATGAGATTTTGTTGTATTGTTTTATGCTGCGAATTAAATTTACCAGCCTGCTACTGAATTTATTTCAAGTTCTTCCGAATTCTTGAGCCCTGACTCCAGTCATGAGTGAGAACCAAGACGACTTTTAATTCTAATCTGAGTCAAGTTCTTTTACTTTCAACTTGTACGCTGGGTAAGAAACACTAACTGCCTGACTACGACGTCACAGAGGAGCTGAGGCTGGAGATAAAGAAGGGGCCGACGTGTCACTGCAGCAGAGGCTGGATGAAGAAAGAGCGTCTCTCTTGGGCAAGCTGGAGCTGCTGGAGAAGAAGAAGAACGAGGAGCTGCAGAACCTAAAGACCTCGCTGATCGCTGAGCAGCAGGTAGGAGACACCGGAAACGAATCTGTCACTGATGGTAGCACAGGGGTGGCAAACTCATTTTCACCGAGGGCCATATCGCTAAATTGAAACACTGCTGTTCGTGGCATAGCATTCTGAAAGGTCAAGTATCGGTATCAGGAAGGAGATATGGTATCAGAACATCTCTAGTTTTAAAACAGACATCTTTTAAAATTTATTTATCGGCTCCCGCCCATCAGGACCAATACGAATGGGGTTCGTCCGTCTGTCCATCACACTTAAGTTGCTAGAGATTTACTTGCTAGGCTTTATAAACTTGGTATGCTTGTTCACTACTATGAGTGCTAGGATAAGTTTGTGTGTGAGTGACCTTGACCTACTTTTCAAGGTCACAGAGGCAAAACTGTATATCAGGTTTCCGGACACTTGACGCACGCTGTTGTTGCTTTTGGCATTTTATGAAATGGTCCTTTCGGCAGAAGTGTCTGGACACCGTGGTCTGTTTTTTTATTTTGTTATTTATTTTATTATTATTATTAACGTTTCTTTTTCAGCTTTAGTTAAAAAACTTCAATTGTCCCTTTAAAGCTTTTAGTAAATTAAATAATCCTCTTTCCTTGCATCACCTTACACAAGATCTCAAATATTTCCCTGATTGCTTTATTTTATTACCAGCTTCCTCACTGTTATTTTTTCTGCTGCCCATTTACTCGTCGTCCCACGATGCCTCTGGTAAAGGAATTACTCGCCTCGCCTGAGTTCACTCAGTAACTGCTATTAACTGATCGCAGGGCAGTAACGCCGTCTCCCCAGATCTCTTCTGTGTTAGTTACTCTTCCGCTGTGTTAAGTGTTGAATCATCGTGAGCACTGCACTCTGAATATCACCTGTGTGTGTTTTTTTCTTCTTCTGAAGACCAATTTCAATACTGTTCTGATGCGGGAGAAGTTAAAGAAGGAGCAGATCATCGCTGAGCTGAACGAAAAGCTGAAGATGGTGATGCAACAGCAGGAGAAGGATAAGAGTGCGTTTCTGAGTATTTCTCTGTGATGATGATGATGATGATGATGATAATGATGATGCTATAGCGCTCAGCTTGTCTTTCACCCTTAGGCCTGATCGAGACTCTGTCTGAGGACCGTGCGACCATCCTGAAGGAGAAAAAACAGCTCGAAGAGGAGCTTAACCGTCTCCGGAGCTCCACCCTCGTCTCCTCCGCTTTCTTCGCGCCCAATCCTGTCGCCATTGCCGTGGAAACTCCCGGAGCGTGTGGTCCCGTCCCCGTCGAAGTCCCCGTCCTGCCCTCGCTGGATTCGGACCGGCTGGGGTCTGTGGCGGCGCTGCGAGACGATGACAGAGTGGACTCTGCGGTCGAAGCGAGCTTGATGACTGTCCAGTAAGCGACCGCCGCACACCATCGAGAACTGGCTAATCTAGGCAGAGCGACGAGGTGGTGAGAGCAGGCTGAGCCAGACGCATTAACCTTGGGATAAGCTCTCACTCGCTCATTTGCCGAACCGCATAGTCCTACTGAACGGCTCACACGACCTTCACGGGGCAACACACACTCAGCCATTCACGCACACACCCGGGGTTAGCGTTAGGCTAATTGGCTATTCCGAATCGCTCCAAGGTGTGAGTGTGAGTGTGTGTGTGTGTGTGTGTGTGTGTTGGCCTGCAGCTGTCCAGGGTGTACACTGCCTTCGCCCAGTGTCGCCTGAGAGAGGCTCCGGCCTCCCCACGACCCGAATAGTATTGAATGGTTCGGCTAATGAGTGAAAAATACACTTGAATTTGAAAGTCTCGAAGCTGCTGCAGTTGGCATTAGCGTAAGCGGCGGCGGCGGCATCGGTGGTGGTGTTTATTCCCTGCAGTTTCTTTAATCATCATTTATAGTTTGTCAGCTATTCATGATTTTTTTTTCCAAGTTAAATTGAGTTCCACTAAGAAGAAAAAAAGAAACAACAAAAAAAGCTGTGTGACTGTTCTGTGTGTTGGGGACACGTAAGGACCCCCGTGGTGATAATAAATCATAATGATTGATTTGTGGATGGACAGTCGATATTTTTACAGGGTTTGATTTATTTATCTTTTTTTTATGGCACCACATTTTTGGAATAGATCAAAATCAGCAAGGTGAGCTTATAAATAAAAAAGAGATCTGAAATAACCCACTTCCCGGACGTCTTTAACCAGTGACCCCGAGACAGGCACATGCAACCGTCACCACCCAAAACCAGGTGCTGATATTGCCGCGGAACCAGAGACACACCGGAGTGAGAGTAAGGCACTATATTGCTTAATGCATGGATAGATAATGAAGCACAGCTTTCTGGTCTGGCACCAAGTTTTTTTTTATAAGAATATAAGAAAATAAGAATTTTTTTTTTTTAGAAAAAAACTTGGACAGTCAGGGTTCATGGGAATTTGTTTCCATGTGCAAAGCTGTTAAATTTTTTATTTTTTATTTTGGACCTGTTAGATTTTTAAATATTAGTTATTAGTTATTTCAACTTTGTGGTGTGAGTCCTTTGTTTTCATTTAATTTTTGTATTTTATGTAAGTGTTGAGGTCCGTCTGAAGTCGTGTAATTAATATTTTCATAATTTTATCAAATCTGAATGAAATTTTGTTTATTAATCACTGAAACATTAGCTACCAGCTGCGATAGCTTAGCTGCTATTGTTTTCATTTCACTTGTTTTCTTTATTTATGTATTTATTTATTTGTTTATTTATTTTTAGTGGCTGTATCTCAAGAACGGCTTGACATGTCAGCATCGAGTGTTCAGGCTATCGACTTGGGAGCGAAGGTTCGAACACTTTTATGAAAAGGTCTCAGTAGGTCACGTTTAAAGTCAGCAAAATGGCCGCCGGTCGTTTATCCCGGCCCGATACTGCCAGGCGCGATTCCTCAGAGTTGGATCATGCGTGAAATGTTTTAAACAAGGCGGAATAGCAGCCATTATGAAAACCGCCGTGTCTGACGAGCTGCTCGGACAATGTCGTAAGGTTCCCAAGCTCTATCCAGCGTACGTAAAATTCACAATCGAATAGCTCAACGGCTGCTTTCTCCCGAGAGTCTCGCTCAGAATATGATTCGATTCGGAGTCTGAATTGACTCACCTGCCAATGCACTCTATGTATTTATTTAATATATATTTATATATATATATGAGTAGTTTTTGAGACGAGAGAGGCTGAACAGCTGTATATCATGATCGAACTGTCGATGTTGCGATGTTGTGGTGCTTGGAGGTGGATTATTTCTCGTCCTTAAACACCAGACGACTCATGAATCATACGAGTCAGTGAGTCACTGTGTGAATGTGTGAATTGTTTGAATTGGTAGGATATTGTAGTGAGACCTCTGTCGACTTGTCTCGTAGTGATAACGTGCTGATGCTGTCGGAGGAGAAGCAGCGGATTCTGATGCTAGAGCGAGTGAGTGGACCTTTTTCGCGTCTCCACACTTGTGATCCGTGCTGTGTTTGAAGAGACCTATTAAACTTTCTTGTGCTTGACTCTGTTACAGACTCTACACATGAAGGAAGAGGAGAACAAGAGGCTCAGCCAGAGACTGGTACGTCTTCACGAGGAATATCGCCCCCCCTGGGATTGATTTAGACTCGTTCCGTTCCGTTCTGTTCTGTTTAGCAGCAGTGAGTTGGGGCGGTGCGGAGAGGTATGTTCATTTGTGCACCGTTAAATTGCAGGACTGGTGTCGTCGTGATGAAAGGGCTCACGTTATCATCAGCCGTTAATTCAGACGTGAATCCCTTTGAACGGGATCGAAGCGCCTGTCCTCCTCCTGCAGGATCCAGCCTGCAGTTTGATTCTCGTTTATACTCAAGCACCACTAGGTGGCATCATAACCAAATAAACCGTCTGCATGACCTTACACACGTCACATGACTTACTTATTATTTTTGTAAATCCACTCTATGAATGTTTTTATCGTTCTTACTCAAAACACGGTACGAGCAGCGAGTGCCGGGGTCCAAGCAAAGAGACTGATTAGAAAAAAGCACAAGTGGTGATGAAGAGGAAGGTGCGTGATGAAGAGGTGTGATCAGTCAGAGTGAGGGGGCAATTTGTGAAGGTCACAGAAAGGAAGTGATGTCATAGAGAGGTTTCCTCACAGAGAAGTGATGAAGTCACAGACAGAGATCAATAATAATGATAAAAATAAACAACAATAACAGTAATGATAGTAATATCTGTAATGATTATAATAAACAGCAACAACAGTAATAATAATAATTTGCTATAATAAACAAGTACATTATTAATGCTAAACAACAACAGCAAAACAACAATAATAGTAATAATAATAATTTACAATAATAACTACATTAATAATGCTAAACAACAACAGCAAAACAACAATAATAAAAACAGGAATCAATAATAATTCGCCCAGAGACAGCTGAGATGGGCATCGGTCTCTTCACGACCCTAATTAGGATTAAGTGGCTTAGAAAATGAGTAAATGATGGGTAATAAAAATAAGTAATAATAATAATAATAAATACTATAACAATAACAATAATAATATTATTAATAATAATGAATGCTATAATAATTATGGTATTAATAAATAATAATAATAATTAATAATATAATATTAATGACAATAATATCAATAAATAATAATAATTAATACTATAATAATTATAATGATAATAATAATATTAATTAATGATAATAATAATAAATACTCTAATGAAAGATGATCAGGAAAAAATAGCCATATAATCTTTAACAAACATTTGTCATTATTATAATTTTATTTATCTTATTTTGTTTTTAATAATAAAGTTTATACCTATTTTGTGGCTGTCAAGGATGCAAAATGTTTTTTTCCCCTCCACACTAGTACAAGGGAAATAGTGAAAGTGAACAACGAGTCATGGACACAAATTGCCAGTTAGCCAGGCGGAGGAGCAAAAGAAAATTTTATGGTGTCACAAAGGACAAAGGAGATTAAAATAGTGTTTGCCAGATAAGAGCCGGATAGGAAAAGCTAAAAAAAACCCAACTTGCTTTGCTGTTTCTCCCAGAAGAGACTCTGGGTTAATATTTTTGGAAGATGAAGCGCTGTAGATGGAACATGTCCCGTATAGAGAGACGACTTTTTAAATAAACGGTGTAACTGACTGACCCTTTACTTTTGCACGTTTGCATGAGGATATATCACACCCCCTCTGTGGATGAAAGTTGTAGAGAGGTGAAGGACATTGGGGTGTTTACAGAGGCGTGTTTACGGGCGGCGTGTGTGAGAGGAAGCGGTGTGTCACTGTGTTGAATTGTCTTGTATTCTGTCCAGATGTCGCAGAGCATGTCCTCGGTGTCCTCGAGGCATTCAGAGAAAATCGCCATCCGAGAGTAAGTCTCACCCTTTCCTCTTTGTCCCGCAGGTCTTTTCTCTCTGTATTCTTTTTAATGATTTGTTTTCTTTACAGTTTTCAGGTCGGTGATTTGGTTCTTATAATCCTGGACGAGCGACACGATAATTACGTTTTATTTACCGTTGGCCCCACGCTTTACTTCCTGCACTCAGAATCTCTGACTGCGCTGGATCTCAAGCCAGGTCTCCACACACACGCACACACACGCACACACACGCACACACACGCACACACACGCACACA
>JBCNYG010000001.1:66075352-66087398 GCA_039654305.1 Porochilus rendahli | reverse complement strand
TTCTATGCAAAACCAGATTCAACTCCCTCTAAACCCGACCCGACCCCTCTAAACTAGACTCTACTCCAAACCAGACTCAACCCCCTCTAAACTAGACTCTACTCCAAACCAGACTCAGCCCCCTCTAAACCCGACTCTACCCCTCTAAGCCCGACCCTACCCCTCTAAACTAGACTCTACTCCAAATCGGAGTTTATTTAATTCTTTGATTCTTGCACCTGCTCAAATAAGGTAATTTTTGTGATTGTTGTTGTAGCGACTGGAGCTACGAGGCGACCCTGGGTCCTGGGGAAGGTCATGGAAAAAGAATATTGTCAAGCAAAAAAGGTGAAACCATTAACCATGTGTTTCTTTGTTGGTTTGTTTGTTTGTTTTGTATTTAACAGCTTGATTGTGACGAACCGGACGAAAAATGAAAAACGTTTTTTTTGTGATGCTTTTTAGAACAGTGTTGTGTGTAAGCATAAGTACTATCATTAACAGCAATTATAGCTCTTTAATTGTGCGTGTGTGTGTGTGCGTGTGTGTGTGTGCGTGTGTGTGTATATGTGGCCCTTTTTTTCCCCCATGTCCAGGCCCAAAACCGCTTCAAAGTTCCGTTGGGCACCAAATTCTACCGAGTAAAAGCTGTGCCATGGAATAAAAAGGTGTAAAATTGTTTAAAAAAATACAAACAAGCAAACAAAAATCTAGAATGTTTATATTGCTTTTTTTTCCCTGTACATCATATGAACATCACTGTTTCATCACGGAAAGACAAACTATTATCAATTTTTCTTTATTTAATTTTCTGTTGCAAAAACATTTTATTATTGTTGTTATAATTATCATTATTATCATTATTATTATTATTTTTACCTCTGATTGTTCAGAGGTTTGTAAATGTGGACCAAAATATTCTGACTTGAATAAGTCAAGTCTGTAAAATTAACAACAACAACAAAAAAAAACCTTATTTGAAGAATATATATATATATTAGTTGATGATTAATGATTAATATTCTGATTAATATTATTTTGTTGACTCGTGGGAGGAGAACCTCATGGAAAGTGTCACTATGAACTAACGTGTGAGGTTTTAAAACTATACGTTTCTTGTAAATGTTTGAGAGAATGTCCATGGCATGCATATACATATATTTTCTTTCATTCTGGATGTGCTGTAATGGGATACGCAGATCGAAACAGCAAGAAATCGTGTCGCACGATGACTCAAGCCTGTCCAGTTGAAGGGTTTAGCGATCCTTAGGAGGAAAAACAGAGAAAAAAAAAGAAATAATGCACTTTGGGAGACTCATCGATCCAAAAGGGAAGCAGTTGTGCTGGCGGAAAAACGAGCGTAACAAACGAAAATAATTAGCAGCACATATCTTTATCTTCCCACTGTTAGAGAACGTCAACGTGTAGAAACCAAATCCTTCCTGTTTGCTGATGTGTGTAATTCCTGGATTAATTCATGACATTGTATATTATTATCCATCAAATTGCACAAGTTAAGAAAACAGTGACTGTATTGTAAAAGAGTTTTCAAACAATAAAGGATTAAACCCACCGACGTCTGAGCGGCTGATGAGTAAAAATCAGTGAAATCGCTGATCTGATGCATGAACCGTGTGTTTTATATATAAATCATAAAGTGATTTTAATACACGTCATAATATTATAAGCCGAAAACCTGCAAGCTGTTTCTGTTTTCAAAAAAAAACATCCACACATCTTCTCCTCCGTTAAGCATCAGAAACGTGTTCAATAAAATGACCAAACCGTATACATTTGCAACATGTGTATATATTTTACATTTCTTTTTTCTTTAAATGAAGGAATTGCAAATTAACCAGTAAACAACCCCGTCCTCATAACATCTTGTTATTATTCACTTCTTCTATGTTTTTTTATTGAAATATTGAAGCTGATTTTATTTATTTTTTTAATGTGCCTAATATGTAAAAAAAACACAATAAAATAAAAAGACCGCGTGTTGTGGGGGTTCTAATAAAAATGGTCCCGACAGGGTGAGGAGATGATGCTGCTGTTCCAGCGCGCATCATTTCCTCCTGAACCCTGAACCACGAGCTGTGAACTGTGATGGCTCTGACGTTAATATCTCATTGTTCAAGTTATCTCTTTAATTTTAACGGCCAAAGTGTTTTTTTCACTTGTCGGCATAACAAGACAATATCTCGTTGTGATTTAGTATCTCGTTATTTTTGTATTTTATATCAAGATATCTTATTTTTTGATTTGTTATCTTATTTTCCCACAAAATTCCTATCAACTATTAGTTTTCTTCTGTTAGGAAATTTTGCTTGTCTTTAGTATTTCATTATATTTCACTGAAATCTCAAAGATATCAAGATATCTTGTTTTATTTATGTAATATCTCATCGTATATATATATATATATGTGTGTGTGTATATGTATATATGTGTGTGTGTGTATATACGTATATATATATATATATTTATATACGCATATATATATATACATATATATTGTGCATGTTTACTTAGTATCTTTACATGTAAGTTAAATCCTTTCAACGTATTTTATTATTTTGACTTAATATCTCATTATATTTTTTTTTTTACCGAGTACTTATATCTGTACTCTATCTCACTGTTGTACTTTATCTCATTCTTTTTTGTTTGTTTTTATGTGAAGGTATCCTATTTGAATGTGGCGTCTCATTATTTTTAAAGTGCATAACTAACCAAAGGATCTTCTTGTATTATCTTGTTACTCATGCATAACTCTTTTTTCTGCGTCGTTTTTGACTTTGTAGCTCATTATTGATGAGATCCATCGTCACTCACTTAAATAATAAGAGAAAGATTTCCCTGCGGAGGCTCAAGGTTCTGATTTACCTTCAGCAGCAACAGAACGCTGACACCGGAGACTCCTTCCATGAAACGTGACGTTACGTGCCGTGTTGTTACGGAAAATTCCTTTAAATCAAGAACCGCACCGTTCACTGCTTTGGTTTTTAACCCTTACTTACGCACAGGTCTCTGAGTGAGCGGTTTCTATAGAAACGATAGCGTATTCGAGCGAGAGCTGCTGACCAATCGGAATGTAGAGTTTGGTCATTAATGATGAAGAATCGACCTGTTGTGACCTGATGCACATTCGCGGGTGAATTGGTCACAGTGTGACAATGACTGTTTGTTTTTCAGGTTTAAAGTCATTCATGGTGGTATTTTTTGGCTGCTGTAGAATCAGTGTTGCTCTGCCAGGAGGTCTGGTGTGTTATTTCACCGAGGCTGGAGTACACTGAGTTGTTTGATATTTATAGACTGTATGACTTGGTTTAGCTTTAGCTCTGCTGTGTATATCGCGATACGTAAGTAGTAGCAGTAGCAGCTTGTGTCGACATGATGTCACGTTGTATATTATCGTTTCTATAGTAACTAAATACCCAGGTTCTAACTCACCGTATGATCTACTGATTAGTAATAAACGGATTTGGGGGGTAAAAAAACGGCAGTGGAAGGAGTCTCCAGTGTTGGTGGTCTGGAATAGCCTTTATGGTGAACGATTGGGGTTGCTAGCTGTGCTAATGCTGTTCGGCTTCATCGACCGTCACCACCGTCACCGCTGATTGTTTTCCTGATTGTGAAACGACTTCGGAAATTCTTTTTTTTTTATTCACTAGAACAACAGGACACTGCGTGTCGCTTCCGTACACACGGCGCAGTTCAAATATGTAGTTTTGGGGGTTTTGTTTTTTGTAACGTGTTTTTTTTTAGCTGTAAAACAACATTCAGTGCGAGTCTGCTCCACAATAACTTCGTTCTCGGCGTGCGCTCCTAATTACATGCAAATGCCGCCGCTTGTACGATCACAAGTACTTGTTTACATAAGTTCTCTAATCATCAGCTATTGATGCTCTCGAGTCGTTGGCACTCGCTCGCGGCTAGGAGAAGGGGGAAAAAAAGATTTCTTGAGGAATTACGCCTCTATTGTGTCGAAATTACCTAATGAATATCAAACCAAGGCAAACATGTCAGAAATTAATAGGATCTGTGTGTGTGTGTGTGTGTGTGTGTGCGCTATATAACAAGTTCGGTCTAAAATTAAACTCTGGCACGACGCTGAGTTAATGCGCTTGAGGGAATTATTTTCCAACGAGCCAAGCAAACTTTTTTTTGTTTGTTTTTGTTTTGTGGATGGTTCGGTGGTGGGGCTGTGTTGCTGTACCACACGGAGGCAGCAGACTTAAAAAGGGCTTTTTGATGGCACTGCCCTCGCTGAGGAGCGCATCACACCGGCATCACTTTCCCAGTTCTCAGCAGGGAGCCTAGCAGCTCTACCGCCGCGCGTTCGGTACCATGTGGGTCTTTAGGGGTGTTTTCGGCAATGTTTTGTTTTATTTTCTCCGTTCACCATAAGTCGGCTGTCACATTTGGATGCCGTTTCTCTTTTTTTATGATAAATTCGCTGGTGCAATTCGCCGGATTTCGGGACAGGCCTGACACACAGTTAAATATGCGATGCTGAGGTTGCTGGCGAAGCCGGAGCATGTGCAACGGACAGGCCCCGCGAGTGTAAATGTTTACGGCCCCCCGCTGTGCCTCTGGGATGTCGAGACGATGACAAAATGGAATTGGGCAGTGCCACGTTTCCTTTCTCTCCAAGTTCTGTTCATGTCATAACGAAGCACATATTGCTGTATTTTAAATTTAAAAAAAATTCTTTATGACCTGTAATTAAAAATGTGTTAGATCTTATTTCAAGTTACTCAAAGCAAGCACAGGAAAGTCAAGTGAAATATTCTCTTCATATTTCTGCATTTCTCCTAATGAAGTTTAAAAATGTCAATAAAAATTATATAATGCAATTTTATTTTTAACGGTAATTTCTTTTAAGCTAAGCTTATTTGACTTGACCAGCTATTTGTGTGTTAATTAAATTAACCTGACGTGCGTACAAGTTCCGTCACATCATTTTCCTGAAACATGGCTGCAAAAACTCCTTTTACTATTCCACTTGTAGCCTGTCACAAAAAAAGAAAAGATAAATTTAAAAAAAGATAATAATGTGACTAAATGTTTTGCTGTTAATTGACTTATTTAACTTGGAGCTGTTATTTGACTTTTTTCATGTATAGGAAGTCAGATTCCTTTCACTGCAAGATTTCTTTTCCTCCAGGGTTTTTTTGTGTCACCAGAAAGCAAACCATGCTGTTATATAACCTGTAATTAAAAATAATTTGGCTCTTATTTGACTTATTTAAGTTAGCTTATGTCACAAAAACAAGTCCAATCAGATTCTTATTTTTATTTAAAATTTTAATTTAGGGTTTTTTTCCCCCCAACAATTTTGTTTGTCTTGTTCCTTTTTCATGCCGCAAAAATATTTTTTTTCCACTGGTGTGAAATGGAGCTGCTATTTGACTAGAAATGAAGAAGAAGAAAGAAACCTGTGTGTCAGGTTGTCATCAACATTCAGGTGAGTTTATTAATGTAAGTTTACTGTCATTGCTGTGATTGGTTTAATGTTTAATGAGGAAAGAGGACTAGAAGCCCTGTATGTTGTGATGTATGAATGTTTTGTTTGTTTCTTCAGAAAAAAATGACACGTCAGCAGTAATATGTCTAATAATTAAATTAGGTCATAAATTCAATATAAAATTGACTTTAGAAAATAAGACGAACAAACATGGAACACAGACGAATTTGGGAACAAATAAAAGTATTAAAGTAATCTTTTTTTCTGGGAAAAGGAATTTCCCAGAAAGTGTATTTTCTTTCTTTCTTTCTTTTTTTTTTGCATTTTTAGTAATTTAAGATTAACATCACAATTCTTTTTTTCCTCTCCATTTAGTTACAATTGATTTTTTTTTTTTTAACGTCCATGAATCTTTTTTTTTTTTCGTCTTTCTTCTCCAGCATGGAAACTTTACTTCCCACTTTAATAGAGTTTAGAGCTTTAAAGTCTCCGCACTAAAACTGGAGACTCCTTTCACTGTCGAATGACCAGCTCAACATTTTATTTTATTTATTTATTTATTAATTTGGTTTTATGTTAAAAAGCAGCAGGTTTCTCTTTCTTCGTAAATAATGTGGAATGTCCAGTACAGAATTATTTTTCCACACCCGAGTTGTTGCTATAGCGATGTGAAATATTAACATGAACAGTAAAGAAAGTGTTTGGTTTGCAGGTGGAACGACTGCGCTGTAGGAAGGAAATCTGAGTTAGAGCAATCAGAATGTACAGTGAGCTATCGAAGTGATGATAAATAATAATAATGATCATAATGGTGTTCCACATCGGGAAGTAAATCTACTTAAATCCTGCAAATCTGGTTCATTGTGTCGGGAAATTGGGTGCGGGATTGCGACCGAGGAACAACCAACCTGTAAACAGGCACCCTAATGCTAAGCACGGAGACCATCATCACACAGTCTTGGATGGAAATGATCTATCGTTCGGCTAATAGACCAGATATCGTTGACGGAAAATGGGTTATTAAGTGCTGCAGAGGGTTCTTCATGTGCCATTGTCTGGTCTTACTTCATATTTGTTATGTTGAACTCATTAGTTATCACGTCTGAGCTGTTGATATATCCCGACATATCCGTTTTTCACTCTTCAGATATATATTATTTATACATTATCACCATGCAGTCCTGTAAACACATTTATCCTTTAATCCAAAACACAAGCTCTCTGTTCTGATTGGCTCGAAGGTGTTCATTCATTTTCCTAAATGCCCAGGTTTTTAAAGCAGTCTCCAGCGCTAGCCTAGCAGTAACAGCGGTAAAGTGTTCTCAGTCCAGTTACAGTTGTCAGAATTCTCTATAACGACTTGCTTAAGTTGCTAAGTAGCTTATATTAGTTTCACTTATATTATCATTAGCTAATATTATCGTTGCTTATATTACTTTAGCTTATATTATCGTAGCTTATATTAGTTTCACTTATATTATTATTAGCTAATATTATCGTAGCTTATATTAGTTTCACTTATATTATCATTAGCTAATATTATCGTAGCTTATATTACTTTCGCTTATATTATCGTAGCTTATATTACTTTAGCTTATATTATCATTAGCTTATATTATCATTAGCTTATATTAGTTTAGCTTATATTATCAGTAGCTTATATTATCAGTAGCTTATATTATCAGTAGCTTATATTAGTTTCACTTATATTATCATTAGCTAATAATATCGTAGCTTATATTAGTTTCACTTATCATTAGCTAATATTATCGTAGCTTATATTAGTTTAGCTTATATTATCAGCTAATATTATCAGTAGTTTATATTAGTTTCACTTCTATTTTCATAAGCTAATATTATTTTTGCTTCTATTAGGATTAGCTAATATTATCATAGCTTACATTATCATTAGCTTATTGTTTATAATAATATATTAGCTTATTGTTTTAGCTTATATTATAAGTAACTTATATAGCTTATTATCGTTATTTTTGTGATTATAGAACGGAGATCCTTATGCGTCATGAACCAAGAAAAGTTAAATATATGTAAATAAGTACTCATGTGAAATGCCATCTTTTTCAGAAATGTGAACCCAGGTGTCGTGTTTCTGGTTATTATCCATGTTAAAAAAAAATCTGTGCAGCTGTAAAGCTTACGGCAGTAATTATCTGCCCATCCATGTTGATCTGCAGCTTGGTTTAACTCTGTATCCGCCCGTTTCGCAACATTTAATGAAATGTTGCTTGTCATCGCTGGCTTTCACAAACTTTACGATTGCTTGTTGTCCATCACCTCAAGAGAATTATATTTTGCATTTCAAAACAGCACCCTCAAGTGTATATACAGTACATTGCAAAAATATTCACCATGGCAGCTGGGAGTACCGGATACCTATTCACCTGGGAGTATTCATCTGGAGATCATGTTTAGTCTACGCTGTGAGGGAGTGTGGAATGATATACACTCCCTCTCCTGTCAATCATGGCAACACTAGCCAATCACAGGTATCTGTCAGCTCATGCATGCGAAAGTGGGTGGAAAGCACATTCCTTTGAGTGTGTTACCCAGGGGGTGGGAATTGGCCATCCAATTATTTTTCCGCAATTTATTTCAGTTATTCGTTTAATCGGACATTACTTTTCTGTTAATCATATTGCAAAGACTTTGTTTATTATTAGTCACCACCTACAAGCCAGTCCTTGGTAGAACCACCTTTAAGAGTGTCGTCATACTCCCCTTTCTAACCACACCTATTCTTGCTATCAGGTTTGCTCCTGGTTCCTCATGGTGGTCGGGTGCAGTTGCTTGTACACAGATTCTAGACTTTGTTATTTGGCTGCTGTAACATATTCTCGTTTCAGTCCTAGTGAATCTTGATATTTCTTCTGGGCGTCAGTTTTCTCCATGCGTCCGCACATCATTGCGTAGATTTGCTTTTTAAGATGTTTCCATGCACAGTTTTCTCTTTTCAGTTTAAAACACCTGATATGGAATTTTATGTCATGAATAAAGGCATTACTGCTGCCACTACTACTGCTACATTCTCCTCTCTTCATTTTTGACGCTCTGCCCAGGTTCTGGGGATAAAAAGCGTCCCTCGAGCGTGATACCGCCGCCACCATGTTTCACTCTAGGGATGGATGTGTTAATTTTTTTACCACAAGACAGCACTTTGAAACAAACAGGACAAATATCTTGAGCTGTTTAAATTAAAAACAATATATAATAATTTCCATTTATTTTATCCTTAAGAATTCACCAGGATTATTATAAAATGCTGAAAATAAGAATTTATTGTTTATTTTTCAGATAAACTCCATGCGAATTATTAATAATTATTTATAAAACTGTTGAGTATCTAATGATTTATTTAATACACCTACAGGAACTTCACACTCATTTATTTTTGACTACTCGCTTAAAATATATAAGTGACCCACTTTATTGCAGGTTTGATTTGTGTGCTCTGATCATTCGGCTCGTAGTGGCATGTGATATGTATGAATTATAAAACGTGAGCTGTGGTGACACACGTGCTGCTGATGCTGATTTATTTCACCCTGTACGTCCACCTAGACTCATTTGTATAAAATAATAGTTTAATATAGTAATTCTTATTAATTCATTGTTAAGTGTCTGCTATGTAGTACAACAATATGCTTTAATACTACAACTAACAGCACTCCGGAAAAAGGAAATAAATCCCCAATGAAAGGACTCACTGTGTGTGTGTGAGTGTGTGTGTGTGTGTGTGTGTGTGTGGCACATGGTGGCGGCCAAACTGACAGACCGTAGGACACGGCGTGATATTTGCTTCCATGGAGGAAAATGGAATCTGTATTCGCGCCATGACAGTTGTTACAGTCGCCAAAAACTCACAAGGAGAGAGGCCTTCGCTTCTGGGCGACAACCAAATAGGTGTTTTTTTTTCTTTTATTACAATTTTATTTATTTTACCCCTTTAAAGGCCACATCAAGAAATGAATCAGTTTATTTTTTCTTTGCATTCTTTATGCACTTTTTTCTTTTTTTTAATGCAACAAAAAAAATAACAACTTTATTTAATGATAAAACTTTGTATACCTAAACAAGTCAAAATAGTCCCTACCAAACAGTTGACCAGCACATTAAATTGTTTATTTCTCTTTAAAAAATTATTTTAGGACTCAGTGAATTGTGAAAGAATCCTCACTGTCTCAGACACAACAAGAAAATGAAAAAAAAAAACAATATAAAAATTTTTTTTTACAAAATATAAAACAACAATCTACAAATATAAACAGGTATGTATATAGAAGAGTGAATACTGAATCTGTTCATTCACTCATTTGACGAAGCGTTTAGTCCTGGGTGAAGGCGGTTGCACCCTGAACAACTCCCCAGTCCAGTGTCGGGCAACACACGTGCAACCATTCACACTCACACCTAAGGGCAATGTGAAACCCAGAGAAAACCCCGTAAGCATGGAAGAACATGTAAACACCACACAGAAACGCCCTCGCCAAGCCTGGGCCTCGAACCCAGGACATTGGTGCTGTGAGGCAGATGAGCTAACCGCTATACCACTGTGCTGCCCTAATTGAACAAATTACTTAAAAGGAAAACACAAGATTCAGCAGAAAACAGTATTTATTCTGTTTGCAGTGTTTGGTTTGGCCTTCTTTGAAAAAATTAAAATAAATTAAATATTAAAAGCAAAAAGGAATGCATGACATAATAAAAATACTAAAAACACACTCATATAAAACACAAAAGTGCATAATTAACTACAAGGACACTCATATAGTGTAAGGTGCCTCCGCCAGGCACTAATGGATTATTGTAACTTGACATAGTTATAATGAAATGTCTCCCCCTAGTGGGCATCAGGTGAACAATTCCCCATGTTAAAAAAGGGGATTATTTATTTGTTTGTTTGTTTATTTATTTATTTAATTGTTAAACTTCCAAAATTGAAGGGTTTTTTTCAGGCCCCACTCTTCCACCAAGCTTGATGAAAACTTTTTTGTGTAGACTGCTAATATTAAAATTTCCTTAATAAATGTTTTTAAAAATTCCTGGATCTGAATTGTGCTCCAAAATGTTACAGGTTCTTGCCAGGCCCATATACCCCATCTCCACTAACTATGATGAAAATTCAGTTCAGAAGTTTTGGTTATTCCTGCTAAAAATCAAACCAGCAGATAGCAGTGAATACATAACCCCCATTAAGCATCGGCAGAGGTAAAAAGGGTTAAGAAAATTCAGCATTAAACATCAGTGCTGGTGTAAGAGTTATGTGTCAGTGTTTGTGTTAGAAGTCTGTGTCAGTGCTGATGTTGGCGTTAAGTGTCAGTGCTGATGTTGGCGTTAAGTGTCAGTGTTGGTGTTAGAAGTCCGTGGTGTTTGAGATACGCTCAGTGTTAGTGTTGATGTTGGTGTTAATGTTAGAATTAAGGGTCAGTGTTAGTGTCCGTGTTGGTGTTAAGTGTGATTGTAGCGGTATAAGTGTGTTTATTGCTGGTGGCGGTTATGTTGTTATTTATATTGGTGTTGGTTATTTCATTATTGTCTGTTGTAAGTGTCAGTGTTAGCGTTAAGTGTTGGAGTTCGTGATAGTTTTAACACTCACTGTTATTGTCCACGTTAGCGTTGGTGCTAACGCCAAGCATGTTGATGATAGTGTCCATTTTAAGTGCGACTCTTGGTGTTCGTGTCTGTGTTTGGCTTCAGTGCTGATGTAAGAGTTAAGTTTCGATGTTAATGTTGGTGTTGGTGTTTGTGTGAATGTTGGTGTTGGTGTTAGTGTCCGCGTTAGTGTTAGCGAGCAGCAGCCGCAGTGACACAGGCTTTGATGAGCTCTGTAGCGTTTGGAGATGAGCCTCTTTATTCCATGCACACTTCCATTATGGCTTTGTCAGGAAGCTTGTTTACCTGCTGATAACATACACTGGTGGATTGAGGAGCAGCGATCCAGCGCGCGCTGCCAGAGTCACTCACGTCTCATTGTACGGCCTGAGGAGAAGAATGGCCCTGTTTATGCAGCACGGGGAGGTGAAGGGCCGAAATATGCAAAATGTTACACTGGAAATCAAACTCGGGCTGCACTACGACATCGCGCAGAGCCTGCCAGCTTTATTTATAGCTGCCAGATATACAGTTTCCCATCAGCTTTTTTAACAATCCCACCACCTCCGTCACCACCACCATCACCCTTTCTGAGGACAATAAAGATGATAAACAAATAAATAAATAAGAAGGAAGGTGGAAAAGGATCATGTGTTTAAAAAAGATTATTATTATTATTTCAAGCTTCCAGGTGACTCCCATCACTCTTGCTTTTAAGGATTCGTTTATGATTATAAATTTATTGTTAATTAAAAAAAACAAAAAAAAAAACCACCATGAGCTACCTCTATTTTTTTTCTATATTATTTCTATTTTCTTTTCATGTTCTTTCTAGAAGGGATAGAAATATAAAAATGTTTCATTCATTCATTCATTCTCCGAACCGCTTATTCCTAATTAGGGTGGTGGCGAGGCTGGCGCCCATCTCAGCCGACACTGGGCGAGGGCGGGGTACACCCTGGACAGCTCGCCAGGCCATCGCAGGGC